>JAUPFV010000003.1:117350846-117950846 GCA_036936605.1 Limnanthes douglasii subsp. nivea | reverse complement strand
TCTTCAACTTGTGTCAGAGTACACAACCTCCATGGATTTGAAACCTCCCCTGCCTCAGCCTCACCACGTGAAAGAACAGCAGCTTTGTCCAGGAACCTGTTCCAGAATAGGTATCAGCTAATATATTCTATATCATATACTACAATGGCCAACTCTTCAAATGTATTTGGAAGCCAACAGAACTGAGACATTTTCACAACTTGGAAACAGCATACACAATTAAAATCATGACAAACTCATCTCCCAAATCACAAATGCAGAAGCACAATTCCACTGTCCTATTTTCCAAACAAAAACAGCAAGCATACACAATTAAGGTGAAAGATGTGTTATTTTTTCTTCTGTAAGTAAAACACAATCTGAGAGAAGATACTGACTGAAACTGGAGCGACTCGACAAAAGTTCACTGCACATTAAGATGGCATTTATGTTGAAAATAAAATAAACTGAATCTGCATTAGCATCTGAAGTTATCTCATCATATCGAAGTTGAATCATTATTATTAACCACTGTTTATAGTTGGCTTATGTGTTTATATCAATCCCTTTGTTCCTGCCTAACAGCGGCACAGAAGATTGTGTACATGAGATAGACAAACAAAATCGAAAATAGAGTTAGAGAACGGAGAAGGAATTACTTGAAATCATCACGGTGCTGCTCGAGTATCCGACTTCGAGCAATGATTGAACTTTTGTCCGGTGATTCATAAAGGAGACTGATGTCGGTGGGTACATCCAGATCCCATTTACGAAGCGAGGCCACCAAAACCTGGCACATTCTTGTAATAGGGCTTCCTCCAGGTTCCTGAAGTCTATAAAGTGGTGTGCCCAAAAAGAAACTGGCAATAGAAATACCTATAAATACCGTAGGTATTCCAAACCCTAGCTCCCATCCACAATTGTCTTGAATCCACACCAAAAGAGTGCATGATACAAGAGCACCAATGTTAATAGAGAAGTAAAACCAGTTGAAGAAAGATCCTTTCTTGACTCTCTCACGAGGATCAGTTTCGTCAAACTGATCAGCCCCAAAGGCTGAGACACATGGTTTGATGCCACCAGTACCAAGAGCAATCAAGTAAAGCCCGAGAAAAAATATTCTATAACGAGATTGTGTAGCAGACTGGCATCCAAAACCTACACATTCAACAGGCTTCAAAGAAGGAATAGTGGTCGAGAGCGTCAGCACACCCATTCCCTTCACCAAAAACCAATAAAAAGTAATGTTTTACACTTACGAAAATCAAAGCAAAAGCTTGTCGCTAAAGTAAGAAAATAAGAAGCGAAACTTACAATGAAATATGTAATTGAAAAAGCAGCAATAGTCCAATATCTTCCCCACCAAGTATCAGCCAAGAAACCTCCAATAAGAGGTGCAAGGAAGCCTGTGCCCTGCCATGTGGTAACATTTCGAGCAGCCAAGGCAGTTCCTTGGTGTAGTTTGGTTGTGAGATAAGTAATTAAATTGGTAGCGATCCCGTAGTACGCTAAACGTTCACAACATTCGTAACCTGAATTATATTATACATAAACATATTTACACAAATATACAATGTATTAGACTAGACTATGAGTATGGCTGAGAATTTATATTACCCAAAATGAAAGGGCAAGCTTTCCAGGTCCCAGTTTTCTTCTTCAAAACAAGATACCCTTTAATATCAACTGTACCATCTCCGGTGAATAATCTGTTGTTTCCCTTTTAAGTATAGTCCATGTCAAATTTCAACCCATTAGATTCCAATATCTATTAAACTTAGTAATTAGAAATCTCTATATATTATAGAACTATTAAGTAGTTTAACCAAATATATTCTTATGCCACATATTTTCCTTAATCAAATTCAAAATATATTCCACCCAAGACAAAAATATAATTAAATTCACAATGTAGCTTCACAGGTTTGAATTCGACTAATGGAATATCCTCCTATTAAATCTCATAAATAAGATAAAATATATGTACAATAATTTAAAATTTTATTTTATTTTTATAACTATCACATGAGTGGTATAAATCGATTTCAAGAATACAAAACTATGTTGTCACGTTTGTTAAAATGTAAAATAAAACAAGATTTCATCAACAATTTTATTCCTGATTTTTTTAGAGCGATAACTTTTAGAGAGTTTTGGTTTATGTTATTTAAGGATCGGTTGATTGTTGGTTTATACTATTTAAGGATTGGTTGAAAACAATGAACTGTAACGATTTTAATTTACAACAACAATCGTATTCATGTTTGTCGATGAGATTTTGCATGTTCAATATATGGAAGCTCGAAGCTAACAAGCATCGACGCGGGATCTAATGGTGGCAAGGCTCCCGTCTTAAATCAAAATCAAATATAGTATTGAGGAAAATATGTAATTTCATTTAGATTTCAAATTCTGAAATCTATCAAATATTTTTTAAACAAATTCAAGGGTTATTTGTACATTTTATTTTTAATCAATAAAATGGAAAAATTGATTAAAAAAATT
Source organism: Limnanthes douglasii subsp. nivea (assembly GCA_036936605.1). NCBI lineage: Eukaryota > Viridiplantae > Streptophyta > Magnoliopsida > Brassicales > Limnanthaceae > Limnanthes > Limnanthes douglasii. The sequence continues at coordinate 117,948,362 of JAUPFV010000003.1, read as the reverse complement.
GTACAAATTTATTCAAGGTTTTACATATAATAGGTTGATTGAAACAAAATCGGATTAGAAATAGAGAAAGATTGGATGAAAAACCTGTAAAAATCTTTCTTCATAGAGTGATCTGTTTTCTTCAATAGAACCCATTTTTCTAGAGCTTGATATCTAATTCAGTACAAAAATCAATCAAATATATAACATATGATTTATAACGTTATTTTATAAAAGGTGATAACTAAATATTACAAAGTCAGAACATGAAAGAGCATTTACGGCTTTTAGTTTGCTTTTTTACTTCTTTACGGCATAGAATAATAAATGTAAGAATCAAAAGATCATGACTATCGTTAAAAGTTCATATAGATAAACATGTATTATGATAAGATATTATCATTAATACTTATTATTACTCATATAACTTTGTATAAATAATAATGAATAACTCGGAATTGGACCTACATGACTGAAAAATTATTGAGGTAATCTTTTAGGGAAGATATTGTAATCCGGAGAAGAGGATGACATATGAAGAACTCGTACCCGACCAACATGTAATTTTTACGCATAAAGTGATTATACATCTCAACATGTTTTGTTTATTGATGTTAACCGAGTTTTACGACAAGTACATGACAGATATGTTATTATAGTAAACGACGTTGCATTTCATGATAAGAATATGTATCTAAAGAAGAATATTTCAAAGTCATATAGATTCAACCACAACATTAGTCACTCCTCTAAATTCAGTCTCGAAATTTGATCTTAAAATAGTAAGTTGTTATTTTGAATACCATGAAACCAAACTACCGCAAAACACACATAATATCTTGTTGTTAATCTTCTGGAATCAAGATATCCTCTATAGTGGGCATCATAATAGGCAAAAGTAGATAAGGATAATGTCATAATAAGCCGCAGACCATAGTCAATAGTACCCTGAATGAATATGAGAATTTGTTTTATAAAGGCAAAATGTGGCTCTCATAGAGTATGCATAAATATTTAGAGCTGCTAACTGCATAAAAGATGTCAGGGCGATTGAAAGTGAGGTAATTTAGGACTCTTACTAAGTTCATATCTAACGTGTCATCGTGTAATAGTTTTCCATCTGATACACTCAATTAGGAAGAAATGTCAACAAACGTTTTACACGATTTGTATGTGGACAAGTATATACAATGTAAGATATCATAAGTGTAATATGATTTAACTAAAGACCGTGACTGTCCATTTGAACATAGATTCTCAAAAGTGGTAAAGAGGTTATAAGTATGACATATCATATTCATGTAAGAGTATGTCGATAATTTTCTTTTGAAAGTCAGCATATGATGTTGCTAATACAATATTTTATAAATACATAAGTAGATAAGCCATAATATTTCCTTTATGAAGAATAAACAGTGACATGTCACTGAGGCTACTCTAGAGACCTTCTGATGTAAGAAACATATAAAAATGAAAGTACCCATGTGGTTCTTGAGTCCAATCATAAAGCAATTTTTTATTCGATATACATTATTCGGGTATGTTTTATCATTCAACCTCGATGGTTGATTTATAAAGAATGTTCCTTAAATTGTTTCGTGTAAGAACGTATGTTTCGCATCGAGTTGATTAATTGGTCATGCCTTTGAGTCTGCCAAAGAGTGCAGAGTTTTGATCATGACACGCTTAGAAAATGAGCTAAATGTGGCATGGCAATCAATGCCATTAGTTTACAATTTTTTGATTAATTACTAATCGTACTTTGTAATATTACAAAGAACCACCGACCCCGAATTTATACCCGAATAGCCACATACATCTAAATACGAGGTTATTTGATGGTTGATGAATAAATTCGCATGTATCATTAACCTGTAAAACATTAAATTCAGTCTCCATGACACGTAATCATTGACAATTTCTAAGATATAATGTCATAACATAATATATCTTATGGGTGGAAGGGAAAAATTAAATTTTGTCTGGTTTATTAATTCTAGTTTTGGATCGAGTTTGCATAGGGTGTTAGTTTCGTATAGTAGGCATTTGGGGTGGAGTTTTATTGTCAAAAGGTAGTTCAAAATTGGAAGATTGTGTATTCAGATTTTATAGCAGTGGTGAGCTAGATGGAGGAGGCTAAGTAATTAGAAGATGGTAGATGTGTAAGTCTGGTGATGGGATGAAAATTGAAATATTAAAAGGAATGATGATGATATGTCATGATAAATTTGTATGTGGTTGGTGGGATTAGAATATTGAATAAGAGGTGTTTTCATTAAAAAAAATGACATGCCGAGAGGAGTACATTTGCGGTTGTTAAATCAAAGTAATGATACCCTTGACGTTTTTAGGTTAATTGAGGAAAATACATTGTATGGATCTCGGGACGATTTTATGTTGTTGAACGGATAATTTTGGATAACATGCACAACCAAACATTCCAAGATGGTCATATGTTATGGAGGTAGGTAGCCATGTGCGCCCAAAATGTGGGAGGAATATTGTCAATCGTATCACTTCCCACCATTCTTACCTCATTTCAATGATTTTCATGTCCACATCCACGACCATGAGGTTGATTTAGATTATATGGTTTGTGATAATATCATGTTTGGCATGGTGGAGTTATTATGGTGTTTAGAGTAGTCAATGAATGCATTGGTGGTACGTGCAAGTTAACAAGAATCATTTATCAATGAATATTGGTCCTTGATATATATATATATATATACACGTCATTAATGATCAAAACTATTTTTTTATAAAAAATATTATATATTGAGATAAGAGGTTTAAATGAGCCCGCATTTGAATGGTCTTGATGGGAGTACAATTATATCAAAGGTAAAAAAAATGACCTAAAATTGAAGCGCCAAGTTGAAATTTGTTTTCAACATGCGCCTAATACAAATATTTCAATTTCATTTCTTTTTTTTTTGGGTAAATGTGGGTGTATATATATATATATATATGTGTGTGTGTGTGTGTGTGTGTGTGTGTGTGTGTGTGTGTGTGTGTGTGTGTGTGTGTGTACAAGGTTACAATCGTCTAGAGAGTCATATGATCTCTCAAGTGAGTACAATTCAGGGTAGTAATGTACCTAAAAAAAGACATGTCCAAGAGTGCCTTGATAAAGGTCTAGAGCACTTGCCTCTTTAAAAAACCTTAACCACCCGTTGGGTAAAAACCCGGTCTAAGGAAAAAGAGTACAAGTCTCCAGGCCGGCACTAATGGACTATTACATAGAAAATTCGAAAAATTGAGTGTATCAATGAAAAAGGACTCTAACATGTGAGTCGATAATGCGGATATAATCTAAATAAAATCTTCAAGGTCATGAGAGTGATTCGGATAACGATGGTGTCTTGAGTCACGGTCTCTTCATCAAACACAAGGCGGTTACGGGCGCGCCAAATCTCGAAAACAGTGGCTTGGAAGGCAAGATTGATGGCGTGGGATCGGTAGGATGTTCCTCGATGCTCCTTCCTAATCCATTTGTGTGCACTATCAAGCGTTGTCATTTCTCGAGTAATCCCCAGCCATGATCGGATACGACTCCAGATTTCCTTAGTGAACCTGCAAGCAAAGAAAAGATGGGCACCAGACTCATCTGAGTGCCTGCAAAATGGGCAGCTAATGTTAGGCAAGTCCATGTAGTGGAGAGTGTCTTTCGTGGCAAGGCGAAGATTGAAGGCTAGCCAGACGGTGAAAGAAAACTTAGGTGGGATGAATCTCTTCCATAACTTTGATAGATTTGGGCATGCCTCACTTTTTGTTCTCATGGCTTCGTATACACGTCTAGTAATTAGTTTTCCACCCAAAGTATAGCTTTCAAGACCCAAAATGGCACTATCTCGACCCCCAAATATCTGTATCCAAAAGTCTCTAATATCAAGAAGCTTCCGAACAAGATGACTGTCTCTATCTCGTCTTTGGTAGTCCCATATAGTTTGTCCTCGAAGATAATACTCATGCACCCATTTTATCCATAACGACTCAGAGTCAGAATGTAATAACCAAATCGAACGGGTAAGAAGGGCACGATTCCAAACTCTGATATCCATAAAGCCAAGTCCTCCTTCATCTTTGGGTTTACAGATTTTGTCCCAAGCAATCCGAGCAGGTCTACCCCCCCCCCCCCAGAAGAAGTTGAGACAGAGCGATCAGATCGTGTTAAGCACTGCCGAGTGCAAAGGAAAAGCGCGGAACCAAAAGGATTCGACCCCTTGAAGCACGGAGGTGATCAATTGAAGTTTTCCCGCGTAGGAAAGTTTCATATGTTCCCATTTTTGAATGTAACTCGAGATAGCCTCTGTCAAAGGGGAAAAATCAGTAACTAAGACGGTCATAGGAGCGAGAGGTATCCCCAAGTAACGTACAGGGTCAGTGCCAACTTCAAATCCGACTCTTTCCATGATCCGATCATAAACAATCCCTTTAACCCTGGCTAGGTATATTTTGGATTTAGAAGGATACAGTGATAGTCCCGAAACATCTTCCAAATGGCTCAAGCATTCCATAAGGATGTTAACCGATGTCTCATCTCCTTTTGAAAGTAGTATCAAATCGTCAGCAAAAGCGAGGTGGGTAGTGTGAGTGCGGGCGCATTTCGGATAGAATTTAAAACTCGGTTCGCTCGATTTCTTCTTTAACAAACGAGACAAATATTCGAGGCAAATGATAAATAAAGTAGGGTACATGGGATCACCTTGCCTTAAGCCCCGCTGCCCACAGAAGAAGCCATGAAGCTCGCCGTTGATAGAAACCGAGAAGGACTCTGTAGTGACACAAGCAAGAATCCATCCCACAAACTTTGGAGGAAACCCGATACCATGTAGAATATCTGATAGGAAGTCCCATGAAACTGTGTCAAATGCTTTGCGAAGATCCACCATGAGCATACATCGCGGAGAAACTCTTGCACGGTTCGAACCTCTAACCAACTCTTGGGCAAGGAAAACGTTATCAACAAGATTTCGACCACTCACGAAAGCACCTTGTCATTTATCAATGAGATTCGGAAGTAAATTGGCCATTCGGTTAGCCAAAATTTTGGTAATCACTTTGTAAGTAACATTTGTGAGCCCAATTGGCCTAAAGTCACCCACCTTAGGATCGTTGTCTTTTTTTGGAATAAGGGCAAGGATGGTGTGATTTGTTGCACGAAGAAGTCTACCAGTATCAAAGAACTCACGAACACAATCAACCAAATATGTTCCCACAAGTTCCCAATTCTTTTTGAAGAAAGTCGAGGTGTAGCCGTCCGGTCCCGGAGCCTTATCATTCCCGATATCAAAGAGGGCATTACGGATTTCATCAACTTCAACAGGTTTGAGAAGCTGCTCATAATGTTGATCCCCAACGAGGGATCCGTGACTCATGACCGTCGGATTAATGGGGGAGCTTGGCCGAGATGAGCCAAAGAGGTGCGTGTAAAAATCTACAAGGAGGGAGGCAACTTCTGTAGGGGATGTTGTGTGGGTGCCATCATCTCAGACGATGTAGGAAATGTTCTTTCTTGCATTATCTCGTTTGATTAAGCTGTAAAAGTATTTCGTACCTCTGTCGCCGTCAACTAAGTGGGTGGTCCTCATATGTTGTTGAAGAAAGCTCTTTTCTGCATTAAGTAGGAAATTCGCATGATCCCGTAATCTGTGTACCTCTTCTTTTAAAGAAACGCTATCAGGATTAGCCATGAGTGAGGAGATCGCCTCTTTAAAGGCCGAATTTGCAGTAGCTGTACGCTCTAGAATGCCACCATACTTAGCTTTATTCAAATCTCTTAACGGACGCTTTAAGGATTTCAACTTCTGTGCAATGTCGAATCATGATTACTAGCAAGAAAACCAAGTGAAGTAATAACCATTGGGAAAATTTCTCAAACCAAGTACGATGAGCTTATTTGAGACCATATTAAGCTTTTCAAAGTCGACAAAATTCTCTTGGTTCGTCAGCAACACCTGAGAGAGGAGTCGTGTAAACCTTATCATGAAGATAATCATTCAAAAATGCATTTTGAGATCTAGTTGGAAGATATTCCACTGGCGAACAAATGCAACCGCAATAAAAGTACAAATTGTCGTCATTTTTACCATTGTGGTAAAGGCCGCATCGTAATCCATACCATACTTATATGAATACATTTTTACTACAAAACGAGCCTTATATCTTTTAACATACCCATCATACTTTGTTTTAATTTTAAAAACTCAACGAGAACCGATTATATGCTTATCAGATAGAGGTTTAACTATATCTCGTGTGTGAGTCTGATAGATAGTAGTGTGCTCTTCGATTATAGCATTTTTCCAATGAGGATCAGACAACTTCTTTAAACGGTTGAGGTTCATACAAATCATGTATGTTTGTTATGAAAGAAATAAAATAAGCTTAGTATGAATAATATGCAGTACAAGTGGATCTCCTGAGAGGTGGAGGATATATTATTCTACCAGAGGAAAGAACTGGCTCAGACACTGATGAAGCTGGCTCAGGCATTAATGAAGGAGAAGTAACATTAACTGTTGTAGATGTCTCGTGAGATGGAATATCAATTTTAAAAGATGTAACACTATCAATTTCAAAAAGATCAATAGCCTGAAGGTCTGTCTTTGTTACACCATGTAATTTTGTCGAAATAGAATAAAATGGGATATGCTCAATAAATATGACATGACGAGATACATATAGCTTTTAACTAGGAGGATCGTAACAACGAAACCATTCTGTGTAACACCATAACTTAGAAAAACATTTATAGCTATTTTATGACACAATTTTGTCTGTTCAATATGAGGACGAATGACAAAACATGCACATCCAAACACTCATAAGGGAGAATAATCTTGAAGTTGTTCGTATAAATTCTGAAAGGAAGACATCCCTGCATTATGAGCATTGGGAATTCAATTAATCACATAAAAACAGTTAGAATTGCTCATCCTCAAAAATAGTTTGAACTTTAGCTGATAAAAAGAAAGAACGAGCAGTCTCAACAAAGTGACAATATTTTCTTTCTGTAACACTATTTTACTGAGGGGTGTCGGTACAATACGATTGATGTATGGTACCATCAGATGAGAGTAAATTTTTGAAACTATTGAGGTACATTCACCCCTAAAGTCACACCTGAACCATTTTATCACAACATAATGTTAGGTCTTAATTAGTGCTTTAAATTCTCTATAAATTCCAAGGAAATGTGACCTTCTTCATCGATAAATCCATGTGTATCGTATATAATTATTAATAAATAATACATAATATGATGAACCACCATTTGTCGAGATATGAGATGGACCCCAAATATCGGAATGAATAATATCAAACGAAGTAGTATAAGTTGTGACACTTTCATTATAGTGTAACGCCAAAAAAATTGCCAGTTTATAACCATTATAATCCGAGATATTACACGTGTTTAACTTACTTAACGCACCTGTAGAGACTAAAAATTTTAAGTGTGATGCAGATACATGTCCCAGAAAAAAAATACCAAAGATAAAACTCAGACGATGAATGATTCAAACGAAACGAAAACAATTAAAAACCAAAGACAGCAATATCACTCAAGTATCTTTTTTCCACTATCAATACCATATACATCCACATCAGTTACTTCAAATTTTTCTAAAACATAGAATTTTCCTATTTTACGACATGTCCCAATCACTCTCTGAGTATGTTGATTTTGTATAGCACAAACAAAATCAGAAAAGAAAATCCAATAACCACATTTACACAATTGGCTAACCGAAACAAGATTCAAAGCAAGGGTGGAAACGTAGTAAATATCATATAGGATATATGAGGGGTACAACAAATCCAATACCCTCTACTAACAATGTTGTAGCATTAGTAGACAAAACAGATATGGGTGAACATGAGACAACAAAACCAAGTTCGACATGTGAGGTTGCATATGATGAGGCGCATCTGAATCCAAAATCCACAACGATGAATCAATACATGAAGTGTAAGACAGAGACATATCTGAATGGTATGCGGATGTAGCATAACAAACTTATTTGCATTCAGTTTGGTACTAGTAGACTGTAGAAAATCATATTTTCCTATCATATTCATAATATGATCTACAAGCTCTAATCGAACAAAATCAAACAATCAAGAGATACCAAATTCAATTCTGAAAATCAAATCAAAATACTAATCAAACCCTAAATCCAAAATCATAATAAACCAAGTCCAAATTTAAAACCTCAGTCGAAATCACAATCAAAATCTAAATAAAAGACCAAAATCAAATCAAATACTCAATTCATTCCAAATTGGAAACAAGTCAAATCGAAGTCCAAAATCAAATTCAAACTCAAATCAAATCCAAATCAAAATCAAATACAAATTGAAATCCAAACCCAAATTAAAATCAAATCCAAATATTATATTTTGTGTAAAATCAAACCTTTTTTACCAATAAAAAAGCATTGCACTATTCCAGCAGTGAATTCTGCTAGACAGTAGCACGAAATCACAATCCAACCAATTAGATTAAATCTGTAGATGTTTCGAACATGTTGTCCAAAATTCAACGAAAACCGACATTGTTTGCCTTTTGATCTGACTGTTTGATTGTGACTACACACGACAGATCGGAAAACCAAAAACTATATCTCTTCTTACGGAAAAAAATCAATACTCATAGGATCGAACATACTCTGATACCATGTTAATAAAATAAAATAAAAAGTCGCTAATAAGGAACTAGGGTTTTTGTTTATTTAGAAAGTGTACAAATTACATAGAGTATAAAGCTCTCATTTATAAATAAAACATATGATCTAATGGCTTTGGACTTAATATCCCAAAAAAAATCGTTATCCATACATTAACAATATAAATACTGAACCATCATTGTTGATTTAATTAAATCCTAAATTTATAAAATATTTAAAGTACTAAATATGAGTGTCCGAAATGACGACGACGCTGAATGACTTTATCAAAACCTTTTACGACATGATGGTCAATAAAAAGTACTACATTTAAAAAATCAAGCAATCCCACTATCATCGTGGTATAGTCATGATGAAATCTATATTATGTAGGATTATCTCAAAAGACTTTTCAAATTTTAGGTTTTGAAGTTCATCTACAAAGAATATGATTTGACATTGAAAAAATGCTTATTAAATCTAAATACAAAAATTATCTTGAAAAATCTAGACGTTATAAAAAACTAAATATCAACAAAAACATAATGAAAATGGATGAAATTATTCAGGACCCTAAACACCAATGGCATAAAAAAAAAATTATTATTATTATTATAGATAGGATATTGGTTGTTAACATATTTTTAATTATAGTTATGTATTCATTTTCTATCAAAAATGTTATTGAAATTGTTCTGGTATCAAAATAGTTTGATTTAACATACAGGCACGTCAATAAAACAAAATTATTTGCTGTTATCGAACTTAAATGTTGTTAACGTCGACTTAGTTTCGATCGATTTGGTTCAAAAACATAGTTTTTAAAATAAAAAAACTGAGGCTAACAAAAACAAATTGGGACGTTTTGGGACAAGATTTTGAACTAACTAAAGAAATAGTAAACATAATCGTGTCCGTCAATCTAAACTATTATTATAATCTTACCCTTGATGATGGACCTATTTTCAATTTCTGCCACCTCGAACCCATCTTATCTGGTTGATAATAAAAGAAAGATAAACCAAGTCGATAAACAGCACAGAGAGAGAACATGGCGGTTCTTTGCGCTTCCTCTTCGGTTATGCTAACATCATCTTCTTGTTCTACCAAGCCAACTACTAGCACTAAGAGAACTTCATTTCTTGGCTTCTCTTTGGCTGCGTCGGTTCCAACTTCAGTTTCTACTAATGTGAGAAAGAGTCTCGTGGTTAAGTGCCAAGAACAGAATCTTGCTCTCGTTCCAGAGAATCAGCGATGGATGTTCGACGAAGAAGAAGCAAACGGCCCAGTAATTTCTCTCTCTTTCTCTCTCTTCTCTAGTTGAAGCTTGTTTTGCTAATTTCTGTACGTCTTCTTCGGAAAAGTAGCTACAAGTAGTCAATTTGAGTCCATTTTTGGTGTACATTGTCTAGTATACGGATTTTACTGCTAATTGTGTCGTTATTATTGAGTTTCTAGTTAAAATTCGGGAGTATGCTTTATGGATTAGGGATTGGTGGATATGGCTACCAAGTGTTTGTTTGTTGTTGTTGTTGTTGATTTGTTATCTGTCTGTAGGATATTTGGAACAACACATGGTATCCAAAAGCTGAAGATCATGTGAATACAGAAAAACCATGGTACATTGTGGATGCAACTGATAAAATTCTGGGGAGATTAGCATCGACCATTGCTATACACATCAGAGGGAAGGATCTAGAGACCTACACTCCTAGTGTAGACATGGGGGCCTTTGTGATTGTGGTATGAGTCTTTTACCTATGATATTTACAAGATTGTTGCTTCTATAGAAAGTTCAAGTAGGCAATTCATGTATCCCAAGTGTGTATGACCGGTTTGTGAATGCCTGCCTCTATACTTCTACTATTTAGCCTGTCTAATCTAGTCCTATTTCCTGGAAAATCTGTTGGTTTGAGAGGCATTGGTTTCGTATATATCATGTCAAAACAATCGAAACACGTGGTTGTTCAATTGGGGGAAATGATGGACGGTAAATAGTATCCATGTCCAATGATTTGGCTTACCTATATTTATTACTCAGATAGTGCAAACTATCTTGTTTTTGGAGTTGAATATATATTACACAAGTTTTTATATACTGTTCTAGGAGTTTTCTTTCTATAAATACTGTTTTAGAATGAATAAGTTTATAAGCGCTGTTTGACTATTACTTATGTGATGCTACGTTATTCCTAGTTAGCTTACTGGATGTTAATATGCTAACTTTTTACCTGGCTTTCAAAGGTTAATGCGGAAAAGGTTGCCGTATCTGGGAAGAAAAAGACTCAGAAACTTTACAGGAGACATTCAGGGAGACCCGGTGGTATGACGGTGGAAACATTTGACCAGTTACAACAAAGAATCCCAGAAAGAATAGTTGAACATGCTGTTCGTGGTATGCTTCCAAAAGGCAGGGTAAGTTAGTAAAACCGTAACTCGGTTTTATTTTAATTGATGCTAATAAGCAAGCAAAAATTTAGTGCTATGGAAATACATGGTTTTCAAGATAACGTTATGAACAATAATTTTGTTTATAAAGATCTGACTACAGTTGGGACTGGTTTTTGCAGCTTGGTAGAGCATTGTTCAATCACCTTAAGGTTTACAAGGGCCCAGAACATCCACATGAGGCTCAGAAGCCTGCCGACCTGCCTATCAGGGACAAGAGAATACAGAAGACAAGATAGATAACTGGTGAAGCTCTAGCTTGAGACACAGACATATCAAGCAATCCATCTTTTTTCCCTGTGGGTTATATTATGTATTTTGCTTGTAGAGCTGTATTCATAATTAATTTTGTTTGTTTATGTTCGGTCTGCATCTATGCGAGACTTATGAAAATATAATTAATTCGGATTTTACTACAGTTCATTTCGTACGGTATTATTACATTCTACAAAAGTTTTTTCTATTGTGGTTGGACACACTACAGCTAATTGCATTTAATTTTTTATGATCAAGTAGCCTATTTACAATAATTTGAACAGCACTGGAGACTTGCGAGTTGGGACTAGAAAAATTCTAGGCAAACACAGCCTGACTTGATAAATCATGCAACATTTTTAGAAATACCAGCTCTTAGGTTTGCGTTGGAGACTTGCCACTTGAAGAATTCTAGACGAACACAGCCCAATAGAGTTGGACTGTGTTCGTCAGGCAACATTTTTAAGCACACCAGTTTTTAGATTTGTTTGGAGACCTGCCACTTGAAGATTCTAGGCAATAGAGTTGGACTTCATCGAGTTGGATACATTGTTAAGCACACCAGTTTTTAGGTTTGTGTTGGAGACTTGCCAGTTGAAGAATTCTAGGCGAACACACCCCAATAGAGTTGGACTTCATCATCGATCATGCAACATTTTTAAGCACACCTGGTTTTAGGTTTCTGTTAAATTAGCATGTTGCTTCATTCAGAAAGTTTACACCTGGTTTTAGGTTTCTGTTGAATTAGCACGTTACTTCATTCAGTAAGTTTGGAAATCTTCTGCTTCATATTGAATTCATCACCGCATTAATCCTCACATGTACGCATTAACATTAACATGATGTTGTGGCCAGAGATGTGCAACAATAGATGCACATCATATCCTGAGCCAGATTGTGTCCTAATGTTTAAAAAAAAGCCATAGAGCACCCGACTATTCTATCAAATATTCAAGAATGTATGATTGTATATGTACTTTTACCAGCAAATTTGAAAAAATTAGTTTAACTAGCGTAGATGAAATGTGAGCATAATTGTTTTTTATAATTCGTGGGTACCATCTTGATATGCGGCATTATTGATGTTTCAGTCTCTTTTGCAATCTGTAATTGAGAGGCGTTTTGGAAGAAAATGCTCAGCTACTGTACCTAGTGCAAAGCACTTGGGTCAAATCAAGGCAACCCAGTGTTTCTAAATTGATTGATTTTCCTGGTTCTGTATCTTAATAGGCTGTTTGGGGCAGATGATCAAAAATAGCTACCAACAATAATAATCACACTAATTTGCATCAGTACAGACTGTGTGGAACCGTAGCTAGGGAAAATGAACTAGAGATAGGCAGAAGACGATTACAACAATGTCACATAAATTAATATATTCTCAAGCTTTCTTAAAGAATGCCATGATGTTTCCTTGCTTAGGATCTTTCACATTTTTCTTATTTCCAGCTTTCCCCCCTACATTCCCAACTGCTGGCGATTTCTTTGCTGGCCTGATATTGTGAAAATAAACAATTTAGCATGTAGATAAGTGAGCAGCAAAATGAAGAAAGAATATGAGGAACAATGAGCTCTAGCCTTGCAGCCAAAGACATGATATTGGGTTGGCAAAATGAAAAAAAGTTTAAATAGTGGATAAATTTACATCTTTGAGCAGTATATAAAAGCTTAAGTTTTAAATGTAAAATATTTTTTGTCGATACGACATGGGAGGAAATGCTAAAAAAAAAGTTAGGGATCAGATGTAAAGATCAAAAGATATTAAGTTAATGTGATATTAAGAGCTCTGTTCTCTTCGAGATAAAGTCCTATTATCAAGCATACAGAGTTTTAATGATCACCAATTTGGAAAAAGGCTTAGATAGACTCCATACCTGTTAACAACATTTGTAGCAGTGGGGTTATTGCTTTTCTTTGTTATAGTACTGTCTTCCTTCTTCGTTGCATCATTCTCAACTTTCTTTGTTTCTGTCTCACCGCCTTCCCAGACTACCTCAGTGACTGCAAAGGGCCATAGGATAGAAAAGATCAGTGACAGTGGTTACGTTCTCATGATATTCTGGCATGAAGGACATGTTTCATAGCATGTAAGAACCAGAAGTTTAAAAAGTTAACATGCTAGTGTGTTAATATAGTAATTACAGAACAACTAAGCACATATCTACCTTCTCTCCCACGATCGTCAATCTTTGTCTTTAGCACCTTCCTCCGTTGAGAAGGAGCTTCAGTAGTTCTATCTTTCTTGTTTACATTCATTTCAGGATTGCAGGTTTGGCTTTTATTAGAGGAAATGTTAGTATTCATATTCTTGTTGATAATTGAGAGTTCTTCTCTAAATAATTGGTCATGTTCTTGGTTAGTTTTTTTTTCGTCCTTTACCATCGATTCACTTTCTTTTGTCTTGGTAATTATTGAATCAGGTCTCTCCGAAATTAAAGCTTCAGGGTTCAGCTTCTTCTCTAAAGTTGGCTGCCCCTTTGGAATTTCAGGCGAGCCTAAACTGATTGCCTCTTCATACTCTTCATCTGAGTAATCAATAACTATCTTCCTTTTCCTGCTACTTTCACCAGATGATCTCTTAAAATTGACATCTTGGACATCCTCATCGCTGTCCCCAGCACAAACAGGTTCATTACAATCCTGAGCATCTCTCCTATCTAATAAGAGATTATAACACAATTTACACAGCAAGGAAAGCATTAGCACTGAGTCCAAGATTATCATAGGTACACATGAATTTAAATTGAAGTTAATAAAACTCCCAACTGAATTGACAGAATATATTGGAAATATTCATAAACAGCATGAGCAGAGAAATAGTAAAAGATAAAGCGGGAACAAACCAGTAGGATTTGAGATAACAGTATTCTTATCAGCTCTAACTGAATTGGATTTTGCTTTTTCAGGTGCACGGCTCCATAAATTTGCCAACGAACCTCCATTCGCAGATGAGGTTTTGTCATTCTGTCCTTTCCTTCTATTAGTAGGCACAGCAGCAACTTCTTTCGCAGCAGAAGGCTTGGTAATCAGATTTTGATTTGTTGTGCCATTACCTTCACTACCGACATCTTTTGACACAGTCGGTGACTGAATATCAACCTTTGCGCTTGGTTGCTGAGTTTTATTTTGCTGCATTTGTGATACTGCATTGTTTTTAGGTATAATACTACCTTTACAAGTCCCTGAGATTCCTACACTTTTGGGCTTCTGAGGTGAATTGGTCACTGGGATTCCCTCAACAGTGCGATTTACAAAGGAATTTTGAATCCCACAAAACCTGATAAGATAACATATTAACAATAGAGGTCAAACCAACTATACTAGACATCATGAGAGCAAAAGTACTGTTCTGTGCAGGAACTTGAAGGACCATACATGTTATTTTTTAAGCAATTATCAGTGCAAGAGGGCTGCTTTGACAGCTCTTCTGCTTGTATATATTCACTACTCCATATGGCTGCTGGATCTTTGGGAATGCTAGCTTGGACACTGTATATGTGAAGTGAGCAATCTCCATCAAAGTCTTGCTTAGCCTCTGCATGTAAGTCAAGACAAAGGGTACCAGATTAGTCCTTCATTTGTCAACCACACCCACGTTTAGGGGGGTAACAGCTTGTTCCCTATTCTACTTGTTATAAGAATACCATTACAGCACTCAACAAAGATAAGATTGTATTTGAAAATGTTTATATGAAAGTAACGTTCATGTTTATGAGAGGGAGTAATATTCATGAAACAAACAAGTAGATGGACTAGCAATCATATAAACTTGTCCTTTTTTTAAAACAGCCTGTCAGAGAGGAGACAATCAAGGCTGACTCAAGAAACAAGTCTCATTTCCAATCCCGGGAGGTATGCACATGGGAACCAAATAATCAACTTGTATTGTAACAGGACTAGCCTGTAAATACCACCCCAATTGTAAGTGATCGAAAAACACGATTTAGCTATAAATGTATAACAAGCCACTAGCAGAGTAACATTAACTAGTTTGGATAGTTCTTGTATAGGTATGCAAATTGAGCAGCCTAATACCAACAAGTACTGAAAGATGACGTGATTTCAATCAACAATTAATAGGCACTAGAGTCCCCTATCAGTGCACTTTTTACAGCTCAGGCTTTGTCCTTGTATCTGTATTCAGACGTGCAGCTTGACACATACAAGAAAAACACAGAATAATCATGGCAGGGACTCAACTAGATAATCTTACCTTCAAGTTTAGTACGAGATACAATCTTTACACTGTAATTTGAAGGGCTTTTCTTCAACCAACCAGACAAGGTGTATATTACTTCTACTCCACTTCCATGTTTCGCAACAAACTCTTCAAGCAACCTAAGTGAGCAAACATTAAAAGAATAAAACAGAATAGAAGGCTTGAAATACTCAGACTAAGAGATTTACCTCTTCGCATCATTTGATGACACCAAAAAGTTACGGCTCAGCCATTTATAGGATACCTGCAGAAGCATAGAGAAACAATATTATAGTTGTTTCTGAAACTATATTAAGCTATAAATCGGAATGAATGAAGCTTCAATGTTTATCTCAACAAACCCTATATAGCCAACCCTAGAACGGGTACATCTAAACGGCTCATGATATAGAAACTCTGAAAACCTTAATCCAGTCATACCGGGAGTTTTTACTAAATTTTTCGGTCTTTGGCTCAATCTTCACCAGATACCCGAACAAGATAATATATATAAAACCAACTCTTGTACCAAAGCATAGCTAATAGTACGATAAAAAAAAACAGTAAAACCCCTCGAAAACAGCCGATGAGGATGGAAAATCTATGAAACAAACCTGAATTCGATAATCTACGATACCAAAATCGAGATTAGCGACAGGAAATTGACGAATCGATGCACAATCAGGAGTTAATTTCGATTATAAACTGAAGAGATATCGTGAGATTACTTACAACTTGGAGTTGATCCGAGACAAGAAATTCGATTTCATCGAGGATACCTAGGGTTTCAGAGGCCATCTTCTTCACTCGCGGGGCTCTCTTCTCTTCGCAATCGCAAATTTCAGACAACTTTGTTTTCCCTCTCTCTATTAGGGCGATTGTTTTCCCGCCATTCTCGTTGGGTGGTTTTGGGGTTTTATACGGGATAAATTCCTAATTGTTCGAAGCACGTGATAATTTGGAATTACTATTTGGGCCCAAGGTTTTTTTTTATGGCCCATTCAATTCAATTGGTTAATACAATTTGTTTTTTCAATAAACTACTTTATTACTCAAATGAAGAAAGACAAATGTTAGAAGGACTTGAATTAATATACTCAAATCTAACTAACAAAATAAGGGGTAGATTTCGATCCACATCTCGAATAAAACCACCGTAGCAGCATCTCCTCCTCCATCTTCAACTTCATTTCAACCAAATTGCCATGCAATCGACGATTTCGAATCTCTACCAGAGCTTTAACACCAAACACCCAAGCATCTATCCATCGACTACTCAGATACAAAAGCCCCAAATTAGCTCGAATAAACCCTGGCCCAAGCTTGAAAGAGAAAACCCAGCAATCAACCACCAAATCAGCTCCAACACCCAATAAAGCTTTATCAGAACTCATTTTTTCAAAGCAATCAGCAATTAAGCTGAAATAGAGCTTACATAGCCAACACCCAGCCTTTCAAGGAGCATTATAGCTAACAACGGAGAAGGGGCATTGAAGTGCGAGAAAGAAGTTTTCTCTTTGCATTTCAATGTCTATTTTGTTAACCAATCCGCAACGCTATTCTGCACACGGGAGACATACGAAATCGACATTGAAGGTAATAGCATTTTTCTGCAAATATCGATTATAGACTTAGGATACCAAGGATTCTTTCTCTTTTCAAGAATACTGATTAAAGTCATACAATCGGTCTCTATGTCGATATTAACCCAGTTGTTCATTCTGCAGATAAGGAGACCCTCAAGCAACGCTCTGGTTTCAGCAACCAGAGACGTTTGATTACCAAAGAAGCTACTAGAACCGTTGATGATAGTCCTTTCACTGTCTCGAAAGATCATGGCGCCACAAGCTTCACCATTACTGAGGCAGGAAGCATCCACGTTGAGCTTCAACCTACCAGGCACGAGGGCGACCCATTTAAGATAAGAGATTCTTTTCTTTTCAGTTATATAGGATAAATAGCCCAATGTTAAACCAGCATCCTCGACATTTTTCCAATATTTTCTAGTTAGAACATTAGAAATGTTAAGCCCTAAAATGATTTTATTAATTAAATTTATAGAAGCATATACACTGATTTCACACCCTTTACATTTAAAATTATTTCTGATTTTCCAAATCACCCAGCAGATTAACGCTGGCAAAAGATGAGTTATATGAACTTTACGATTTGAAGACCAAAACCGGTTATACACTAAGTGTCTTAGATTCATGTATCTTTCAAGCCTTGTATTGAAAAGACTACTAAAGTAACTTCAAAGACTCCAAGCATAAGAACAATTAACAAAAAGATGTTGTATGTTTTCACAGTTAGCACAAAATTGACATTTAGATGTTATCTGTAATTGCCTCTTTTGTAAAACTAATCAATAGGAATAAAAAATTTGGTAAGTTTCCAAAGTAAGAATGAAAACTTCCTTGGGGTGATAGTAGACCAAATCTTCCTGTTGAAACTAGAAGACCTTTTTGCATTTTTTTGTTGCATTCCAAGTGCACTTCATATTAAAATTATGATCAGGAGATAAATCCCAAGTCATAATATCATTTTTTTCCATTACCTAAATCTGAATTTATTGATTTGGTTAACTCTATCTTCAAGAACAGCCTTTGTTAAAGCAACCAGATCCCAGGCACCAGCTTTCCAGAAAGAACTGACACTAGCGTCAATGAACCACCTGCTCTCAGGGAGCCTATGATCCAGAATGGGCTTCCAATGATGCCAATTTTCATACCAAAAGTCCATGGTACCACGACCAATAAGCCATTTGATGTTGTTCTCGGCCACATCCTTAATGCCTACAAGTC
Source organism: Limnanthes douglasii subsp. nivea (assembly GCA_036936605.1). NCBI lineage: Eukaryota > Viridiplantae > Streptophyta > Magnoliopsida > Brassicales > Limnanthaceae > Limnanthes > Limnanthes douglasii. The sequence continues at coordinate 117,930,006 of JAUPFV010000003.1, read as the reverse complement.
GATTCCATGTTAGTGATCATTTTCTCTTAAAATTAGTTTTTAAAGGGTGAGAGTTTATGTTATAAATGTCATGAGTGATTCTAGACCAGAGACTCTCCCTTTTACGATAAATAAACCATAATTTGGTAGAGAAGGTACTCTGAATATCAGTCATTTTTATGATATTTAGACCACCTTCATCAAAAGGAAAACAGGTTTTGTCCCAAGAAGTCCAATGTACATATTGCTCATTAAATTTTGACCTCCATAAAAATCTGTTAAAGGTTTTTTCAATTCTTTTAATAACATTATTAGGAATAACAGAGTTTTGCATCCAAAAATAAGTGATATGCATAAGTATAGTAGTTATCAAAGATAGTCTTCCCCCATAGGATAAATACTTAGAATCTCACTCTATAATCTTAGAATTGATTTTGTCAAGCAAAGGATCATAATTTTTTGCTTTATTATTATTGTGCAAGGTGATACCCAACTAGCAAGTAGGAAGGAAGTTGGAACTAAAACCAGTGGAGCACTCCAGATTACTGATCTTGCATTGGTGAAGCTTAGAAGAGGTAATTATTGTTGTTTTCCTTTTATGGATAGTCTGCCCTCAAACTAACTGTTACCTGTCTAAAAAATCATTTAAAATATCAATAGTTTTAGGAAGACAACTAGTGTAGATAATTATATCATCTGCAAAAGCAGTACAAGGAACCAGAATTTTGGTTCAGGAAGCATAATGCATAAACTGATTAGAACATAACAACATCTCAAGACCTCTAATTAAGACATCTTCACCTAAGATAAAGAGGCTTGGAGACAAGGGATCACCTTGTCTTAAGCCTTTTTTTAAATGGAAATAACCATAGGAATTGCCATTAATTAAAATTTAAATATTAACATGCTTAATAAGCTTAGCAATCATGTTTATAAAGCTATTAGAAAACCAAAAAAGGCTAAGAACTTTAAGGATAAAGGAGAAGGACATTTTGTCAAACGCTTTTGACATGTTCAACTGGATCATTATATTCCCTTTACTAGGCTTCCTATTAATATCATAGGCCATTTCCTTAGCAATTAAAATATTTTATGAATTCCTAACAAAAGCAGCCTGATTACTATAGATAAGATTAGGCAGAACATTAGACAACTTAGTATTAATGAGCTTAGAGAAGATCCTGTTAAGCATAGTCTACAAGCTAATTGGCCTATAGTTACTCCAATTAACAGGATTAGGGTTCTTAGGGATCAAACTGATGCCAGTAGCAAACATACCTAAAGGAATATTGTTACCAAGGATAAAGGAGTTAAGAGTAGTACACAGATCGCTTTTAATAATACTCCAACAAGTTTTAAGAAAAGGAAATATTATAACTATCAAGACTTGCAGCACTTTTCACCTTCATATTATTAATGATCTCCCATATTTCCTCTTCATTTGCAGGTTTCATAAGAAGAACATTATCTTTATCAGAGACCAACTTAGGGATAACATCAAAAATTTCATTTCCCGTCAAAGCTTCCTCCCTTCTTTGTTGTTGTAAGAATTATAGCTCAGGTAAGAGGTAAAGTAATTAGTAGCAGACATACCAATACTATTATTGTCATAATACCAGCAACCATCATCTTTTATACCCTTAATAGTATTTTTCCTTCTTTTTTTATCAACATAATAGTGATAAAATTTAGTATTTGAGTCAGCCTCCTTTAGCTAAGTATTAAAACATTTTTGTCTCCAAAATACCTCCTCAATCCTCAAAGATTTTAAGTGCATAGAAATGACCTTCTTAAGATTAGTATTAGAGATAGAATCATTATCTCTCAAGTGAATAACACTCATCTTATCCACATTGATTTTAGCCTCAGTGACTTTCCTGAAAACATTACCAAATTTGTTACTATTCCACACCTTCAAACAACCTTTGAGTCTTTTAAGCTTAAACCAAAACACTTCATTAGGCCTAGCATTAATGTTGAGCTTCCAGTTATGTTCAATAGTCTTGAAAAAAGAATCATCAGTAGACCAAACATCTAAGTATTTAAAACTTTTTTTACTGTTGTTACCATTATTACTAGTGTTAGAAAAGGAAATGAGAACGGGTGCATGGTCAGAACAAGTTCTGACCATGCTGTTAACCTGCGTAAAACTGAAAAGATTGAACATAACACGGTCTAATATTTTCCATTTCATGTTTTTGTTCCACGTAAATTTAGAGCCAACCACACAAGCATATTCAAGGTGACAGTCACTTATGACAGATACAAAATCTTCAATGTTATTCTGAGAAAGAGAAGCACAGCCCATCTGCTCCTCCATAGAAGCCACCACATTGAAGTCACCACAGGTAAGCTAAGCATTATTATCAGTAGCAAAATTCCTAAGCTTATCCCATAAAGAATTCCTCTGATTTCTATCACACTTAACATACACCACAGTAAGTAAAAACATATTATCAATTAACTATCATGTGAATACATTGCTCATGGTTATCAATAAAATTAATGTTGATATCATTAGCCCACAAGAACCATATTTTGTTAGTTGTATTAGCAGAAAAATTAGGAAACCCAAGCCTAGAAGCAACATCCTTTTCAATTTCCAACTTAGCCATTGGCTCTTGAATGGCCAAAATTTTGATTTTTTCTTTGAAATTGATATCTTTAAGTCTACCAATTGTAGACTTATTATTAACGCCTCGAAAATTCCAGTTTAAAACTATAATCATGATCAGAAACTGATTTGTTTTTCTTCTTGATCCCTGAAAAATGCAGAGATTTGAGAACCCTTTTACTTAGCATTTTCCCTTTGTTAACAGCTTTGAGTTTCTTTTGCAGAATATTGCTAAAACCTTTATCAGTAGGAGAAAAATATTTACCAACATGGGATGTACAATCACTTCCAATATTGACATGTTTAGGTGAGTTCCTAACATAAAGATGATTATTGTAGTCTTAAGAATTTTTAGATTCCACATCTTTATTCAGATTTTTCAAAGCATCAATGATTTCAATATCATCACTCACGATTTTGTTTTCATTTACAGAGACATTCTGCACTTCCAGAGAAGAATCAAAAGCAGTATCAACATATTGATCATCCTTTACAACATCATCTGTGGAGCTCAGAGCATCTTTACAAGACCATGTGTTACCAAACACTTTTGAAGATATAGATTCTTTTCAACAACGATAGATTTAATTTTAGGCTTGTATCCCTGATTGTAATTAAGATTACACTTCTTATCTTTGTCACTCATCTTGTAAACATTATTCTTATCAGTTAATAAAACATCAGTTTCTTTTTGTGCAATCAACTCTGTTTTATCATTTATTTTATCCAGAATTCTCTTAACTTTCAAACAACTATTAATGCAATGACCCAAGTGATAACATGCTGAACAATAGGCAGGTAGATTTCTATAAGAAACATATAACCAACAACCATCATTTTTTCTAAACCCTATCCAGATACGATTATGAGTAACAACCGATACATCCATCTCAACTAGCGCAATAACAACATTGTTAAATGCCTTGTTTTTCTCAGGGAATTCAATCTTGTATGGCACGCCTATGGAAGACACAATATCAGTTATAACCTTTCTGTTATACAAAAACTCAGGGATCTTTTCGATCTTCAACCAGACTAAGGAGACAGGACTCTCATATTTAGTATTAAAATCAGGATTCCACATGAGAACCCTCATCACCGAACTCCCAATCGTCCACACATTCCTAGCCCAGACTTCAGCAACATCATCCTTTCTGTCAAACTCCATAATTATATGTCTTGAGTCCCATTTAAAAATATTAAAATATCTTGTAAACTTTCTTGAGGCAAGAAACTGACCCATCACCGATTTCTTAGGCAAACCTAAAGTAAATTTCCCCACGACTGAAATTTTTGACGAACTTATCAGCAAATCTTTTTCTTATTTAGAATACTATATGTCTATATGATCAACATTATCAGTTATAGTTTCTGGAATTAACTCAGCATTTGTATCAGTATGAGTATCATTAACAATATTGGCATAAATTTTGATGAATTTTCCAGTATTACTATTAACTCTGTTTCTTGAATCCGGCGCAGGAAAATAATTTTCGTCAAAAATTGCGTTATTGTAAATCTCCATGATAGAGATTAAGAACAATGACAAGAATTCAGAAACAAAAAATCAATGTGTGATTGACTTCATAGAAGCAGAAGAGAAGAAAAATGAGCAGAGCCACTAAGAAGATGAAGAACGTCTTCTTGAGAGAGAAACCCTTCTAAGTCCTCTCTAAGATGTTAATATTATGTCTTCCTCGTTAATAAAATTTAGATATCGGGTTTCTTTGGTTTATAGTCTGTTAAAGGAAAAGTAAAAATTATTCTCTAAAGTCACCAAGAGAGAAAAAATCAAAATCATTTTATAGAAGTTCTGTTTTTGATATTTTTATTTTGAAACTAAAAATTCACATATAAAAAATTATTTTGTAAAATTGTTATTTTTTTAAAAAAAATATTCTTTCTTTATTTTTGTTCTACCATTAATTGGATCTTATAATTAAAAACAATATTATAAAAAAACTGTTTTAAATTAACTTATCAACTTGTTTGAACATGCCTTCCAGCTTTGAAAACATCTAAACACTTATTAAAATTGTTCTTTATTCTCTGTAGCATACCATCGCGCAACAACCTACCTTTCTAAAACACGTTATCGAGGATCCTTGTTCTACTCTCTTAAAAAATAATCGAGCAACCAATAAACATTATCGAGCAATCACCCACACCACCATCGAGAAACCATTATTGAATCCCTTCAAACAAAAACGTTATTTGAAATAGCACCACAATCTCATTCGATTTATGCAATGCTCCAGTTGCTTTCATGTATGATATCAAATTATCAAACATGGATGATTTTTCTATTTTTTGTGATTTATTTGATTATTTTTATTAATTAAATATTTGTTGGTTTGTAAAGACAAATTGATACTACCCTTGTTTAAATTGGAAAAAAAAATCATGTTATGGCACAAAATGAAATTGTTGTAGGTCATCGTGTTTCAGAGAAAAATAGAGGTGGAGGAAGCAAAAATAGAAGCCATTAAAAAATCTCGCCTCCAACTTGAATGAAAGCAATCTCAAGTTTTCTCGGCTATGCAGATTTTTATAAAGGTTTTATAAAAAAAATTAAAAATAGCTAAATCAATTCAAAAGTTCATTAAAAGTGAAATTATCTTAGGTTATATACAAATTTTTATACCGTACAAGAATAAACTAGCTCTTATGTATTACGAAAATTATATATATATATATATATATATATATATATTATTCTACCACATGTAATTGGATCTTTAAGGTTCTAAAATTATAATTATGGCATCACTCGTCAAGTCATGTATTTCATATGTGCGTGAATTAGATAAGTACTAGTTAAAATAGTGCTAACCAAAACCAATGATAACCAAATTTAAGTAAAATATCTCATTTGTGCGTGAATTAGATACACCAAAACCAAGGTTAACCAAATTTAGTAAAACATTATGTACGTGAGAGCGATAGCATGGTCACAGAGTAAATAGTTGGTTCAAAGTAACCAATACCAAATATTATGGCCAAGCTCTGCTATTTTTACATTAACATAAAATTTAAGTCAAAATATGTTGTATTTTATACATACATTTGTCTTAACGGAAAGATGAAATATTTATTTTGATCAATAATTTTTTTTTTTAATATATGATTAAAAATTATATATAAATATGACTTCATATCAGAGGAATATATCTTATATTATTTTTTTTGGATCTCTCATTTTTTATTTTAGTTTGAGATACCTTGAGAATAAGCTCAATATAATCGATAATGTGTTCGCTTAATGTGGTTGTGTGATATTTATACGATAGTATTTATAAGGATAGTATGCCAAAAAATGACCATGTGTCACATGACACATGGGGTTATATGTTACATCTTGTTGGTTGTTGCATATTTTCCAACAAAACTATGAATGTTGTTTCCATTGATTATCATGTTTCATCGAGCACATCACAGATAGGTATAAATGGGTTTATATGGTATTGTATCAGTTATACCATGCGTTTGGGCATAGTTCATTTAATGCTACCGTGATTTGTTTTGTTTACTCGGGTTGTTGGAGGCATGAGTACACAATTATTTTGCTAGGATTACAGTTATATTTGACAGTGCATCAACTTTCATCGTATTACATGTGTGGATATGAACCTTAGGATGTTTGATAAAACTCATGCACTCGAAATGATATTCAACGCACTACATTTATGTTCCGAGAGACATATGTAAGTCTTATTTTTTATATATTATTATTTATGTCAACTTCTAACCATGTCTTAGTACATGTCATGTTAAACCATTTTGTATGGTTGTACAAAATATTTTTGTGAGTAAAACAAAGGTCTAAATAGATGTTTGCTTTGACTAAAGGAGTTTTTATAAATAGAAAGTTGTTAAAAAAATCTTTTTAGAGATAAAGTTGTCAAGTATAAAAAATGTCAAGTTTTATCCACTTTCAAAGAAAATTACACTTATTTATAGGTGGTTTGGTTACAAATAACAAACTATTTATGATTACATGGATATTACCCCGCTTTAGTACTTTGTACAAACATATTTATTATAAAAGCATACATTTAATCCTTTATCTTTATATTTTACACCAAACTTTCTTCATACATTATTTATTGATTATTTTACCTATTGTAAAATAATTATTTTTACCTTTCATTTATTTATATTCTCATCAGGAGCCTCCTAGTTCTTGCCAAAAAACTTGAGGAATAACTAAACATTGTTGTTTGTGAGTCAAGTTATATTTTCTCGTCGTAGATGCTCTACACTATTATCTAAGGGGAGAAGTCTGAAGCAACATTAACTATATATTTGTTTTTAGGAAAATTTTGTCTCTCTTTGGAAATATATTGACTATATCCTTTTTTCCACAATTAACACCATTCAAAGTTTACAGCACTTCAAAATTCATTTGATGTATTAAAGTTGATTTTAGAAGAATATATAAACTAATATAAGTTGATGGCCAATTGTATTATTTTGCTATGACATGTCTTACACTTGTCAAGCTACCCAAATTGTCATCGTTATGTGCCCGTTAAACATCAAATCAATGTTAGCCAATGGGCATGTCAACTCTTCAATTTTTCTTTTTGAAAAAAGCTCATCAATCATTTTCACAACCTTTTATATAAATACATTTCCACAGTACATCCTATCTAACAAAATTTAATTATAGAGATAGAGAGAGAAAGCTTACCGTTCAAATAGATCATCCACCATCGGCACCAAGTTATGTCTCTGAGTATCTATTTGATATGCATTCACTTTGTTTATATTCAGTTTAAAATACTCTAAGGACTAGTTTACCATCGCAAAAAAGACCGTAGAAAGAGAAGCTACTGGTATAGTTTCCGATAAACCCTTTCAAGTTGTCCAAACATTCACGTACGGTCCTTGCCTCTGTCCATGAAACCATCACCCTCTACCGAGCTCGGAACTTACTCAAACAATCCTTCTGATCTGACCCCCATAATTTGTTCACAAAAGTCTTCTCGAACAAGATAATATTAATTTCCTCGAACAAGTTAAGATAAACCACCTCGCACAAGTCAATTTATCGTCATGGGCAAATCCAAATATATTAATATTTCAAAGATAAAACAACATTACTCACATCGTAAAGAAAAAGACCACCACCATTAATCAATGAGGTAACGCAAAACCTCATCTCTCGAAGGAAACAATTGAGATGAGCAAAAATTCAAAGGTTATTCCTTCAGAAACACCAACAAAACTGTTTCGAAGACACCTTCTAATCCACAATATGCCCTTATTTTTTCAAAGTCATCTTCTTAAATTCAAGCTCGATCCACTAGCTCAAGTGTACCTCCCACATTCAAGATGAACCATCGAAGGAAGCAGGTGACTCTGAATCTTGATACTGATTCAGAAATTCGAAAAATGACAACACAACTACCTCTAATTCTAAGGAGAATGTCGTGAAAAAGAAACCTAACTAAAAAAAAGACAAAGGGAGTTATTATATTTCATGCATAAACAACTGCTACTTTGAGTGTAAATCTCAAAAAATGTTCTTCGTGAATATCTTATTGCACTTAATAATGTGCAATATGAATATTTTGACTAGTCTGAATCAGATTTGCTTTTTAAAAAATGAGGGATTCCAGAGAACTTCTCTCTTCGGCTACCCTATGTGGGAGAGACTCATCTTTCATGTGGTGAAAATGAATTGGTAGTCTACTTAGAAAATTTTAACTGGGATCTTCAGTTTCAATTGGATTCAACAATTATGGACTACTTCAAAGTTATCGACGTATACCCTAGCCAATAAAGTCCTAACCTCTGGTTCATATTTCTATTTTGCATTATGATCTCGAGACTTGCTAAAATTCCTATCCCCATGGAGAAGTTTATAGCTAAGAAATTGTCTCCTAAAATCGAGTGCTTCCTTTTTATTATCTTATCCTCATAATTTGTTTGAAGATAAATGATGACCTTCTTCAGAAAAATAAGATATACAAATAAAATTCTTCTTCATATCTGGTTGTTGGGATAAGGACAAAGAAATCTCCACAGAGAACCCATAGAGGTTGTCTTTAAAATGGAAGAGCACTAGTAAGTTTTATTTTTCTTCATATTGGTTTTTCTTACAATACTATGGAAAGATTTCAAAGCGTTATCAGATACATCTCACTGCCGCGAATGAGACATTCTCTAAACTGAGTGAATGGGACACATGAGAGTGGTCAAATGAATACACAAGTACTTTGATTCAATCAACTTTATTCAAAGTCACTTGTGGAAGATATCTCCCAATACCGTTGTGACTGCTGATAAACTAATTGAGGCTCATTCGACAGGTGATGTGGTGAAAAGATTAGTTTATGATGACGCTCGAGTTTTTCTTCCTACTCTGAATAGAGCCCCAAACCATAAATCGAAGAATAATTCTTAAGTTGAGTCGTCTAAGGAAAATAAGAAGGCCGATGTTAGCACAAAAAATAAATCCACATGAAATGGTATATAAATTATCATTAGTGACACTAAAAATTCCATCCAAAAGGCTTCTAAAAGAAAGAAAACGGTTGTTTTGAAGAAAAATAAACCATGCTCCTCGGAGACTTCTATTGAAATTTCTTATCAACAAAGTATTGATGGGAATGAATAAGAAAATCAAGATCATCTATGCTACGAATCTGAACCACAATTTTAAGAGAATGAAAATCAAGTTGTTGACATTGTGAATGAGACTGTGGGGAGTCCTTTGGTCAATATTAAAAACAGTCCTAATGAATATCAACTATTACTACTTCAAGAAAATCAACCATCAGGCTCTTCCATGATTCATTTCCAAACATTTGTATTAGAACAAACCTTCCCCTTGTACCCCACCGATGAACAATCACCAACCTTGCTCAATATGATTCAGCATTTTGTGACGTTTGAACATACTGACAAAAAGTGATCCAATAGACAACAGTTTTTCAGGATCAGTTTGAAGCCATGGTAAGAGATATTATTCGTTATGAAGAACGAAGCTACAAACAATAAAAGATGGTATGAAGTGGGATAAATTAACCTTCTTGATCAGTTCCAAGTATTTAAAATGGATAAAGTTGAATGAAAAAATATCGTGATACAAATGAAGGACCACCTAACTTCAAAGCATAATGAATAATTGAAAAAACTGACTGCCAATCATATAGAATAGTTGCAGTAAAAGCATGTTAATCTCGAATCAATCAACAATTTGTACAAAAGAGTGAATACGGAAAGAAGAAATTTATGCAATACTTGGAGATGTTCAAGGTTAAGGGCGACAAAGATAAGGATGTTGCTATCACTTCTGCTGGAAATGCATGTGCGAGCAACTGTCTTAAGACTTTAAAGACTCGCGAAAAAAGAAGGTTAAATCTCTATGATTCTTGACTTTCATCATAAATTTCTGAAGGTAAACATGGCAGATTATTGGTATTTGGCTCCAAAAAACCAATATCCTAAAGATGCATTTATAACTGTTGTGAATGAGTCAGAAGAGTCATAACCCGAAGACAGTAAGAATAATATATCCACTTTATCAGGAAGTTATAACTCAAAAAATAAGGGTAATTCATTTGAAAGAAACTCAGGTGAACCTTCGAATGGTGGCAAAGGTAAATAAGAATAAATCATATTTCATGTTTACGAAGTGTATATTTGACTTATGTATTTTGATTAGTGACCATCACATGTCAATATTTGTATTTTTAAAAGTGCCCATCACATTACATTGTCTGTATATCTTTAAGTGATCATCACATGTCAGTGTTGGTGTTTTTGTAAGTTCCCATCACATGAACTAGCTATGTTAAATGTTATGTTTGATGAGTCCGGATTCTGTCACCACCTCAGACAGGGTCAGTTCGGACAATGTCCACCTAACCGGACAGGGGCAGTTCGGACACCATCATCTATTGGACTGTTCGAACAGAACTAAAGTACTTAAAACCTAATCACTTTTTGACTAAGCTGCCTGTTCCCCTACTTAGAACTAATGGGTCTTTAAACTCGACCCGAGTCCATTAAACACGACCCGAAAGCCCATGTGGCCCAAATATAAGGGTATAAATACCCAACCACCAACATTAAATGAGGGTAATGAAAATTAAATACAACCAGACAGCTTAATTCTCCCTATACATTCTACCCAAACATTAAATACTCACAAAAATCCACAAAACTCTAAACAGAAATTACAAACTTACCCTCAGACAAAAATAAACCACACCAAATTGGCGACCACAGTGGGAGGAACGACGGTGCCTAAATCTAGCATTCAAAACCATCAGAAAATTCAGTCCGAATGAATCCGGACGTACCAGAGGTACCACCAGCTTTGCTTGAAGTGGTGGGGGAAAATGATGAATATACCATCGAGGAGCGTGATAGGTTAAAGGGAGAAATAGAAGCTCTAAGGGCAGAGAAGGCAAAGATGAGCATAAAAGAGAAGTCAAAAGCATCAGCTGCTCATCATACCGAAAATCCTAGAGAGCACGAGCCTTCGAAGACCCATGTGAGTACGAAGAAAACTCATGCTAGCTCCAAAAAGTCTCACTGGTCCAAGCCAGTGGAGAGTTCTGATTCAGACTCAGAGTCTTCCAGTAGCTCCTCGGACGAAGATGGAATTGAAGAATCCTTGTCCTCCAGCAGCGATGAGGGTCGATCTAAAAAGAAACAAAAGTTGGTTAAGAAGTATTCAAGAAAAAGGCATAGACATGGAAAGTTAAAGAGGCATATATGCAAAGGCTCATCTCATAGCCGGAGACACATAGACCGGATGCTGATGGATCTTTTTGCCTTCCATGATGAGCCATGTATCTTTGCAACTCTTAACGAAGATACCGTTTTCAGTCGTGGCCGGAATTGGAGACAATCTCCATTGTCTTCCAAGATCCTGTCCGGGAACCTCCCTAAGAGGTTCGATAGCACAAAAATGGAGAAATACGATGACAGTAAAGACCCGGACAATCATCTCGAACAATTCAAAAATTTCATGATGAATTTCGATGACGACGATAAGTTACTCTGTAGGGCATTCTCCCAGTATTTTACGGGGAGTGCCTTGAAGTGGTATAACAGCCTACCATAGGGGTGCATCAGAAATTTTGATACATTTTGGGTGGCCTTCTAGAGGCAGTTTGTTGGAAGTAAAGAGGTGAAGGGCAATGGAGATACAATTATCCATTGTGCCCAAGAACCGAATGAATCTCTGAAGGAATATATAAGTCGTTTTGTAAATACCAAAAATGGGTTGGCTGATTGCTTCAAGCAAGTAGCAATAGTTTCTTTGAGGCAGGACTTAGACCCTGGAAATTTGGCTGATTCAGTAACCAGAAAAAATGCTATGACATTGGGAGGTTTACTGAATCAGGTTGGAAAGAAAATTAACGTGGATGAAACAAAGAAAACTAGGGTGCACAGGCAGGTGAGGTCTGCATCGGTTGCACCAAACCCTAACGAAAATCAGTCCGGAAACAAGGCAAGGGAGGCCGGGCAGGGTCATAACAGAGCTAAAGTTCAGTCTCAGCCAGCTGCGCCTGTCCAGAGTCAGCAATCTAGAAATAAGAGAGGGTCTTGGGTTCAACCGGAGTGGTTTGCTAAGTTAAAAGAAAGCATGGCCACCATTTATGACAAAACAAAGGAAGAAGTACACTATAGAAGGCCGACTGCACTACAATCTTCTAGGGAGCATCGTAACAATTCCTTCTGTCAGTACCATAATGATACTGGCCATACCACTGACGATTGCATTGCTTTAAAGCAAGAAGTCCAGAATTTAATTGAAAGAGGAAAGTTGGGGGCGTATGTTAAAAGAAGAGGAGGAAATAAGCCTGATAATTCTCATCGGCCAGGTCCAAACATTGCAAGCACATCCGCTCCGGAGGGAGCTACAGTGATAGTTGAGAGGTTCGATATAGAGTCAGAATAATTGGACCCTGATCCAACTCGAAACAGAGTGAGTGCCATTGAGGAACGTTGTAAAACAGTGTCCGGGCTTATTAACTTTTTTGAGTCACTCACAATTTTCGGAGGGGATACAATGACAGCACCCACTGCTTCTTCAAGGAAGAGGCACGTTCATACATTAGCTACCCAACTGGAGGGAGGCATGACTTCCTATCAATCACAGATTCCATTTCCCTTCATTTTGTTCGATGAGGATGACTTGAGGGATATAGCAGGTCCTCATGAAGATGTTGTTGTCATATGAGCATCCATTAGAGGCAATGACATAAGACAAATTTTGGTGGATACTAGAAGCTCAGCCAATATCCTCTTTTTAACTTCCTACAAAAAGATGAAAAATCCTGCGGTAATTCAGCGTTCGAACAAGTCAATTGTGGGTTTCACTGGAAGCTCAGCAGATGTAATCGGGGAGTTCGAAGAGGAAGTTTTGTTGGGCAAGGGCCCTTTTAAGAAGATGGTTAGAATACTGTTTATTGTGGTGGATTATCCCACTTGTTATAATGCTATTTTAGGGAGGTCTTGGCTCTCTAGGATGCATACAGTGGCCTCAACAATCCACCAATGTTTGAAATATGTTGTGCAAGGACAAGTGAGAGTTGTTCGGAGCAGCCAAAAGATTGCAAGAGAGTGTTATGCAACAGCATTGGCTCCTCGGATGTTGGGAGCAGTTCGTATCAATGAGGAATAGCAATTTGTAGGGCATTTTGGGGGTGAGGGTGAAATTGATGACCCCAGAGAGACCCATGGAGTTTTAATACCGGTTGAAGAAGTTGAAACACATTCTTTGGAAGAGGGAAAAATGTTAAGATAGGGTCCAAGATGGCATCCGATCTGAAAGGTAAAATGTTGAAGTTCCTAAAAGACCATCAGCATGTTTTTGCTTGGTGCAATGCTGATGTTACTGGGGTACCAGCAGATATTATATCACACCACTTGTCCATCTGAAGAGACATAGCACTTGTGGTACAAAAAAGAAGAGCTTTTTCCAAAGAGAAGGTTGGTGTCATAGTTCAAGAGGTCGACAGGCTTACTAAGATGGGGCATATAAAGGAGTCTCAGTATCCTTTATGAACAGCCAATCCGGTCTTGGTGAAAAATAAAAATGGAAAGTGGCGTATGTGTATTGATTTTACAGATCTCAACAGGGCTTGCCCAAAGGATTTATACCTTGTCCCCATGACTGATCAGCTGGTGGATTCTACATCTGGGAATAAGCTGCTATCTTTCATGGATGCCTTCTCCGGGTATAACCAGATTCAAGTAGATCCGGGGGATCCGGAGCATACTAAGTTTGTCACTGATAGGGGCCTTCATTGTTACAAGGTGATTCCATTTGGGTTAAAAAATGCTGGGGCTACCTATCAGAGGTTAGTAAACAAAGCCTTTGGTGATCAAATTGGAAGAAATATGGAAGTGTACATCGATGACATGATGGTTAAAAGTGTGGACGAGGAGCTACACTTGGCAGACCTCCGAGAAACTTTTACCAACTTAGTAAAAGTAAATTTGAAACTAAATCCAGAAAAATGTGTGTTCGGAGTACAGTCCGAAAAATTCCTAGGGTACATAATAAGTGAGCAAGGGATACAGCCTGATCCGGACCAGCTTAATGCTTTATTTCAAATGGAACCTCCTCGAAATATTAAAGAAGTACAACGGTTGACTGGGAGCTTTGCTGCTTTAAATCGATTTATCTCGAGGTCTTCGGACAGATGTGCCCCGTTTTTTCAAACTTTAAAAGGTGCAAAGGGATTTGACTGGGCTTCACAATGTGATGAGGCCTTCAATGAGATTAAAAAAACATTTGTCCTCCCCCAAGACTTTATTTAAACCTGTTGACGGAGAGACACTCTTCGTATATTTGGCAGTTTCCAGTTGTGCCATTAGTGTTGTATTGGTAAGGGAGGTGGATAATTATCCCCGTCCGGTGTATTACATCAGCAAGAGCTTGATAGATATAGAAAAACGCTATCTAAAGCTTGAAAAGTTAGCACTAGCCCTGGTAATTGCTACTAGGAAGATGAGGCCTTATTTTCAGGCTCATCCTATTATTGTCCGGACGTCTTATCCCTTGAAAAATGTTTTACAAAAGGCGGATATTTCGAGTAGAATGACTAAGTGGTCGGTGGAACTGGGGGACTTCGATATTAATTTTGCTCCTCGAACAGAAATCAAAGCCCAAACTGTGGCTGATTTCTTAGTTGAATTCCACTCGGATAGGGATACAAAGCAAACGACTGAGATGAAAGACAAAAAGGTCTGGGTCGTCCGGACAGATGGTGGATCGAGTACTATGGGATGTGGTGCAGGGGTATGCTTGACCTCTCCGTATGGTGACAAAATGTACCAAGCTATATGTTTTGCTTTTAGGGCTTCTAACAATGAGTCTGAATATGAAGCTGTTATAGCTGGTTTAAAGTTAGCTCATATTTGTGGGGCCAAAAGGGTCAAGTTAATGAGTGATTCCCAGCTTCTTATCCACCATGCGCAAGGTCAATCTGAAGCAAAAAAGGAGCAGCTAATAAAATACTTACTTCTTCTCAAAGATATGGCACTTAAGTTCAAGAGTGTTGTTTATGAGCACATACCCCGAACAGAAAATGAGCTAACAGACTCCTTGGAAACCATAGCCTATACTGAATCATACCCTTGGATCCATGTGCTCGAGTGCCCTTCCATTCAACTCAATATGGGTAAGGAGGAAGAAAGCTTCGATATACAGATGGGACAGCCCCAAGATTGGAGGTTTCCTCTCCTTCAATATCTCTCTGATGGCATCTTGCCTCCGGATAAGTCAATAGCAAGAAAAGTGAAGTACAAAGCTCGTGGTTTTATCATACTAAGAGATGTTCTTTATAAAAAGTCTTACAATAAACCCCTCTTACGATGTTTGGGGATTGATGAATCTCAAATAGTCCTCTCCAAATTACATGATGGTGAGGGGTCAGCTCACTGTGGATTCAGGGCTCTAACAAGGAGAGTTTTATTGGCAGGCTATTATTGGCCCTCTATAATGCAAGATGCTAAGGAGCTGGTGAGGAGGTGTGACCCATGCCAGAGATATAGCAATGAAATTCATATCCCAACCATCCCTTTAGAGTTAATTTATGAGTCTATACCTTTTGCTCGATGGGGGTTGGATTTGGTGGGACCTCTACCTATGGCATCCGGAGGATGCATGACAATAATTGTTGCTATTGATTATTTTTCGAAGTGGATCGAAGCAGCCCCACTGGCAGGTACAACATCGAAAGCTGTCATAAAATTCATTTTATCCAATATCTGTTGCAGATTTGGCATTCCACAGAAGATAACGACAGACAATGGGCCACAGTTCGACAACAAGGAAATGGAGAGTTTCTGTGCCTCTAGAGGTATACAACATTGTTTCTCTTCACCTTTCCACCCACAAGCAAATGGTCAGGTTGAAGTGGCTAACAGAACTATACTGTCCGGTTTGAAAAAAAAATTAGAAGGGGCTGCTGGAAAATGGCCTAGCTATTTACAAGAGGTTTTGTGGGCCTACCAGACTATACTTGGGGCTGCAACACAAGAGTCACCTTTTTCCTTGGTCTATGGGATGGATGCCATAGCTCCCATAGAAGCAACTCTTCCTTCATTTCGAGTTCACAATTTCTCCGAACACGCTAACGAAGTGGCAATCAGAGGCCAACTTGACATAATAGAAGAAAGAAGAGTTAAGGCTCACCTTAGAGCTGCGCACTATCAGGGTTTGATGAGAAGCAGGTTTGCTTCCAGAGTTAAAAGAAGAGATTTTCAGCCGGGGGATAAGGTATTAAGGAAAGTCTTCTTACACACTAAAGAGAAGCTGCTCGGCAAACTGGCCCCAACTTGGGAAGGACCCTATATGGTTATTGAAAGGCTTAAACCCGGAACATACTGGCTAGAAGACAAGGATGGAAGGGTTTTGAATCACCCTTGGAATATTGAGCACCTCCGGATGTACTTGGAGTAGAAACTATGTAAATATTTACTTGTTTAAAAATCCATGTAAATATTTGGGGGCATACTCTTTCCTACCATGGTGGCGCGGGGAGGTTTTAATGAGGTGTCCGGGCTCTTTTATAAAATTTGATGCCTTCTTAAAAATTCGGAGTGTTCTTATTTTGTTTCTTGTCAAATTTTTGTTTAAACACTGGCCGAATTGAATTAAAGGTGTGATGACTACTTAAACATTTGTCATCGGAGAATTTAAACACTCTCACTTTAAGATGTTTATGAAATAACTAAGGGTTGTTTAAACATTAGCCATCAAAATTAAAAAACTATGAAAGAATGCAAGAATTGTGCAAGTTGAACATACTCATTAAAACAACCGGAATGCCTTGGCCTTCCAAGGACTTTAGTTCAATCAAAACAAAAGTTAAAAGATAATTGATAAGACTGAGCCTTTGAAGACGGCTCAGCCTCACTTGTTTTCTTCTTTTTGGGGTCATCATTCTCCTCACCTGGACTCTTCCCGGTGTTCTCTTATTCATCGGATGAGGACGCAGTGGAGAAATCAAACCTGTCACCCTCAGCCATTGTATGAAAGGGAAGGTCTGGATACTCTACAAAAGTCTACAAGTCTCCCAGATTCCTTTTCGGAAACTTCTCGTGAAAAAACAAGACCATGTCCGACTTCACCTTGGCATACATCTCTTCTTGACTGTCAATCACATTGTTGGCATACGCATCAATCTTGGCCTGGATTTTTGCCTCTTGCTCCCTTAGAAGATCAACTTTTTCCTCTATAGCCTTGGACACCAAGTCATCGAGGGCGATCTTGTCGTTGGTCAAAGTAAGAATGACTTGATCCTTGGTCTTCATCTCCTCTTTTGAAGAGGTAAGATCTTTCTCCAACTCGGACTGCTTTTCTCGGAGGCCTTTGATAGTATCTTCTAGGATAGATACCTTTGTGACCCAACCCTCCTAGTTCTTCTTAAACTCCTCGTTTTCTCTCTTCAAAACATCAGCGTTTTGGTTGGCAATAAGGAGGTCTCCGGACAATCTCTCCTTGTCAGAATTAAGGGCAGTAATGATTGCTGCCTGACCTCGCACTTGCTTCTCCAGGACCAACACTGGCTGAATGGTACTCAGTATAGAGTGAGTTATAGCCTCTCTTTCACTTGAAACGGTGAAAGATTTACCATTGAAGGTAACGGTGTTCGAAGTGCTTGGAGGGAGATAGGGCCCAGCAAATTCATCCCTGGGGAGATTTTCAAAATATTCACCAAGCCCCTCAAGCCCTGTAATGTCGACACCGTCAATGTTGAGGTCTCCTCCTCCAACCTCATTAGTTCGAAAGTCACCAGGGATCTCTTCTGCTCTTATTGGATTAGATGGTCAGCAGGAGGGAGAGGCTCCGAAGGCCGGAGAGAAAGTTCATCACCCATGGAGGTCTTTTTCTTCTTGGCCTCCCTCTCTTTGTTTTCTGCTCCTCGTGACCGATCTCTCTTAGGAACCCTTGGGGGTTTTGGAGATCCTGCCTCTTCCCTAGCACTCTCATGCTCTACTACTTCTAGGAGAGCAACATCAATCTGACTTAGAACTGGCCCCTCTTGGTTTATTGGAGCAGTTTCCTCCGCTTCGGCAGGGTTAGCCTCAACCGCACTCTTCTTGCCCTTCCCTTTTTTGCCTTTCATCTTACTTGGGGCCTTGGCTCGACCTGGCAAATAAACTGACCCGTCCGATGTGCGTGTTCTTTTAAGGACTACATCCGGAGGGGGTGGAGTAGTAAGTTCCTCCCAGGTCAAGTCCCTCAGGCCAATAGTGTTCCAGAGATGGGACCTTGCGAGATTGCCTCCGGTAAAGGCGTAATGAAAACAGTTTCCCCACTTCTCAGCAGCCCAAGTGTTGATATTGGTACAAGTGGTCTGCGCGGCCTTTAAATAATTGTTGAAATCTTTAGGCAGCTCTGTCAAGAAAATAGACAAGACCAGTCAGTTAAACAAATTTGATAAAAATAAAAATGAGAATGTAAGGTGGGATTCTTACGATCACTTCACCATCTGCTGGTTAGGAGACTCGGGTTGACTTCGGCTTTGATCTTCCTCCCATTCTCCCAAGCGCCACTCACAAACAAGAAGTGAGTCCTCCAATTTCTCTCTGACTCGAGCAGGTCATCCACTGCCTTATAGTTATCACCCATGTTGAAGTGATAAAAGGGGATATGAGGGTTTCTGCAGAGGCTGGCCACAGCAACGAATTCCTTCATCGGAAGAGGAATTCCGGAGAGTCTGGAAGCCATGATACAGGCCATGAGAGTGTACCAGGCATTAGGGCTCAGTTGACTTGGGCAGAGCTTGATGAGGTGGATATATCTGACTATCTCCGGATCTAAGGGGAACCTAAGTCCCCAGTTAAAAAGTTCAGTGAAGATGACTACTTCACTAAGTTTGCAGTCCATTGGGGTTTTAGGGTCTATTGGGATCCTTATTTTCACATTCTCCCAAATCCCCCACTTCGTTCGCATCCGACCCAGTTCGGCTGTGTGGATGAAGGCATAATTGATTTTTTGTAAAGCAAGTATATATTTTACACTAACCTTGTGGAAACAAGGTCCAACTTTTCCCTTAAGGATCTCTGGCAGATCTGGGTGCCTAAGGCATAGTTTCTCTTTGCCTTTATCCTTCTTGGCAGCACCAGCATCACTAGTCTGTCTGGAGACTTCAGACTCAAACAGAGACTTCGGACTCAAACGGAGCCTCTTCGATAGAATCCTCCATTACTTCCTCCATTACCGAGGAGGGGTTTTCAGTTATTTTTGGGTGAGAGGAGTTAGGAGTTGGTTCAGTTTGACCTCCGGACTGTTGGGCTTCAGTGCTTTCCTGAACTCTGACCTCCGAATGGGGCTCAGGTGTGGTGGTTTCTTTTCGAAGGCTTGGACTAGGGGCCTCCGGTCCGGACAGCTTGTCCTTGGGAACTTTTATGGGTGCCTCTGACCCTGTGTTGCTGTCTTTGGCCCCTGATTTTGAAGGAGTACCTTTTGAAGCCTGCCCTTTTACTAGGCGACCTCTTCTTCGATCGACTAGTTTATTGGGAGAGACATCTATAACTGACCCTATTGCGATAAATGGGGAAGGCTTTTTGAAGCTGGTAACTACTTGCCCTGGTTCTACAGTGGGCTCCAATTCTTGAACCGACGAGCCTGAAACAATAGGAGAAGGGTTGGTTTGAAATAATCTTCTCGGTCTAACACTTCTGGTTGAGGAGGAGCCATGATCAGGCTCTGTACTTGAAATTTCTGGTTTGTCGACAGGGGAAGTAGGTAGGCCTGCAGCAATGCGCCTCTCCCGTTCAACTTTTTGTGCCTTTTCTAGCTCTGATAGATTAAGCCACCCGCCTTTGATTAAAGCGTTCCTAGCTGTGAACATAAACTCACAACCAAAAAGAAGTATCTGTGTTTGAGAGAGAAAGCTCTGAAATTTGGCTAAGTAAGTATGAAGATGATGATAAAACAGTGAATAAGTGATTAATTTATAGTAAACACTAAAAAAAGTGCTTTGACACCTAGGAGAATTCGAAAGGATTACAATGATTAGGGAACGACGCTGACGTCATCTTCATTAAATGAAGAGGTGACTTTTCAGAGAAGGTGGGAGCGAAATTCTAGGTGAGAAAACAACTGAAATAACAAACCAGAGAGAAACACGTGTCCCACGAACTCTGACAATAAACCGTTTAAATTCAAGAACCTTTTTCAGTCCGGATAAAGCTATAACGCAATTCGAAGGACCTGTCCGGATGTAACTGTCACTAGATATAGACTGTTTTTTAGGTCTTGCCAAAGGTTTTTGAACACCACCTAAAAAATGGGCTACTGATGAGTCCGGATTCTGTCACCACCTCGGACAAGGTCAGTTCGGACAATGTACACCTAACCGGACATGGGCAGTTCGGACACCATCATCCATTGGACTGTTCGAACAGAACTAAAGTACTTAAAACCTAATCACTTTTTAACTAAGCTGTCTGTTCCCCTACTTAGAACTAATGAGTCCTTAAACTCGACCCGAAAGCCCATGTGGCCCAAATATAAGGGTATAAATACCCAACCACCAACATTAAATGAGGGTAATGAAAATTAAATACAACCAGGCAGCTTAATTCTCCCTTTACATTCTACCCAAACATTAAATACTCACAAAACTCCACAAAACTCTAAACAGAAATTACAAACTTACCCTCAGACAAAAATAAACCACACCCATGTTAATGTATCAAACTTAAAATATCGTTGAATAATATCACCACACACACACACAGACATCGACAATTTGAATAATATCGCCCCACACATTGGCAATTCGAATAATATCGCCACACACATTGGCACTTCGAATAATATCGCCACACACATTGGCACTTCGAATAATATCACCATATATATTGGCACTTCGAATTATATCACCACACACATTGGCACTTTGAATAATATACACGTAAAGAAATAATGCACTCATGGATGTTCAGAAAAGTACTCACAATACAATCGTAAATGTTTAATATTTTAAGGGTGTTGTAAAGGTCTCATCTCTTTATCTTCGAGGCAATATGTCTATGGCTTAAACTTTTCGGCCACTTAATATGGTCCTTTCGAATTAGAAGCCATTTTATCCACTTTTTAAAATTTTGTATGCAATTATACATTTCTCAAAACTTTATCACCCACTTTGAAATCCCTTCATCTCATATTTAAATCATAATGGTTTCACATCAAAGTTTTATATAAAGCAATTTAAACATTCTCTTATCCTCTTTTCTTCTACCAAAATCAAGCTTTTCTCCTCTAGCCTCCTCGTTATCATCCTCATAATACTTAATTAATTTATAAGATAGAAATGTAGATTCCATTGGGCTCACTGCATCCATCCCATATACCAGAACAATAGGAGTTTCTTGAGTTGCGCCTTCCAATTTTTTTGTAAGACCATCCAAGATGGTTATACTATTAACCTCCGCTTGGTCATTTTCTTATGAGTGAAAAGGTGTTAAAACACTGTTTGATTCTTCTCAAAGTACAAAAGGATGTGATCTTTTTGTTACTGAATTGTGGTCCACTATTTGTAGTAATTGTCTGAGAAACCCAAATCTACAACAAATATTTGACAAAATGAATTTGATGTACATTTTTTACCTTTTGTTCCTGATATGGGCTCTACTTATACCCATTTTAAAAAGTAATCTACCTCAAGAATAATTGTATGTCGTCCTCTCTAAGCCATAGGTAGTGGCCCAACTAAATCCAACCCTCATCTATAAAAGGGAAGCACCTCATAAATTGAGGCACAATTGGTATATGAATGGTATTTGCAAACCTTTGACAAGTATCACAACTACACACCAAATTTTTAGAGTCACTCATTATGGTAGCCCAATCATATTATGCCAACAACACTCTTCTTGTTAAATGTTTAAAACCACAATGAGCCGAGCCTTCACCGTCATGCAGTTCGGACAAGATTATTTGAGATTCATCTTTTCCCAAACATCTCAATAATGGTCGACTTAAAGATTTCATATACAACACTCATGCAAGAATTGTATACCCCTGTGCCTCAAACCTCAGTCGTTGAGCTAACTTTTATTAAGTGGTGATGTACCTTCGAGTAAAAAATCATTTAGATCAAACTTTCAATTTCGTTTCTCTTCTTTGGTGGCCACAAACACCTCTTTTAAAAAATGGGCACTGTTCGGATTTCATCACTATAGACATACTCTCTTATATTTGAATCCAATGATACCTTTCAGAATATGCAATGGTTTCCCAAGATTCCATCACAGTGTTTTCTTGTTTTGATGATAAATTTACAATATGTTGTGCCTGCGGATTGGTGTTTGAAATATGTTGACCATCTCCTTACCTTTTAATAAAGTTAGTAAATTTACCATTTTCTATCAGAATCTGAATTTCTTCTTTTAGAGCTATGCACTCTGTAGTGTCATGCACAATATCATTATAGTTTTTAAAATTTATTACTTTGCTCCTTCTTGGGTCTAGTTATATGGGAAGGTGTTCGAAGATGTCCTTGAAACTTCGAACTGCTACCATAATATCCTTGACTGGTAGGTGTATTTCCTTTACTCAAGTGCCTCTGAGATAAATTAGGTTCTATCCGGACCCTCGCTGATTCATCCACCTTAATCATTTTTTATTTGAGGCATTATAACCCTTAAATTGAGTGCCCTCCTTATTACAGTTTTGTTACCTAGATATCTAGGAGTAACCCTTGTTTAAAGGTTGTGCATGCCACTTGTTTGTTACAGTCATCTTATTCGTTTTGGTCAACACAATACGTATAGTATAATCTTTCAACTTTTCTCCAATTTATTGTTTACATTGAATTATGGTGTCCTCATCAGCCCATATTTCTTTGCTCCCCACAAATTACCTTTAGAACGCTGTGTAAAATGCCCTAAAATTGGTTATTGATTCCATCTGAATCCTATTATACCACTTTAAGGTTGTGCCTTTGAAATTTTGTCAAAATTCTCTACACACTAAGTTGTACTCATCATCAAAATTTATCATTTAATTTTTAAGTTGCTCTATATGGTCATCGAGATCTTGTGTGCCATCAAATTTTTCAACAATAGTGATGTCGAAATGCTTCATAAGCGATATCGATCTTATCTCAACTAATAAAGGAAAAGTCCTCCAATATACTTATTGCTTGTATTTATTACCTCATGCACCACTTTCCATAAGTGCATATAAGCCATGATATGCATGATTAGTATATTGATTAGCCACATTGTATTCGAATAGTGGATACTCAATAAAAAATCTAGATTCATCTGGCTTTTTAGATTTATGCTCATTTCGATATTCTTGATGCCGACTATCATGCCTTTCGAATAATGCCTGTTTTTTTTTCCTTTTTTAAGAGTCACACCTTTCAAAATCTCAAGAACACCCCTCATAATCTGACCCAGGAGACTCGGTAGTATCCAAATAAATATAATGATGCTTATCTTTCTTCTCTTTTTATAGAAGGTTGATATCCATTATCTAACTGAAACTATACTTCATACTCCTTTCTCGATGAAAATTGTGAGACTCATTGGAACGATCTTCTATATCTTTTTTTTATTTAGTCGTTGCACCTCAGATCGTACCCTACAAAATTTAACCAATTGTTCATTTTACTATAGTTGGTTATTCAACTCAGTTATTCGCTCCAGTAGATAATTCATCCAATCTTTTAAATTTGACTAATTGTGTTAATCATTCGCTTGCATAATATCCTGATTTTCTTCTCTACTCATAACTGACCCTACTACATCTCCTTTCACATGCATTGCAGAATCGTTTTGGACTTCAGGATCCATAACACTTTCATTACCCGATCGTTTGTCTCTTTAGTTTTAAATCTCAAATCCGAGTACCAAGCTTACATCCCACTATGGTCTCCAATGATATATTGAAATATTTTCGTGAGTGATATCGAGGTCTAAACCATATGTATACTTCAACTTAATGAGTTTTTAAAAAGAGAGTTATTAAAGAGTCTTTAGAGATAGAAAGTTGCAAAGTGTCAAAAATGTAAAATCTCATTATCTTTCCAAGAAAAGTACATCTATTTATAGGTGGTTTGGTTACAAGTAACAAACTATTGTTTATTATGTGAATATCTCATCCCACTTAAGTATTTTGTGCAAATATATTTCTTACAAATTACACTTCCAGTCCTTTATCCTTATATTTTATGCCAAACTTCCCTTATATATTATTTGCTTATTATTTTACCTTATGTAAAATAATTATTTTTACCTTTTATTTATTTATATCCTCATTAGTCTCAATAGATGTTATATCAAAAGTTTGGAAATTTTATCCAAGCTTACGATCCTTTTTGTGTTGCTCGACAATTGGGTTATATCCACATGATATGAGGTTTATTACGATATGTTTTGGCTGCTAGAGGTATGCGTGTCCATTATCGTTCTAATAGGGATGTAACTTTATGGAGTATCTACGATAATCATATTTTTTACACCAATTTACGAGTTCTTACGTACGAGGGTGACCCGATAATACATACGTGATGTACTGTATTTGGGTTAGTATTAACTTATGGTACGCAGTGAGTAACCCATGATTTGTTGGCTTTGATACATACATGGGGTACCCCCACCCCCCACCCCCTTTCCCAATGAGAATTTATCGTGTCAAGTCATATGAGGTTTGGGATAAGATAATTTATGTAGATCCGATGGACAATGACATGACTATGAATCATATATACGATTATTTACTTGGTTATTATTGTTTTGTGCACCTCTATTAATCAGAAAATGATTATATGACTTTTATGAGTGTGTTTTTGTTTTATTAGCGATAAGGGAATCATATGTTGGGCTTAATGCTTTATAATTAGTAGGCTAATCACAAGCCTTGCAAGACACTCTTTGTACCAATGGAATGATAGAGCTCAAGAGCACATATTGGTCACTATAAATATAATTTATCACATTCTTGTCAAATGGTGAACAATCATTATTCTAGATTAGCATTAATTATTCTTTTTCTTACTTTAGTAACATTCTCTGTTTAAATGTATTGTTAAAGAACTATGATGAGCCGAATTTGGACTCATTAGTGACGACCATAGGGGGAGTGATATTCAAACTCGTGCCCAAACAGAACTTTCTAAACTAGATTTCTCATTGTTACTCTTTATAAATTGTAAAGTGAATCGTAACATAATTATTATTATGGGAACAACTAGTACACCTTTCGCCCCTTCGTAAAAAGGATTGGGAACACAAAATCCACATCAATCTTCTCTTTTTAGCTTAACTGGAAGAGAAGAAGCATCAACTTGTGTCCCAAATCACAGTACTTTAATCACAGAATTAAGCATTAGCAAACACCGCCCCATAATCAAAGTGACCGCTCCCTTGAGTGGTAAGGACGTTACGAATCATATGCGGTTTAGAGTATGGTCTGAAGTTTTCATTAAATCTCCATATAAAGAAACAAGTGATGATGGAAATTACGACTTCACTAAAACTTATGGAGGAATCAACAAAAGAACCATTAGCACGTGAGGCACATGAGACACTTGAGGTCTCAATGTGAGACAGAGGTAATAAATAATTTCTCGTAAGAACCCCGAGTTGAATTGAATGAAGTTCAGATAAGACACTCGGGCTACAGCTGAAGTTTTAAAGTCTTGATAGATATAAGAAATTCTACAAATATTTTGTTTAAGGAAGCCTAAGATCGAATAAGAAGTCCCCTCTATCCACCATCCACCGTTCAGATCGAATCATAATTGGGTTCACCGGACTAAGCGCCATACTAACTGGAAAGTTTGAAGCATATACCATTATGAAATGAGTTAACTCAAAAATACAGTGAGGATACTGTTATGGTGGTAGTTTACTCAACCTCTTATAACGCCATCTTTAGCAGATCATGGATCAATCATATGCATGTAATAGCCTTCACCATCCTTTAGTGCCTGAAATATATGGTAGGGTATAAGGTGAGAGTTATGCGAATCAACCAAAAGCTGCAAGGGAGTGATATGTTGCATCATTGGCGCATATGAAGAAATAAAATAATGATGTTAAAAATGATGAAATGAAAGGGAAAAAACTTATGGAGGAATAATAATTTTCGGGGCTTTTGGTGGAGTTCGAGATTATAAACAATCATAGAGAAGCCATGGTGCGGATATATAGGTATATGTCATTAAAGAGAGACAAAAATTTAAAAATATATACTAGATATTTCAAGAACTTTGAAAATGCATTTGATTGGTTTTTTGTTAAAAAACTTTGATATCTTTGTTTGGTTGAATAAAGATGTAATTGGGTTCCAAATTTGCTATAAGATGGTGGTTAACCCACATGTGAAACCAATATACTGAAAGTGTAGTCTATTCTTCATCAAAAAATTGTACTTAAAATCATATATTTTCTCTAATTCCTCGAACGATGCTTTTATCTTTATATGATGGATATTGAGCAGAATGTGAAGTTTTATCCAAACTTGTTCAAAGTTTAATCGACTTGTCGAAATAAACTACTTCAATGATAAATGTGCGCCTTCATCACTAATAATGATAAAAAAAATATTAGTTTGAATATGCTATTTGGATATCAATTTAATAAAATAAACATTAATAAACTTCTCGATTTTTTCTTCTGTTTTTGTATTAGTTTACCATGTTAACGTATGCATAACAAATTTATCAGACGATTATATCTAACATAGTTTAGCTTACTCCAAAACCTTATGATATGATATTTATGTTTCTTTCATTATCGTTATGTTCGTCTTTTTTGTATTCTTAAGAATGTTCTTGTATATATCTCATTTACATAATAAATGTGTAACTTTTAAAAATATATTTTCAATTGCGTCCGCCAACGTTAATTCTCTATATGTCAGCATACTATTTTGTATTACTCATTTATTTAAATTTTTGCACAACCAAAGATTATCCATCACCCAAATATAGTTGTCTATGTTTTTCGGCACCCATAAAAACGATTGCAATCCAATATCTTGAACTTATTGACATAATTCTAACAATTTCAAACAACGATCTTTTATATATCATCGTATTGCAGGTATTATCTATAATCCTAACTTATGGGGATGATTTATAAAAGTTTATTGCATGTTGGATGTCTGAATAATAGATTTATGATTACTTTAGACCCCTTAATCGTCGTCAAATACCATTTTATGCATGTATTTTCCTTAACTTTATCCAAAAGTATTTCATGTGCAATTGAACGCACGTCTCCAACGTGTGGTATTTATATATTGCATTATAAATATTACGTATTTTGGATCTCTTTTTGAGTTTCTCATTCCTCAAAATGATGAAAACATCCCGATGATAGAAACCAACTGTATAAAATTTCACAAATCATCATTCGTCTATTTTCAACATTTTCCCTCTAAGGAATGCTCCTAATAATTTCACAAAAACGTCGTTATACTTTATGCATATAATTGTTAAATTCCATAATCCACTTTCAAGTTTAACGGGAAAACCTCTAAGTCTAAAAGGATAATAATTTTTTATCACTGACTTTTCGAAGGACGTTAAATTTCTTAAGCTGTTTCCAATACACTATAGGTTTCTCACAAGCAAACATTAGTAATCGTAAAAAAATTTAGCTATCATATATCATATACAATTAACCATAAATTATATTTATTATTCAAGTTCAGATCTAATATAATGCGTAAAGTTAAACATCTCCATAGTTTTTATTGTTATTGATTTTTTTACCAAAATTATAAAAATAAATTAAGTCATACACTTAATAAGTATGAAGTATGGATCAAATAAATGTCAACGCACCATGTTAGTACATGTTGAGTAAAATATCAACCAATATCGACATTATGCATCCATCGACTTTAGTTGACAAAAACACAACAATCAACATTGACGTATTTATTAGACATAATTTGGATTTAATTATTTAATTATCTTAATTAAATAAAATTAAATTAAAATTCTAATATTTACTGATAACAATAATATATTTTCATATATTAAAAATAAAATCATAATTGACCATCATCCAATTTTTATTTTATGTATTTAATATAAAAATTCACGTCAAACTTCTTATTTTTTTTTAAAATCTCTATCCCATTTCGACTAAATATCATACCATTATTATTTTAAAATATTTAACTCTCTTTTTTAACTTTAAAACCTATTTGTTCATTAAGCCCCGTTATTCTGTACTATTTTAAAATTTTAATATTAAATATTAAATTTAAAAATAAAAAATAAACTCGATACTTAAAAAATGTAACTAAAACTCTAATTAAATATCAATTAAATTTAGTATTGAATTAATTATTTACTATTACAATTTTTGAATAATGCTTGTGATACTCCCAAATGAATTAATTTGGACATAGTTGGTCAAAAGATCAAAGAAAGAAACTAACCTTAACCTCATTTGATTTGGTGGATTATTTTTAAAAATATATTTTTTAAATTAAACCATTGATTAAATAGTATATTGTTCATACATAAATAATATGATATCCTGAAAAGTAACATTTAGTTAAAATAAAATAACAGTAAAGTTGTGAAAAAATAGAAAAAATAGTTTGAAGTCAAATTGACTAGACCTATACTTCAAAAATTTAAGCTAGAAACCAACGAATAAGATGAAAAAATTACAAAACTATATATATATATATATATATATATGTTGCATTTTTTTCATTGGCGATCTTAATTACCAAACCATTAATCAAAACTTATGTATTACAACGTGCGTATATATAAATATTCAACTAATATAGTTAAAATGTGTTATAAATCGTAGATATTTTTTTATTGTCCACTTTCTAGACATATAGTTATTCGACTTAAAATCGTATATTGTTAGTTTTTTTACTATCAATGTTTGATAAAATTAGTCTCGCATAGGTGTTGATTAAGTAAGTAACTTTGTCGAAAATAGATAGTCAATAAAGTAATTTTATCGAAAATTGATAACCAATTAATTAATTTATCAAAAATAGATTAACACTAAATTTTTTTACATACAGTGAGAAGACCAATTATTGTTCAATAGTATTCAAATATTTACACTTTAATATTGTTAAGGCGTGAGTTTTAGTAAAATTGAAAAATATTTTTATCTTTTTATATTATTCGTTAGATGTTTATGACATAAATAAAATCCAAATTTTAGTATGACAGACTAAAACTCGAATACTGTACTTTTAGGTTTAATAAATTAATAATCAATAAAAATCTTTAAACAAAAGAGTTATTTTTCGGAGCACCTAACCAAATTTAAAATTTTCATGAAATTTGAATCTCAAACTTTGGCATTCGGATCCTAATCTAACATACTCATACACATCAAACTAAACCTCCAAACTAAAATAATACGGTAATTTAATTTTTTTTATCCATTTTAGTTTTTTTAATTTAAATCTTGAAACAAAAAAAATATATAAAAAATTATAAAACTTACCTTACTAGTATTTGTTGATTTTAAATACTAGTGAATGTTTAAAAAACTAACTTAAACTAGGCGTCGGATAAAACTAAAAAAGAATGGATTTTTATATATAAATTTATTTTGTAACTTATCAAAATTCAAAATATATACAAATATCTATATGCGTAATATGTTTTTTCGTAAGATTACGTTAGCTTTTATAATAACTTACACATACACTTATTATTATTTTATTTAAGATGTAGTTATATTATTCTTTTAATGTTATATTTTACGTTGTTTTATTAGATTTTTTTATTATTTTTGAACTTTTTTACTTTTTGTTTAAACTTTATAAAACTTATTTCGTTAAATCTTTCATCGTAATCATAACTTATTTTCATTAACTAGCGAAACACTTTGAAAAATATCCATCTTATAAGAGTTGTTTTCAAATCAGACTCCACGTCACAATTAAGGTATTTCAATGCAAACATAATGATATACTTTATTTTTTATTTTGTTAATACTTTTGTAGTTACTAAGTTTGAGTTTTGTAAAATAGAAAAAAATAATTTATGTATCTTTTAGTTATGTTAGATGTTTATTTAGTTCTATATTTTAAGGTAGTCATAGATCTATGTTTGGATATTTCTTTACAAATATGGAGTTGACAAGAATAATTTAGGTTTTTATGGGTTGTACGGATGTCTGGTTCGCTATCGCACATATGCTCGATGAACATTTGGATTGTAGCATATAAGGTGCAATAATAAAACTTTATGTTAAGCATAATGTGAAATATTCATAATGTTTGTTGAACACTATATGAGACTAATACAATGTTCTTCCAGCATGTTTATTTAATAACGATATGTATTTGGGGCATGACCCATTCTAAAAAATGAAAATATCTTTTGTTTTATGCAAAATTTTCGTGCCATAATATATGCTTTTATGTCTCATTTTGACATGGCATGCGATAGTTTTACACTATTATATATATTTAGTCATATTTTTAAGTAGATACTTTGCAAGTTCGATTAATTGTATGGTTTTGGTTGAAACCTTATTCATAAACTTGTTTTTTTTTTACTTTTGCATGATGTCTCTTCACCATTGCAGCACAAGTAAAGCTCGTATGCTTGATGCTACATAACCCAAGTAACAAGAGTTAATCATACGACATCAAAGTTCTCGTAGTTTGCGGTGTTCAAACTTAAACTATTGTCGTCGCGTTACATGCGAGCATTTAATACCGGACGAAGATATTAAATGTACTCCTTCCATTACAAGGAGACATTTCAGTGCATATTGGAGTTGTTTTGAGGTATGATGGACTACTATTGTTTCCAATAGCGTTCTTATATGATTGGCCCATGATCACACGTTTTTAACACCAATTTCCATGTTAAGAGCTTGTACCTGGACTACAAGAAGCACGAGGAGTATTTCATGTTCAACGATGATGTAAGTCTTTCAAAACCACATGTTTGAATAAAAATCTTTATTTTTTTTATTAATTTGCTTTTATATGTTTTTACGCTCAACCATTCCTACACTACTTTGTTATGTACCGTACTATTCATATATGGGATCTTAGTACTCAAACTCGGGTTAGAATCGAGGTTAAGATGATATTATTTGGTCATATTATCAACTTCATCCTATGTTGGTCTACCAATATCCACGTACTTAAGGCATTCATCAAACGTTGGCATTTCAAAAATTATCTTTCAATTTTTTTTTTCCGGTGAGATAATAATGATACTGGACGACATCCCCGCATTTACGGGTCTTACCATATAAGGTATGTTATTTAATGTTATTAACTATGCGAGTCTTAATTAGAGGTCACGGTTTTATCCCCAACTGTTTGGTGTTCAATAGATATACCACGGTAAAAAATTTGATATGACTAATAGTACGAGTGGTAAATGTGTTCGTCTTTTGTGGTTGCAGAGAAATTTTACGGATAGTTATTATCAGGATAGTGAGGTCACGAATGATCGTGTCATCCATGCGATCCATGCGTATCTTCAATATGTATTTGGTTATTTCATATTTACTAACAAAAAATGGAATTTTATTTTCTTTGATTATCTAAAATTCATAGAGCATCATACTATCACAAAGAAGTATACATGGATAATCCGGACAAGGACACACCACTAAAAATTCCGGACAGGACAAAAGTAAAACACCTTTTGACTAAGCTATTTACTAATCTAATTAAACAACTAATGGGTCCTTAAACTTGACCCGATTTCATAACTTGACCCGTAAGCCCATGGGTCATGATTTAAGAGTATAAATACCCCAACCACTCCCATTAATGAGGGTGATCAACATTTAATACAAGCTGGCTGCTTAATTATCTCACTACTCTACACACTAAACACTTTAAACTTCACAAAACTCTTTACCAAACTACCCCCAACCCAAAATAAACCAAACCAAATTGACGACCACATTGGGAGCACGAGGGTGCCTGAATATTATATTCAAAACCATTAAAAAGAATCAGTTCGGATGAATCTGAATGAGCAGGAAACTCCACCACCTGTGGTGGAGACAATTGGGGAAAACAAGGAATTCACCATTGAGTAACGAGACAAGTTGAGAGCGGAAATAGAGGCGTTAAGGGCCATAAAACAAGCAGAAAAGGGTATAAGAGAGAAGTCAGGGGCGTCAAGTATTCATCATAATGACAACCCTAGGGAGAATGATCCATAAATAAAGACTCATCAGAGTAAAAAAAACCCATGTTAGCTCTAAGAAGACTCATCGGCCTAAGCTTGTTGAAAGTTCAGATTTTGAGTCCTCCAGCAACTCTTCGAATGAGGCTGAGCTTGAGGAGTATTTGTCATTAAGTAGTGATGAAGGGAGGTCCAGGAAAAAGATGAAACTAATTAAAAAATATTCAAGAAAGAGGGATAGGCATGGGAGGCTTAAAAGACATTTGGGCAAAGGGTCATCTCACAACTACAGACATGTTGATCATACACTGATAGATCCTTTTGCTTTTCAGACCGAACCAGGTATTTTCACAACACCTAATGAAGACATAGGCTTCAGTCGTAATAAGAATTGGAGACAGTCACCTTTGTCTGCCAAAACACTGTCCGTAAACCTACCCAAAAGGTTTGACAGCTCTAAAATGAAGAAGTATGATGGAAGTAAGGATCCGGACAACCATCTGGAGAAATTCAAGAACTTCATTATGGATTTTGATGATGATAAAAAACTTTTGTGCAGAGCCTTCTCCCAAACTTTTATGGGAAGTTCTCTTAAGTGGTACAATAGCTTACGCTATGGATGTATTAGAAACATTGATACTTTCTGGGTTGCCTTCCGAAGGCAATTTGTTGGAAGTAAAGAGGTGAAGGGCAATGGAGATGCCATTATCCATTGTGCCCAAGAACCAAATGAGTCCTTAAATGACTACATAATTCGGTTCGTGAATACAAAGAACGGATTAGCAGATTGCTTCGAACAGGTGGCAATTGCTTATTTGAGACAAAGGTTGAACCTTGGGAATGCTATACCACTGCTCTTGTTCCTAGAACTTTGGGAGCAGTTCATATCAATGGAGATTAGCAGTTACTGGAGACTTTTAAGGGGGAGGGTGAGATTGATGACCCCAGAGAGGCTATTAATGTTTTAATACCAGTTGAAGAGATTGGAACCCACTCCATTGCAGATGGTAGAAGTATCAATATTGGTTCCAAGATGGTGCCAGAGTTGAAAACGAAATTGTAGTCCTTTTTATTAAACAGTCAATATGTCTTTGCTTGGTGCAATAGTGATGTAACCGGAGTACCTGTAAGCGTTATCTCATACAAGTTGTCAATCCGGAGTGATGTTGCACCTGTTGTACAGAAAATGAGAACTTTCTCTAAGGGGAAAGCTGATGTAATAGTCCAAGAAGTTGATCGGCTTACGAAGATGGGAAACATAAAGGAATCCGAGTATCCTTTATGGACTATCAATCCGGTTTTGGTCAAGAAAGAACGGGAGATGGCGTATGTGTATTGATTTTACTGACCTCAACAGAGATTTCCCAAAATATCTTTATCCAGTCCCCCAGATAGATCAGTTGGTGGATTCAGCATCTGGAAACAAGTTGTTGTCCTTCATGGATGCTTTCTCTGGGTACAACCAGATACAGGTGAATCTGAAGGACCAAGATCATACTACCTTCATAACAGATAGAGGTCTCCATTGCTACAAAGTGATGCATTTTGGGTTAAAAAATGCTAGGGCTACTTATTAGAGGTTGGTGAACAAAGATTTCGCTAGTCACATTGGCAGGAATATGGAGGTATACATAGATGACATGATGGTTAAAATCTTAGAGGATGATTTGCACATAATTGACCTTCAAGAAACATTTGTTAATCTGACAGTTGTGAATTTGAAACTTAATCCAGAAAAATGTGTCTTTGGGGTTCCATCCGGAAAGTTTTTGGGTTATGTGATAAGTGAGAAAGGGATACAGCCGGAACCGGATCAGCTTAATGCCCTATTAGAAATGGATCCTCCTCGGAGTATTAAAGAAGTAAAGAGGCTCACTGGGAGGTCGGCTGCTTTGAATCGTTTTATTTCAAGGTCTTCGGAAAAGTGTGCTCTGTTTTTTCAAACCTTGAAGAATGTTAAAGATTTTAATTGGTCTCCACAATGCATCCAAGCTTTTGTTGAAATAAAGAAACACTTATCCTCACCAAAGACTCGGTTTAAGCCCATTCAAGGGGAAACACTTTATGTACACTTGGCTGTGTCAGAATGTGCTATAAGTACAGTATTGGTAAGAGAAGTGGACAACTACCCTCGTCTAGTTGACTACATCAACAAAAGTTTGATTAATGCTGAGAAGAGGTACTTAAAACTCGATAAATTAGCACTAACCTTGGTGATTGCAGCAAGAAAGATGAGGCCGTATTTTCAGTCTCATTCTATCGTTGTCTGAACATCTTTCCCATTGAATAATGTTCTTTCGAAAGCAGATATATCAAGCAGGATGACCAAGTGGTCAATAGAGTTGGGTAATTACGACATTGATTTTCCCCACGAACAACTATTAAAGCTTAATAAGTGGTTGATTTCCTGGTAGAATTTCATTCGGACATAAACTCCAAACAAACTTCATAAGATACAACCAAGAAAGAGTGGGTAGTCCGAACTGATGGTGGTTCAAGCACCATGGGATGTGGGGCTGGATTTTCCCTAACCTCTCCATATGGTGATAAAATGTACCATGATATATGCTTTAGATTCAGGGCCTCTAACAATGAGTCTGAATATGAAGCAGTTATAGCTGGTCTTAAATTAGCTTTCTTATGTGGGCTAAGAGAGTCCGATTGATGAGTGACTCTCAGATTTTTATCCATCACGCTCAAGGTCAGTCTGAGGCTAAGAAGGAGTAGTTGATCAAATACTTACTCATCCTGAAAGAGGTGGCAGCCAACTTCAAAAATGTTTGTTATGAGCATATTCCTAGATCAGAGAATGCACTGGCAGATTCTTTGGCAACCATAGCATATTCTGAGTCTTACCCTTGGATTCACATACAAGAATTCCCATCCATACAATCAAGTCAAAACAAAGAAGAGGATGAAATCTTGAGCATACAGTTTATTCAACATTAAGATTGGAGGTTTTCCATTCTTCAATATATTTCTGATGGGGTTTTACCTCCGGATAAAGTTATAGAAAGAAAATTTAAACACAGGGCTCGTGGTTTTTTTTATCATAAGGGGAGTTCTCTATAAAAAATCTTTTAGTAGACCTCTCCTGCGTTGTTTGGGGATGGAAGAATCTCAAGTTGTTTTATCCGAACTACACGATGGATAAGGATCAACACATTGTGGGTGCAGGGCACTAACCTAGAGAGTGTTGTTGGCTGGATACTATTGGCCATCCATAATGGCAGATGTTAAAGAAATGTTAAAGAAGTGTGATCCATGCCAAAGGTATGGAAATGAAATTCATGTTCCAGCAGTACTTATAGAGTCTATTTCTGAGCCAATACCTTTTGCTCGTTGGGGATAGGATTTAGTTGGACCTCTGCCTATGGCGTCCGGGGGGTGCAGAACTATTATAGTTGCTATTGATTACTTCTCAAAATAGACAGAGGTAGTTCTTTTGGCAGGAACCACTTCGAAGTCTGTCATTCAATCTATCATATCCAATATGTGTTGCAGGTTTGGGATTCGTAAAAGATTACCACAGACAATGAGCAACAGTTTGATAACAAGGATATGGAGAATTTTTGTGCTTCTATGGAAATTCAGCATTGTTTTTCTTCTCCTTTTCATCTACGAGCAAATGGCTAGGTTGAAGTTGCCAACAAGACTATTTTGTTCGGATTAAAAAAGAATCTAGAAGGAGCTGCAGGGAAGTGGCCAAGCTATTTGCAAGAAGTATTGTGGGCGTACCGAACGACTCCCCGGGCTGGTACACATGAGTCTCCTTTTGCTTTGGTGTATGGGATGGATGCAATTACCCCTATAGAAGCTACTCTACCATTATACAAGGTCCAGTGCTATTCCGAACAAGCTAATGAGATAGCAATTAGGAATCAGTTGGACTTAATAGAAGAAAGAATGGTTAAATCTTACTTAAAACAGCTCACTACCAAGGCTTGATGATGAGTAGATTTGCTTCGAAAGTCAAGAGAAGTGTTTTTCAACCAGGAGATAAGGTGTTAAGAAAGGTTTTCTTACACACCAAGGAGAAGCAGTTCGGTAAGTTCGCTCCGAACTAGGAAGGCCCTTATGAGGTCTCTGAAAAACTTAAGCTTGGGACATGTAGGCTTCACGACAAAGAAGGAAGCATTTTGAAGCACCCATGTAATATTGAACATCTCATGTTATATTATAAATAAATTTTTTGTGTAAATATTTAATTGTTAGATATCAATGTAAATATTAGAGGGCATACTCTTTCCTACCATGGTGGCGCGGGGATGTTTTAATGAGGTGTCCGATTTTTTATTTAAAACATTCGGAGTGGTTTTACTACAATTTAATTCAAGTACAAATCACTTGTTCAACGCCTGGGATCTTTTGTAGATCGTACAAACCTGGTTAAGTGATGATTATTAAATACATGTCATCGTAGATATTAAACACTCTCACTATAATACTTCTAAAATGTCAGGGGCTACTTAAACATTAGCCATGAAAAGTTTAAAGGAAAGAATGTGTTAAATAAAATAAGGTTTGATAAATTAAACCTATTCGGACTTGAACCGAACAGGAAAGCAAAACATGCCTTGGCCATCCAAGGACTTTAGGTTTTTAAACATTACAAAATATTCCTTGGCCATCCAAGGACTTTAATTCTTCAGAAAGATAAAAAAATATGATAAAACCTTAGGGCTTGTTCCCTTCGGATGTTCCCTCACCACCATCACCTTTTTTTGGACTTTTGAGTTCAACGCTCGAACTCTCACCAGTTCCCTCTTCATCATCAATAGTAGAATCTATTCCACTGGCGTAGTTGTGCTTGTCGCCGTCGGCCATAGTGTGAAATATGATGTCTTCATATTCCACATATTTCTATAAGAGACCAAGGGTCCTCTTCGGAAAAGTCTCATGGAAAAGCAGCACCATGTCAGACTTGACTCCATCATTTTTTTTCTCCAAGGAATTTATCACCTCATTGGTATATTTATCAATACCTGCTTGGATAGCTTGCTCTTGCTGGCTCTTTAAATCTTCCTTCTCCTTGATCATCTCTGAAACAGAGTTCTCCAATTTAGCCTTCTCATCAGATAAGGTTTGAATGACACCATCCTTGGTTTGCGCTTCCTCCTTCAGCTTTGTGCTGCTCGGTTTAAAAAAAACATGTGAATCCGAGTAGGGCACTCGGAATCACATGCTCAGTGGGAAAAAAAAATTCAGAACAGTGTGTGATTGATATTGTAGATGGATGGTAGAAAAAGAGAACCTTTTAGGTGGTTTTAAAACAAGGATTGGAAGTCTGTACTACGTCTCCGTAAGTGCACCTTTGGTTGAACTATTGAATACAGTAAATGCTAAAAGATCGTTAACACTTGGTAGCAAACATGTTTAGGTGTAGACATGTATACAAATAAATTATGTTGCCTACTTTTTTTCGTATATTATTTATCACAGAATTGAAGACGGCAATAGGTTGATTATATTTAATAGCGAGCATTCTTACACTGGTGTTTTACACTTGATTCCGAGAGGGCCACTCGGAATCAAGTGCAATGTCCCAGTGAACAAATTATCACATAATATAAAGTGAACAAATTATCACATAATATAACGAGACAGAGGGTTTGCAACTGATTCCGAGTGGCCCTCTCGGAATCAGTTGCACATTTTTTTTGAAAAATTGCAACCGATTCCTAATTCCCGGCTCGGAAATAGTTGTTTTTTTTCAGAACTGTAAAAACGGGTTTAGTTGAAAAAAATAAGTTTCAAAATAGGTATTTTCAAGCTACAAAGTTGTAAAACGTAAAAACAAGTTTAAATTACATTGTTTGTCGATTGAGTGTTGTTCTCCGGCTTTGTTTGAGTTTTTTCATTTTCCATAATTAATCTTCAATAAAATTGAAGTTCTTTGTTTTAGGGTTAATTTTAGAGGTAGAATCATATATCTTGGATTAAAGTTAGGTTAATGCTGTGTTTTTTCATATAAGACTATCTATTAGATAAATGGCATCTAGTGATAAATTTGAAATAAAAATAAGGGTAATTTGGTAAAAGCAAGTCACTAGTGTTTTTGAAAATTTGAAAGATGGAGGAAATAAAAAATAACATGGAGGAAATAGATTTGGCCATAATATTATTATGTGTGATGTATAATATTATTATCTGGCTTGTAGCCGCGGATATATATATATATATATATATATTCCACATTTGTAGGTAAACAACTATATTTAGAAGATCTTACAATGAAACTTGACACAGGCATCATACAATGATTGACCTAAATTACAATGAAGGTTTATTTATTTAGTGACGAGAGCCTCATGTATATAACATTACGAATTACAAGCCTTTGTATACCTGGTCACAAAGTTAGGTAAAAATGTAAACCTCGTCGTATCCTTTCCTGCCAAAAAAGACATGAAAAGTTAGCAAAGAATTTGTTTCACCCGAGGAAACAGCCAAGGCCACAGACTCTTACCCAGCAACCCCGCAGTAAGTGGGACGATAATTGTAGATGAGGTTCTCAAGCAATTCTTTAGCAGGTTGTATGTTTAATGACTTCCTAGCTTCACTGCATATAATTTTTATTTTTTGTGGAAATGAAGCAA
This sequence comes from Limnanthes douglasii subsp. nivea, assembly GCA_036936605.1. Lineage (NCBI taxonomy): Eukaryota > Viridiplantae > Streptophyta > Magnoliopsida > Brassicales > Limnanthaceae > Limnanthes > Limnanthes douglasii. The sequence continues at coordinate 117,891,199 of JAUPFV010000003.1, read as the reverse complement.
AAGAATCGGTTAAGTTATATATGATTGAAGTGAATCGCCTGAGAAAGTAATGATGAGCATCATATATTATATGATATTACTCCAGAAAAGGAAAGAAAGATACATATTAAATTAAGAGAACTATAAGACAAAAAAAATCATTTGTTTAACCTGATGAAATAGTTGGCAGTGTGTTGAGTAACTCTAGTTGCATCCTCTGAGTGTGGAATGCTCTTAGATCCCCACTCGAAAGCATTTTTCTGCAGTCAGTTCTAATACGTTTATTAGTTGGAAAATGATGGATCAAAATAAAATGCGTGCACCAGCTAGTGCTTTATCTCTTCAGATGCAGGTGTATAATAATTAGAGATTAATCCTTGCATATAGATTGTGTAGCACACCCTAAATTTATCCATGTACCGTACTATTAACGAAAATGGCAAATGTTGCGTTGATCCAGGAAAAAACTTTATACGTATTATTTACGAACATAGATTGCGTATCACACCCTTAACTTCTAGTATTTCCATTTTGTGCTTTATACCAGAATAAATTAGCAGAAAAGGGGAAGGCAGTTTTTCGCTTGCATTGTAAGCACAGTATATTTAAGAAGAAACCGCAAGAGCTAATTTGAACATATAATTCATGATTTAAGCATAGAATGAGAAAATATTCTGTTGACTATACCTCTGGATGCCACTGGAAGCCAGTAACAGGATAGTCATGTGACTGAATAGTGGAGACATAGACCTGATAAGCAAATGATAGTTCTGTAAAGTCTTGCCATTTTTCTCGTAATTTAAAAAAGTATTTTTAAAAAAAATTGCATAATAATATAGTTAATATTTCACGAGACAATTAGGTTTGTACCTTATTTTCTTCATCAATGCATGTTGTCAGGATCTTGAAGAAATTAGAGAGATTTGTATTACCATGGAACCTCTCTGGTGAAATACCCAACTGTGACAATATATCAATGTAGATAAATTGTGTTGCCCTCTAATTAAATCTAAGCACAAATATCAACATGAAAATAGAAGGGAAATGACTTACTCCAAGAATCAATAAAAAGAAATATAGACGAAATGCTACTATAAAACATAAGAGATACACGAAGGGCCACATACTACGGGATAAGAAGCATAAGTTATAAAGAATGAAGATGTTTTTTTTAATGAGAAGGACAGTAATCTCACACGATGATTCTGTGCAACCAGGCAGTCAGTACTCATCTTCGTCAGTAAATCAGGAGGAAATCTGCATGTCAAAGAAGCTATTGTTAAGTTGTGTAGAACTGTAGATAGAGCAGCTTGTTGCTTACGCAGAGAAGTAAATATTTGTTTGATTGCATACAAAGCCTCGTTCAAGTATAAAACATGATAATCAAGGAAGCATCGGTGCTTTACGTCCTATACTCATTAATCCAACAAAATAAGGTGCTCTTAAGATGCTTTTTAAGATACTTCCCAGGCTGCACCCCTCGGTCTTATCAGTTCTTCATATATTAGAGTTTGTAATGCCCTATCATCCATCGATTGCATAATTGTAGTGGTACAGTTAAAAATTCTGAAATATAAGGGAGCCTGAAGTAGATATGAAATTTTATTCTATCAAAACGCTTGGAGCAAGGTCTACAAACGAAATATACCTTTGAAAAAGAGTTCCTTCAATACTAGTGTTTTTTAAGAACTGGAGTGTAGATGCAGAAGTCAATCCACTAAAGTCTTCAAGAATGTTGGGGTCCTATTATCAATGTAAAACCCATGAAACTATAAACGTCAAAAACTTCTCAAGGAAAATTTAGAAGATAGGCTTAAGATTTTGGACAAATCATCACTCCAAACTAATAAGAGCAAGTTCTAAATATACACCATCCTAAGGCGCAGCAAGTAAAAGAACCCAAATTTGTGCACATCATGTGCTAATAGAAATTCTTGCAAATAAAATGCAACTCAGTGCCATAAGAAGAAAACAGGCAACTTCGCATAAACAGTTACAAGTACTATTAACTCTGGAAGCAGAGACAAAACTAAGGACCATGCACAATAGAACCTCAGACAAAGAAAACTCAAGGAAGAACATTTTTAAAAAGGAAGAAAGAAAAGTTGATGTGACAATCACTAAAGAGAGACTAAAAAATTAAGTCAACGAACACAGCCGACGAAATAACTATCTGACAAGCATATTTCACCTTGCTTATGATTCTTGAAAGAAGCTCGAAACCTAAGCAAATGGCAAACACTGGGAAATGCTCTCCATCATCATTCTTTTCCAAAGCAATCTGTGAGAAACATCGGAAAAAGGGAAAAACAACTCACCATAAAGTCGCACTGAGAAGAGCAAATCAACCACACAAACATGAACATATCAGTACCTACATATGTAAATGTAAAAAAAAAGCCAATGGAAAATTAAGTCTCTATAATTCGAACCCTAATGAAAAGAATGAAGGGTCTTCGTCATGAATATGAAACATGAACTTGGAGAAGAAGTACGGAAATTTTTGTAACTAGTGCTTATAAAGTAACTGGCAAAGCAACTTACATTGAAAATTCTTTCAACCACCTCATAATATAACCCGTCATTAGCCCACCCTCCAGTGAAGAGCACGCCGTTGATCAATTCTAGCTTCTGCAGTGCGATTAGACATCAAATTGAGTAAACACGTAAACTTCCTTCAAGTGCTTTTAATTAATAATCAAGCCGAAATCGAGTAGAACTGTTCGAATAATCTATTGAAGCTACTGCTATTTGAAGCTCATCTAATCTATTGCTACTACTAATATACGTTCGTGTAAGAATACAATCTACATTACTAAAAACCTTTTAAGATTGTTTTGTTATTTACCTTCAATAGAATTTCTCGCGGCTCGTTGTATATGAGAGGTATCACTCGAGCACCACCGGACTCGACGAACTTCACATAAGACGCAGCAATGTACGACGCGTTTGTCGCGTTGTTAAGCCTCCCCGTCGCACCGTCACCGGGATGGCTCAGTATCCCAATAACTGGTCGGTAATTCAAATCCTGATCGGGCGATGAGCATCTGGACTCCGATAAAGATATTGAAGAATCGAGAGTCCAAGAATTGTGACCGAGTTGACCCGGGAGGCTAATGTATGATTGAGCTTGGGTGAGAATGAGCAAAAACGCAATCAACAAGAAGTTCGACATGATGAGCTGACACAGGAGTCTCAATAAGGCTGCTCAGACAGCGGAGTTAGGACTGTCGTAGATCGGTGGATTAATCAGCTGTACTGTACATATAGCTATTTCTGTTTCTTCTATGGAAAATGGAAGAAAGGTATCCGATAATAAGTATTTAGTCAAGTTTTTTACCATTGTCCCGTTATTTCACTATTGGATATCTAATTTTTTAAGAGAAAAGTAACACAAAATATGAAAAGTATCAAATCTCAAATTAGTACCCCAAATATTAAACCCTTTCCATTAGTATTTAAAAAGCCAATTTTTATCAAATTAACCATAATACTAGAAGAAATAGAAAGTAGGTTAATAGTTACTTTTTATTAATTTAATTTTTATTTTTCCTCAAATCCCAATAACCTTTAGATTCCCAAAAGTCTAAAGAAGAAAGTGAAACCCCAAATCAGGCGAAGGTCTGTTCGTAACAAACTCCGGCCACTATAGAAATCCTATCGTTCGAAACTATCGGCGAACTCCATCTTCATCTCCTCTTGTGAACCCAGAACCACCATTGCCGGCGAACTTCGTCAGTCGAAACTTCAATTAAGGTACGTCGACAGTTTTTACTTATTTTGTTAATGAAACTGTCTCGACTTGTTTTTCGATAACTTCGTTATCGGAAAGGAATTGGCTATAACATTCGTCGGCCGGTTAAGGGGGAAGTGTGCGTTTCGAATTAGTTACATAGTTGTTGGTTTTGTCTAGTTATTGTATGTTGTTTGCGAGGTAGGCGTAACATGTCGTTTCAGGCGTGGTCTCAGGCGTAACATGTCGTTTCAGGAGTGGTCTCATACGTGCCTTGGTTTTGTGTTTTCTTGTACGTGTATGTTTGTTTGGAATTGACAACCTGGGTAGTGCATCATGTTTATAGATTATCTCGCGTTTGCTTCAGTGTTTTAATGCATGATGTTTATAGTAGTTTTAGTATGTGTCTTGCGTATCATAGGGTCTGTAATTGAAGTTTAGTTGGGTGTTAGTTCGTCCCATATCGTGTGTGGCGTCGGTGCCATCTCGCGTTGGGTATCATGGGCAATGTAATGGAAGGTGAGGTGCGTGTTTGTTCTTCGTATCTCGCGCATGGCATCGTTGTCATCTCGCGTTGTGGTCTCTGGGGTCTTTAATGGAAGGTTAGTTGGTTGTTAGTTCTTCGCATCTCGCGCGTGGCATCGTTGTCATCTCGCGTTGTGTTCCCTGGGGTCTGTAATGGACGGTTTGTTAGGGGTTTTGTATAAGTATCTCGCGCAAGCCATACTTATATCTCGCGCATACATATTGGTGGTTTGTTCTATGTATCTCGCTTGACATTCTGTGCACATGACACGTCTTATGTCAATGTATGTCGCGTGTGTTTGGGTTGTTGTAGTGTATCTCGCGAAACATGTTTGCTATATCACCCGTTTTATCTGCTTCCTGATTTATGTTGGGTTTATAATAAGCTCTACAAGGCGATATGTATTACTAAAATCTAACATGGGTGCTCTTTTGTGCGTACAGTTCTGCTATGGGCAAAGGTACTTTTTACAAGTCTGGTTTGGTCAGCATATTATATTTGCTGCAGAAAAATATAGTGGCTGATGAGTATATCGAGGCTACGAAGAACACGTCATTCTATACGTTGTTGAAAACTTCCTTCATGTTAAGGAACACAGATCTGCCAAGGAAGAAGTTTAACAATGTAAAGAGATATTCTTTAAATAATGGGTGTTTTAGAATAGGCTCGAAGAGGGTTAAACTGACCACGAACGATGTTAAAGCCATATTCGGTCTTAAACACGGAACGAAGGAAATGCTGATGAACAGAATAGGGGCATTCACTGGAAGATTTTCTGATGGTGCGGAGAACCAGTCTTCATTGATGCAGAAATATTTCTGGCGTCCAAGGGCGAGGAAAAGTGGACCGTCAAACCAAAAGGTTGTTTCAAATGCGATGATCAAGGTAACAATAACAGATTATAAAAGATAGGCATGTATGAGAATATCCAATAAAATAACTACTATCTGTTTTGTTACAGGAAGCAATAGAAATAGCAGTAAATGATGAGGGGAAAGAATCAGTAACCGACGTTGCTAAGCTTTTAATACTCTTCATTTGTTATACCATGTTCTACTCCGTATCTGGAGATATCATGGGCTGGACAATGGTCTTCTACATAGAAGACATGCTAAAAATTAATGACTATGATTGGTCCAGCGCAATTGTGGAGAAGCTGACTAAATCTATGGTTAATTGTTTGGAGAAAGGGACACCAGATCACGTAATCGGCTGCGTAGCAGTCTTATTGGTGAGTATGGTGGTGGTGGTTTGTATTTTTTTCTTTTCTTATAAGAGTAATTTGACTGTGTCTTGTTTTTTCCCAGCCCTTCATAATGGAGCACACCACGTTGTGGGAAGCTTTGGTAAGGCCAAACATGATTCTTATGTGCTACAAATGGTGGGGGCTGGAGTGCAAGGAGTCAATTATGTCCCTTGTTAAAAGGCTGAGGAAGCTCCCTGATGATGAGGTAATATAAGGCCCTCGCATGATATGTATGGTATGAATCATGTGTTATGTTGTTTAGCAAGCGCGAGGCGTATTAGTTGTTAATAAATGAATCGCGTCATGCATGTCTTTGTTGTTATGAATCCCGTTATATTCCTAGGCCTTCAATCGTGTCGTTGGTAGTTGTTTGGCATTAGAGAATCGCGTCGTATGCTGCAAGACAAACGCACCACATACGCATTTAGTAAAGCATGAATCACATCGTCTCGCATTTATCTGTTAATGAATCGCGTCTTATGATTCATATTTGTCTCGCGTATGTGGTGTATGTTTGTCTTCCGTGAATCACAACGTATATTGCAAAGCAATCGCGAGATATCTGCTTCATTAATGTATGACTCACATCTTGGTATATGTATCTGTGAATGCGTCGCGTTGTATAAATGTGTGAATCGCGTAACTTGTTTAGCTGACTAGTTGTTCACTGTTTGTTTCAAAAAAACCATTGCGTGTTGTAGATCTTGGAAGAAGAGATAAAACTAACAGAGGCTGAAGAAATGGCCTTCAGGTCGGGGGAGACCAGTGGAGGCTCTGGTAGAAAGTTGACAAACAAAAGGAAAAAGACGATAAGTAGTAGAATTCGGAAGCGGTCGAAGTATTGTACAAGGGGGAAACAAATGAGATGAAAATTGGGCAGACATCGTGAACAGTGGATTACGGGGACGTGGATGATGATTATGGTCAACCACTGCGGGGGTGGTTGGATCAGAATTAAAATACACCCGAGAAAGGCGGCAGCTCAAGTACTCGAATGAAGAGGATGAAAGTTTACAAGCCAAGCACTTGTAGTATTTTATTTAAGATGATAGAATATATCAAGAAGAGAAGCAGCAAAAAATACAGATACTCGGTAAAAAATAAACGACTTAAGATTTCTCTTGCACGAAAGAATAGACAAGTAAGTTGTTTAAGAGGTTGTCACTTTAATGATGCATTTTCATTAGTTTGGCTAATACTTGTTTAATTTCCCCACAGATTGAAGAACCCCAAATGGAGGTTGCTTTTTTGACTTTGAAACTTCAAGAACAAACTAATCAAGCTTATGAAGCTGATGAAGATACTGGGGTTAATGAAGCACTAGAGAAGGTTTGTGTACTCCCTTTCTGTTCGGTAGAAGAGGAGTCACCAGAGAAAATAGTTGAGGTATCAGTAACAGTGGATGAGGTTCCTAAAACCATAGTTTATGTCTCAAGAAAACATGGTTTCAAAAAGTTAGAGGCAGGAGAGAAAATATATGAGAAAGAAGAAGTTGTAGAAGGTTCTACACTTGACGACCATGAAGAAGACATGGACGAGGGGGTAGAAGATAGAGGTGAAACAGATGATGAAAAAAATGAATTTAGAGCTGCTGATGGACCGAACGATGTTATTGACACATATGGTGAGGGGAAGGCAAATGAATTTTTTTTGTATGTTTTGGGTGTTGACAATTGTAGGCTTGTGGCGGCCAATTCTATTAGTGGTGTACCAACTTTGTCTGGAAATGAAAATGTTGAAAAAAGACGAGGAAGTAACCACGCATGGGGCAGATATTGGTGTGGGTGCAGTAGCATCGGATGCTAAGGTGAAAGTTCCTATTGTACTCCCAACTGGGGGGGAACCACATGAAATTATGGGAGCAGTGCCGCCAAATGTTGTTGTAGAAAAGGGAGTACAAAAGAGGTTGTGGAAGAAGAAAATTGGGGAGAGGCGGCATCTGATGTACATTGTGGTGAGGATGCTTCAAAAAATACTGAGGCTGATTTGGCAATTGGAAATGTTGGTGAGGTAACGAGTGGGACGGAACTGAATACAGTTAGGCCACATGAAAGTGGCAACAGCGTACCCAAGCCCATGGAGCAAGGACATGAAGATGTAAGTGAATTTTAAAATATTAAGATTCAACTTCTTATAGCTATCTTATAGTTGCTTTGTCTTTAATTTGGCCAAGCTGTTGTTTTTTAAATTTCGGATTTTTAATAGGAGGTTAAATATTGTTTTATTACATCAGGGGATATTTTTAAATTTATAAGTATTACAAATTTTACGTTATAACTATGTCGTGAGTATTTCGGTAGTTTTAGGACTTGATATTCTTCTTACCTCGCATTAAGCATGTTTAAGGTTATATCGTCTCTCCTTTTTATATTGCGTCATGTTAGAAGCAAAAAACCCTTAGCAAAAACAAATGTTAGTGTTCTGTGGAGGCATGGGTGAATCGCAAGATGTTGGTTTGTGAATCGCGACACTTAACGCCTTACTATGTCTCACTTTAAAAGACAAACACAACTCGCGTATGACTACTATTTATTGCCTAACCCGCGTGGTCTTTTGAGAGTGGCCAAGTCTCGCGTCATTGGTTAACAAAACACGCATCGTTGGTTAATTTTTTACAAGTATGTAATGTCAAAAAACAAGATTAAACAGAGGACTACATCAATGCACACAAGGAACTAATAAGCAACAACCAAAAACTGGAAGTGTAATGGAATTCGAAACTCCTATAAAATCAACAAAAGAGTTACAACCGAAGTTGGAAGTGCAACGCAAAACAAAGGTTGAAGCACTAACACAACCTGTGATAAGAGAAGAAGTACAACCAGCAGGGGAAGGGGAAGCAGATTGTTTTGATCTTCCAACCCTAGATGATGCATTCCTACTATGTACACAATCATTTTTGACGAAGTTGATAAGGCGACAGCATACACTCGAGTGAAGGAAAGATTTCTGGTAGTACTTCGTCTAAAAGTTTGTTTTAAGATGCACCTCCAATGGTAAGTTTTAAACTATACTAATAATCATATACTTAGTTGTCAGATTTTTATAGTTATTTAACATAATTTTTGTCGTTTTACAGTTAGTAAATGACATTTATCCAAATTGGGATTTAATTACACAGTCACAACAGGTGGAAGCTATTTACCAAACATGGGAAACAGAAACAGCAACTACAAAGTTAATAGTTGTTAGTCAATACCGCAAGATCCTTCAAATACAACAAAACGAAGATCAACTAGACTCGGAAGTATGGTATTTGCCAGAACACGAATTTACATACCGACCAAGTGTTAGTGCGACTGAGCTAATGGACGTAGCATACGAAGGGGAGTTAGATTTCAAGGTAAAATTTATATTCTTGATATAACACAAATAATTGACAACTACTTTGATATAGCTCTGATTTTTACGTGTTGTATATCATTGATGCCTGGATATATAAGTTTCTTAAAGAATCAAACTTGACTGTACCTTTCAAAGGGCTCGATGACGAGTACAACTGTAGATATAAAGCTATTCAGATTTCCGGTATCGCAACGATTAGTATTTAATTATTAAATAGCCATTTAAAGTGACCCAAAAGTTTGATATTGTTTTGGTGTACCCTGGTTTTATTACAGAAATTACTAGCAAAGAAAGAAGACGTTACACACGTTATTGACGTAGTTTTTGAAAACGTGACAGACGACACATTTATCGCATTAATTCCGGTATGCCACTTAAATGAAAAAGGTACTAACCAATGGACGTTGTTGGTAATAGACATGGAGAATGGTTTGGCAAGAAACTACAATCCCTTATTCCCTCTTAGCAAATTCACTCCAGATGAGACTAGGAAAACAAGCGACACATTGGTAAGTAGTATGAAACCTTATTGGATGATGTTGTATGTTTATTGTTTGCAGGTGAATGTACGAATCATGTGTTCATATTGTGAGATTCGTAACGGGTATTTCTCGCGAATCGTATTAGTGTATATGCGAATCGCGTGTTATGGATGGAACTCGCGTGGAAATGTAAAGTGATTCGCAACATTACGGATTTACATGTTATTTAAAAAAAATAAGCTAACCTTTTTCTTATCTGGCCAGCTGAACTATTATATGAAGAAGATATACATACCACGTGTGAAGAATGGATACAAAGTTAGAGTTGTTAGAGAGATTCCCCAGCAAGATAAAGATTCACTTGATTGTGGAGTGTTCGTTTGTCAGTATGTCAAAGACATTATCCAGCACGGGTTTGTACCAAAGGAATATAGAAAGTGTATGACACATGAAGCACGCGTAAAAATGTTTCACCACTTCCTAAATGATAAGAATACTAATCTAAGGGCGTTAGATGTCTAATCGTTAATTCCAATTCACTAGAAGGAATTCTTCGTATGTAATTTAATTTGGATTGGTTATTGGGTAACATCTAAACAATTGTATGGAAAACTGTAAGTTAACTCGCACGGTGTGGAGTGGATGACTCGCATCGCGAGTTCAGTTTTTTACACCTATCACGCGTGACAAGTATGTACCTTATGGTTCTATCACGCGTAGTTAGTATGTACCAAAACCAGCGTGTAAAGTAGTATTTTGTGACACGTTATAGGTTTTGAGCATATCGCGTGTTACAATTTTTTGTATATCACGCGTGTTGGTTATATAGTGAAACGCATGGTATCCGATACATATTTCTCTGAATTTTTCCCCGTAAACTCCCGTTAATTATTAGTGAGCGATTGCTATTGTCCCGCCAAAACGTGTACCTACTCATTATTACCCGCCCAGTTAGCCACCTACTTTTTCTCCCTTATATAAACCTCCACAAAACAACTTATACTCTAAAGTAAAACAGTTTACACACTCCAAATAGGAAAACAATATGAGTTGGTGCGTCGATGAAGACTAACACTTGCTTCAAGCGATGAAATACGTTAAGACGATAATTGGCGATGAAACGACCGATGTTTTTTTTCGATCAAGTGTTATGCATGATGTAATTTGACTATGGGAGGCTTTGATTTGTCGCCCCCCACGTTCGCAGCCGAGAAGAAGTCGCTTCGAGGTACAACGACCTAAAATCTGAACCCTTGCTACGTGCGTCTGATCTTTGTCTAGCTTTACGGGAAGAGGCAGCAAAATTATGGAAGTAGGAACTTAATGATTGGATATCAAGAGATATGATTGTGTACATAAAGGAAGCGATTGTTGAGAGAGAATATGTGATTGCCAATTGTTCACCGGTCGATGAGAACCGTGGTTGTTGAATTAAGGCTTGCATTTTTTTGAATTTAAAAATGTAACTTCATTCAAAAAACAAAGTAGTCTTTAAGATGGATGTAATGGCAGCGATTTACTAATAATGAGCGTATGGCTTTAAATGGTTTAATTGTACTTTGCTTGAAATGGTTTACCAAATAATTGCATTTCCCAATCTCGCGAGTTCAATGAAGGGAATTATGAAATAGACTAATTTTATTCGCTACCTAATTCGCGTTGTATGTGAAACATAACTCGCGCAGACAAATGGATGCGTACCCCCTAAATCGCGCAGAAGGGTGAAAATAATTTTCAAATGAATCGCTTTGTTGTTTAAGGGAGTTATTAAGTAAGTTTAATGATTCTAACTCGCGTGTCCATCGACTATGGCCGCTTTATCGCGCGAACAACAAGGGAGTTAGTTACTGGGTTATAATTGTAGGACTTGCACCTCGCATAGTAGTTTTGAAATTATTTTCACGTCAATCGTGTGATTTTTTAAGGGAGCTGTTTTGTGAGTTTACAACTTAAAACGTAACTCGCGGGGTAATATGCACATTTATTTAAACATGATATACCTAAATGGGACTCAATATCATATGTTTTAACAATGGTTAACCAAGGTAAATTATTGAGTTATGTGTCGAGTACTTAATTATATATATATATTTAATTGCAAAAATACTTCATAATAATAAACTGTACCAAAAATTTAATTATAATTAACAAATCGCAGAAACATACCAGTAAATAGTTAGGCAACGATTAATGGACGTTGAATAAATCATTAACGATATAAAATAAGGTGGCAGATATTAAATAAGATGGGAGATATCAAATAAGATGGTAGTAGTACGCGTTGGTTATTGTGATTTGCATTTAACTTGCGTCATAATTACTGGCCAGTGAAAAAACAATGGGTTGTCTTTTCACTAATGGGCATTGGGTTTATTAGTGCATGATTTGACATGGGTAGCTAAAGTACTCATTACATACATTAATTGAAAACTAGGGTAGTGCTAGGTTTGCAAATAATATAAATATGTGTCTCGTGCATGCATGGTTATCCACTAAACTATTCTACTTCTAAAGGCTTTTGGTATTCTGGAAAAAACTATTGGCGACAGAATGAGCGGTTCTTCAGTCGACTCCTACGGCTACCAATATTTTGACGGTGGGTATTCCGATGACAGTTCTAGGTACTCCGACTACAAGCGCTCGACTAAGACGGTGTACTCTTCCGATGAATCGAATGATGCCTTCTCTCTCTCACTTTCACCGGAGCATGAGTATGACTCAGAATACTCTTTATCATGGCCGGATGAGGATTCTGACTACGACTGGAATCTGAAATGATGAAGAACCATGAAGATGAAGAAGAAGACGACATGGAGGAAGATAAATCCTAGGAAGTCTTCCAAGGATTCATCAGACGATGAATACTGGGGCGAGGAAACTGACGACGATGAAGATGAGGAGGAGGAAGAGTCTAAAAATGAGTGGGAAACAGAGTCTGAGGATGAAGAGGACACTGAAGAGGACACTAAAGAGGAGGATAACTCTTTTGATAATTAAGAAGTGTATGTGGTTGTTTGAACGTGTTGTAGTTTTTTGGCATTAGAATTGGTAAACTCTATAATATGCAGTCGTTTTTTATTAGGGTTTACTATCTGGGCATGCGTAGGCCCATTGTGTTTTCGGGTCTCTTGTTAACTAATTATGTTTTGTTATCGGTATGTACTTAGTTCGTTTTGAAGTCCTTTGTAATGTTCGAATTCGGAATCGATTTAAGTTACAACATGTTCTTAGTTTGGTTTGTAGTGCTTTCACCTAAGAATGCAATATTAAGTATTATAGATTAGAACTGTTTATGCTTAAGAATTCGTATTGATGTTGAGAATTTAAGCAAGTTTAATGGTCTGGTTGCAATAATTTGATAAAGTATGCGACAATAGTTAATGGAAAAACACAATACAGTAGAAATGTATATTAAAACAACATGTTACGCGTTATAGGTCCTTAATGACTCGCGCAATTACATCACACATTAGTTTAGTTTGTTATATTTATGCAATTCATCTCACGTCGTATGACCTGAACATCGCGTGATAGCAGCCAGTTCAATTTATCTCGCGTTATATGACATCAACATCGCATGGTACGAGGCAGCTCATGAATCGCGTAAGACCACCATAATAGATGTCTCGCGTAAGCCCAATGTATTACAACTCACGTCAGATAACCTTCACATATCCTCGTAAGTGGTCTTCGAATCGCGCAAATACGACAAGAGTTTGTACTGACCTAAATCGCGTTATATGTAAGAGAGTTCTAACTAACTAGTGTTTTAAATGTAAATTAAAAGTGTGTAGTGAAACAACTGAATATAACTCGCGTCTGAGACAATTAAAGCGTATCAACTCATAAAGTTTGGGACAATGAGTAAGAAAGATACAGAACAAGTGAAATCAGGTTAATACATACTAAATAAAACACATGAAAACAAAAAAATTAGGAGGGGAAGCTCATAGTGTGATATCACATGTCCTTCGATTGTGTCCAAATTTCAATCAACGGCCACAACGCAAGTGGCTAGATGATACTTCTCCTCTAGATGGAATCCTCTTCTTCATTAGCATTCCAGCTCGCCTTTTAACGTTATGAGGTAGAACAACGAGTCCTTCAGATTCATTAGAGGATGAAGTTTCACCATAGTCAGTTATTGCAGGTATGCTGAACGAATATGTGGACCTATAATTACTTATAGTGTAGAATGGTTATATCAACGTCATAGTATCTTCGTTAACTGATGTTATTGCAGCCAATGAGTGAGGATATGGAAAACACTATTGCTGCCATGAACCATATGAACACTTAAAATCAAGGATGTTGACAACCATAACTGGTTCAGAATAAAGTTCGAATGAACCTGCTGAAGACTTAGATACAACCCAGGTTCGACCGATTAGAACATTCTCTTTAAAATACTTCTCATATTCGGGGCATAAATAACTGCTCCAGCTTAGCCCTTCTGAATAACGTCTAGAAAATCCGAGTCATGAGCATCACTCTAATCTTGTCCATCATTTCAACAATTGGTAGATTGCAAAACTTTTTAATCTGATTATTAAAGGATTCGGCAGCAGATGATGTCATTGCCCCGTAACGTTTCCCAACGACGAATGGTTGGGCGTACTTTTTGGGAGGTAAATTCTCGATGAAAGCCTTAATCTTTTACCACCTCTACTTAAAAACTTGGAAAGTCTCTAATTAAAAAGTTCAACTGTGGGAGCATAAGCACAAATTTTGAATCGCTTCAACATTTTCTTCTTAAACTCGCGATTAGTGCAATCAATAGTTGTCCTCAAATTATTAAGGAGATGATATATACCATAAGCATGAAAGCAATTTAGATAAACAATAGAAACAGCGTGAATAATACCAGAGTGTCTGTCGGAAAGAAAAGTGATTTGACGGTTTAACAAATGAGGTTTAAGACATTCCATAAACCACATCCATTTTTCGGAATCTTCGCGACCGAAAATACCAAAAGCAACTGGAAAAATACCTGCAATATGCAAATAGGTTAAGGGAGTCCAAAATATAAGGCTATATGAATCCATTAAGGTGCGATTGCTTTTGAAATCATCACCTATCTCGCGAAGTGGTACATATAGCATAAGGTATATCGCGCGATTGATAGCTATGAACAAAACGTCATCACGCGATTGCTATGGATGGACTAGGCAATAACGTGCGAGTCATACACATTTGGTATATAACAACTCGCGTACGATATTGGGTTACAATCACATTGGTGAGAAACACATGCGTTTGTCTTCTTAACTTGCATATTGATTTACATTTACCTAAAACCAAAATGAAAGGAAGGTTTAAAACTCACAATTATTGTCATCATTTGCCACTGCAGACAGCAACACACCACCATACTTGCCATTTAAATGGGTACCGTCCACATACAACAATGGTCGACATGAGTGAAAGCCTTGAATGCATGATCCAAAGGCCACAAAGCACCGCCTAAAGACATTCCCAAACCCAACCTCCAAATGACAATCACTAGTAATATATCGACTATTTAATCTTCTAAAATAAGAATTGAGCAAGCCAAACGAATTATTACTATCTCCAAAAACTTCCCTCCTCGCCTTTTCTAAAGCATTCCAGATAGACGGTAGGAAATATCTAAACCATAATCTTGTTTGATAGAAGACTGAATAGTTTTCGCTGTTAAAGAATGACTTGTCCTAATTGATTCATGTATTTCATCCGCGATTAAATCAGACGTCAAATGCCTATTTTTTTCTTGGAAAATATCGGGCAACATGTATGGGTATTGACAAACCACTTGATCATCATCAAACTAGTGCTAGAATCTATTGATGCATACAGTCGTCATTTAAAACCGGACTATTTGTTGACACAATAATCAGTGATCTTAGTAGATGTATTATGCATATACTTGAAAGCAAAACCAAGCTCTAAAGCATATCGGCATAAAGATAACCTTACACCGGAGGCACCATCAGCAAATGTCTGACCAATTCCTGTGATAGCATCAACCCAGCCCTTAGTAGCAAGATGTCTTTTTTATGTTGCGAATATATTAAACCATTACTACTCTCCCCACTTAATAAATGATCATCACAGGGTTCTACAAAGCTTACGGTAGGCTGTTTACCAATGTCATCCGCATCTTTTTCAACTACTCGTTGTTCTATAAAGAAGTTAACGCTTTTCAAACGCTCCTCATCGAGATAAACAGTTAAACCAACGAAATCAGTCTCATTATTAAACAAACAGTACTTTTGACCGCCACATGAGTAGGTAATAGTAGAAACCCCTAACCAGATCATCCCATCTACCTTCAATATATTTTTCAACAGTTTCAATGTTTTCAAACTCGTTCAAAGGAACGATTGAGGTCTGCTTCGAATATTTAAAAATACAAACTTTTGGCTTAGACATCTAGTACTCTGCAAATGATAAACATAATTAGGCTAGGTGAGGGATAAACCACAAATCGCGTCAGACGAAGCGCGAGATGTATATTAACTACTATCGTGACTCGCGTTAGTGAAATACTTTTGTAACTCGCGTTTGTTTGACATGAGTTGGGTAAAACGTAAATCACGTTATATATATATAAAAACACTTAGAACGTAGCGAGAGATGTGAATTACCTGCTCAATGACTCGTGTTAGTGAAAAACTCTAGTAACTTGTGTTTACTTCACAGGGTTTGGGTGCAAACCTATATCGCTTCATATTTAAAAAAAAACTTAACACGTCGTGCGAGATGGGGGGAGCTTGGAGACGTCTACTCGCATAACACAAAATAAAGAGTACATCGCGTTAATCGAAATAGCGTAACATGCAAACGTCGAATACTGGTATTGTCTTCAACTCAACGACATGTAAGAACAAAACGCCATTACAATAGAAGCGAACTTGGATTCAACTCTACTATGACAAAACTTAAAAAAACCTGTTTTTAGCTAGACATAAACTAAGCGAGACTTTAATATAAACAGAATAAAGTATAAATCGTTAAAAAAACTAGCAAAACCCAGCTTAAAGACCCATGTTTGATAAAAGCTTCTACTGGTTGAAAAAAATAATAATACAAAACCTAGCTACCAAGAACAAAAGTAGATAAAGCTTAAAGACCCAGGTTTGATAAAAACTTCTACTCGTGGAAACAAAAATACAAAATCCAGCTAACAAGAACAAATACAGATAAAAGCTTCGAATCGGGTTGAAGATAAACAGGTCTATAACATTGTGAATAATCAAAATAACAATATATATAATATAATATTACCTGTAAATGGTTTCGAGAACCAGTTTAAACAAGGAGAAGGTATTCTAAATGGTTTCTTCATAAGGTAAGGTATAGGTTCATGACAATTTTTAAAAATAGCAGACTAGGTTGTACTATTAAGAATTCAAAATTTGAATTTTGTTTGGAAAATAGACTGAGCCAAATGTTGAGGGTATTTTAGGAATGAAAATATAAGCTCGGTATTTAAAAGGAATTAGTTTGGTGAGATGAGTATTTAGTAGGCATATAAAATAGTTGGGGTAGTAGATGATAATAAGTTTGGTGAGAAGGTATTTAGTGTGACATTTCCCATTTTTTAAATAATATTTCAAATATCCTATTTATTATTTTACATGCGTCATTAATTTTTTTTTATATATAACTTTTTTTTCTTTAATTTTCTTTTTATATCTTTGAAATGGAAGCTCCAAAAAATAATTAAAAATTACTATCAGATTTTCTTTAAGATGAACAAATTTAAAAAAAATAAGATATAATTTTGTTCATCTTTAAAAAAAATTAAAAATGATAATATTTTAGTTTTTTTAATACTAATTAAAAAATAAAGATATTTTAAAATAAAAATAAAAAATAAAAAAATTGATTCACAAAAAGGTGAGAGGGTTATTTGTTGGTAGTTCACATTCTTTACTGAATATGGTGTTTAATTTAATTTTATTTTATTCGGAGGGAACCCGTAGTCGCTACTCAGAGTGCAATTAGTGCGCACAGGGTAAACCCTCAGTCTGCTACTCAGAGTGTAATTAGTGCACACATGATAAACCCTCGGTCTGACGCAATAGCCTGCAAACCAACGCCAGAAGGTAAACCACACAAGGTGACAGGCTCAACCGAGAAAGCGTATGTAAAGGAACTCGAACTCATGACCTTTGATCACAAACATACCTTACTCAACCAATACGATGTTTAAATAATAGCAAAACAAGATTATATCAATATTTACTACTAAAATATATCAAGAGTAAAGTTGTTATCCAACAAATAGAAATTTACCTAACAACCCATTGATAAAACAAAACCAACCCCTTACAAAGCCTTTGCCTTCTATTTTGTTTGATTTTACTCATCTCCTTCAAAAATATTCTCTTTTAAAAATCGAAACTCAATTGCTAATACTTTAAAATCATATTTTATCGTATACGGTCTTATCAAAGGTATATTGCAAAAAGTTTTAAAATTGTTGTTTCAGTTTAAGAGTTCAAAATCTAACTATCTCCATTTTTTGAGGGGTGGAAAATTCAAGCTTACTTTAGTGGTTATATATGTTTTAGCCGTCACAATTCGTACCAAGATGTGTTATCTATTTAGGCTAAATGTCAAGCTCAATGTTTGTGGTCGTCTGATGATTACATTATTTCCGTAATTAAGGCGTTTTGGATTATAGGTCAATTTTTCATTGGTAGATACATTCATTCATTTTTTTTCGTAGCCGAGTTGGTTGAGTAAGATGTGTTTGTGATCAAAGGTCATGAGTTTGAGTCTCTCTATATACGCTTTCTCGGCTGAGCCTGTCACCTTGTGTGGTTTACCTTCTAGCATTGGTTTCCAGGCTCTTGCATCAGACTGAGGGTTTACTCTGTGGGCACTCATTGCACTCTGAGTAGCGGCTGCGGATTCCCTCCAAAAAAATATATTCATTCGGTTGTGTTAAGAAATGGTTTTGAGAAAATGTTAGTTATATAAATTACTTTGGTCCATTAAATCATTAGGTGGATATTGCACGTGTAATGATCTTTGAAGTGCTAAAACCAAATTTGATTTCGTATAATTTTTTTACTTTTGAGTATTCTTTTAACGAGTTTGGTTCGTGTTTCCTATAAATAGTACCGATTTAAAATATATAGTCAAGAAAAAAAATTAACCATAAAATACAATAAAATTTGAGTAGCGAAAACTATTTATATAAAGGATAAGCTATATTTCGAACTATTTTTGTTGGGTTTCACACCGCTAGATCTCAGAACATTTTGTTAGATCTCTTAATAAATTTCAGATAATTTTACTATTTTTAGAAAATCAACCTATAAATAATTTTGGTTCGATCTCTCACATTTGTTTTTCATTTCTCTTAAAATTTATGTGCAAATCCATCTTCCAAAGTATTTGTTTTTCTAATCGGACTTCATAATAATGTTAAGGTATGTATACAAGCTTAAGGGTATAGTTGTTATTTTGTTGCTTTGTTCGTTGATCGAGCGTTTGTGAGTTAAATATCTACGTTTAACAAGTTTTTTTTATCTTGAATAGATTATGATTTAGTTACTTATGGTTTTCTTGTAAAGATTATATATCGAGGTGTTTATCACATGACACGCGCGACCACCATGCAGGTTATCGTGTGGGTTGTGCGATAAAGATAATGATATATCGCAAACATGTGTGCGACAAACCAACCCATAATCTCATTGTTTATGTGAAAATTGTTTATACTTTCGTATTATTTACGCGAATTACGTATTGTGTTACATTTGCTTCTATACGTGTTTGGTTGATTCGATTCTTACATCTTGAGACATTTATACGATGCATATATAGTTTATAATTTATGGTTTTTGTAAGAATTTGAAAATATGTGTTTCATCTATTTTATTTTTCTGTAATCCTAGTTTATCTTTTATTTGCAGACTTGATAAAGATGAAGATTATAACGTGGAAATAAGAGGGTCGTGATTCGTCTCTCATATCACCTGAAGCATAACAGATTGTTCATTCAGAATTGGTTTCACGTACTAGATAACATATTTATCGTGGAACAAAGGATGATACTGGTCATCATACAAGATGGGCTACACTAACAATATTGTCGTAGCGTCGTCTTTACATCATGTGCTTAACGAGTTCGAGCGCGCTTATCCCAATGTCATGGAATTGTAACATGATTACGCTCTACGCGAGGCTTATGAAATGTTTCACGATGATATAAATTTGTTTACAACTTTAATATTTAAAAAGAATATTATTTAGTTTAATTTATTTTAATACATTTTTAGAGTCAGTTAACGATGCTACTCGATATATAATAGTCTCCGAAAGTGAGACTTTAGTCGTAATCAAAGTAAAGTACGCGATAGGATGATGGGTACTATTATTTGCTTGCCTATAGATACTCTTTTCTGTTGGCATACAAATATCCACCTGATCGAGGTGTTTCTCGAGCGTTGACAAGAAGAGACATATTTTTTCTATTTCTCATTCGATGGGATAACCATGACGCTCGACGACGTCCATGTTATTACTGGTTTTCCCGTTATGAGTAATTATTTAAATGTATTTTTTTCTTGATGAGATAGAGAAGTTAAGTGTAGGATGTTTGGTATACACCCCACTGAACTAGGTAGTCACCTTAGGGGTGGGAATAGTCTTATTATACAATGGTTATAGAATAGCTTTTCTGATAGATAATTTGATGACAGTAGGGTCACCGATCAGTTATACGATCATGCTACTCGTACTTATATATTATACGTGTTATGAGCTATTATATGTGCCAACAAAACTGGTAACGGTATTTTGCTTAATTACATACACTTCGTC
This sequence comes from Limnanthes douglasii subsp. nivea, assembly GCA_036936605.1. NCBI lineage: Eukaryota > Viridiplantae > Streptophyta > Magnoliopsida > Brassicales > Limnanthaceae > Limnanthes > Limnanthes douglasii. Next base: position 117,871,067 of record JAUPFV010000003.1, on the reverse strand, counting down.
AACCAATACTAGATGATAGATAGATTTAATTGGGTTCAATTGGTTTTGGCACAACTATACCACACTCTTGGCGAGAGTTCTACACACGACACTAGTGGTATATACCGGTTTATTTGACTACTCGAGACTTGGATTTTGTTTTTATAATTTTAGGTCGTTTAGTGTTCCATGTATAACATTTTTGTTATGTCCCTACCACGCATATGCTGCTATGCTCCACAAAAGTTAACACCTCTTAGGTTGTATGTACCGATATAAGACACACCTTAGGTATGTCTGACGTACTCGATCTAAATTATATTATATTTTATTAGTTTATACTAAGTTTAATATATACTAACTTTTGAATGTTGTTCAGGTCCCGTTTTTTCTATCATTTTTATATGGGGTGTGTGGACGTTTCAACGGGTCAGTTAGATCAAGCATACTTTGAAGTTGTTCAACATAGTCATGTCGTAATATCATGAACGTATGACCCATCATATGGGTCACATTTAGATTATACCATGTGTGATACGTACTACCACGTCTAATAAAGTAAGTAAAAAATATAATGAGAAGTTTTTATGGGATCCGAGGATTTGGGAGAATTGAGAGCATCATCTATTCATGACATTAGGTGATCTTTCGATTGTGGACCGAATGGTACCGACCTGATGTACCCTATTTTTGGCTTAGGGATTACCTTATGGTATATAGTGGCCAACCTTGCTCGCTAGTGATGGTTTCAGAAATATCTGGACCCTGACTTCACTACTAGACAAAGTCGTAACAATGTGTTAGAGAGAGAAACATGAGAATGTAGAGAGTGAAAGTGCTAAAAGTAGTTTATAATAATTAATGTCCACTTTCTCATAAAGGGAATATTTCCTTATATAATGGCAGTCGTGGGCCTTATTTCACATGCTGACCTACTTAATGTTATTCTCACCCTTTATTATTTGTACTTTACCCACTCTTTTATTAGTTACAAAACAAGTCCTTATTCTTTCTCAGTCTACAAACTATTATAAACATGTTACTACATCATTATATTATTCCGACCCGACACAACTTGGATAACTTATGCCCTTATCAGTAGCCCCACAATCCTTGTAAAAGAGTAAGCAAAGACTATCTAGCTTCAGAGTCGAACATCCATGCTTTTATTCTTGTACAGTCATGGTTGGTATTTACCAATGTGAATGATAGAGAATTCCCGACGCTAAACATTCGATCTTTACTTGTCGGAAAATTTTGGTGTCGATTTATAAATTGTTATGGGTCGGGAATTTTCGACGCAATTCATTAGTTGTCCCTAGATTGAGAGTTTTTTACACCTATTTTAACAGAATTTTATCAAATTATTTGCTCGATCCTGATCGACCGACCTCTCTTAATATTCTATCATTTTTGTAGTATGAAATATATTGTTTTGGGCCTAAACCTGGTGGGCTTTGTGTCTTGTTCGTTTGTTACACTGGGCCCACTAGTCTTCCTGAAAAAGATCATATCATGACCTTCCACATGTCCCTCAACTAGTTCATATGCGCTGTTTGTGGCTTTAGTAAGAGATCGCATCTTGAACTGATCGAGGCCTGAATGATGATTCTAGCTTCCTAACCCTATAGTGTGTTAGACGCAGACATGTGCCTTCCAACCATTTGAAGCGTGTCAATTTGTAGTTTTGAAAAAATGACTCTTGGACTTCCCGAGGCTCTTTTCAATTGCACTTCTCTATGAAGGGGTCCGTTGAAGAGGAAGTTCCTCTATAAATACCTCTTATCACTTTATTATTCACTACACGAGCGATTTTGGAAAGAGAAAACAATCATGATATTAGAATCTTTAAATAGAGAAAGTGCAGCGTCGCCCTTGTTTATGAAAAATCTTACGACTAACAGAAAGCGTGACCGAACCAAGAAACACATCTTTGATTTAATCAACTATCTAAGTATCTCTAAAAGAGATGGCAAGTACAAAGTTGCGGGTTTGATCAATACCTCTTCGACGGTTCATTTGGGCACAATTTCATTTGGTTCATTCAACTCCGGTCAACCCCAACTTCGAACATACCGTTTTTCCTATTATTACTTTCACTCAAAATCAATCTTCTAGACAAACTTCTCCCATTTATTTTTTCGACCAATTATATTGTTCGAACCCAAAACCTTCTCATATTAAACATCACGATACCCAATTTCTAGTTATGGGAGACTCGAGTGCTTCGTCGTTCTTACCCGAGATGGTTCAATTGACTTCAAAAATCATGGGTGTTCGAACCAGCCATAACACAGATGCCATCATTAGAGGCGTAACACAATGTGATCAGGATCGGATACAGCGGCAACAACTCAAGGGTGGCGCAACTAAAAACAAAAAAAGACTTAATTCATGGTCGTGCCCGTGTCGCAAGCAGTTCCTGCTACGTCTAAACTGCTCCCACCCCCGTGGACTTAGCCATTCTAAAAAAGGGTTTCCCGGTAAAAAGAAACATAGAGGGGCCGACTCACGCTATCCTGACGCAAGATCCTCCCAAAAAGGTCGTCGCTCTATAAAAAGATGAGTGTGAAAAAAAACATGCCTCCCACAGGAAACTGAATTGAAACCATCGATGCTTCCAAAAATCGCGCCCTTGAAAAATCAACCGCTACCGCCGTTGGGCCGACCACATCAGATAAACATGAAAGAACCAAGTCCCAACAAAGGGTCGATCCAAGTGATGGTGGTAAGATCGTGCCTAAACTCCTAGCATTAATGCTGCGGGGAAAACTAGTACCAAACCGACTGTGGTGGCGCATTGTTATGAGAAACAAGTTGTTGTTGAAGAAGATGGCGCTGCTATTGTTGCAGTAGACGAAAAAACTTTGCCACCCAAATTTTTTAAAGTGTTGACTGGCTATCACACCAGTTTACGTAGGGAACATATTATTACCCTATTTAGTGGTAAATATATGTACTACAGTCTCGAGGAGATGACAGAGCTGAAAACTACTTATGGTATTCTGAATTGTGTAAATATCTATTTTCCAGTGCTTGGGGACACATCGTTGTTCGTGGAAAAAAGACAGTTGGTAATATATGTTGATGTCCTTAATTCGGGTCTTAGGTTCCCACTCGATCCTAACGTGGTGAGATATTTTGACAATCTTGAGATTTGCCCAACCCACACATTACGGTTGGTTCAAGTTGATGTCATGTATAATTACCTCTCGTTTAACTAGGGTGCCGATGACCATGGAGGAATTCGCGGCGATGACTGGCCTTTCGAATTCGCCCAAATGGATCTTCTTATATTCTTATTTTGCCAACAACATGAAGATAATAAATAATTTGTTAGAGGCCGATAAGTCGTGGAAGCATCGATTCATATTTATTAATGGGACTTGTGAGAATAGTCGGCCTCACTCGAAAGAAAATCTGAGGTACTTGACCTATAAATGGGTCCAATAAGGTTTATATCTTCATGTATAACCTTTTTTTTAATTTGTGTCTTTTTCATACCCTAAGGCCAAAGTGTTGGCACTGAAAAATGAGCACCCGAAGTCAGCCATAGTCACTTTTATAAACCTTTATGACTTTTCCAAGAGGAACTTAAGGATGGTTTTTCATCGCTACTTCAAAAATATGAATCTGATCAACAACAATCTCTGGCGTTACTCGAGCGAACCCTTGAATGTCGATTAATTAAGGGTGGCACCCGATCTTGTTTACCTGGTGCACAAACTAGATGCCCGTGACGCTAATGAGACCAAGAGACAGAGAATATTGGGCATGGGCCCGAATAGACAGAGAATGTTGGGCATGGGCCCGAAAAATTAGAACCATGAAATTACTTGGCGGAGGTGACGATTAGTGGTTTACCTCGTGTGGTGGATGATACAAATCCTGAACATGCTATCATTTTGAGTGACCAAGGTGTCAGTGAGGGAAGGCCCCTGAATGATTGGGAAAAACAAAACAAAGTTCGAGGGGTAAAGGAAGAAAACCGTGGTTGTTGAAGAAGGGAACATAAAACCCCGAGCCATTAAGAAGAAAAATACCAAAAATATGGTTGAAGAAAAAACCAGTCTTCCCTTGGTCAAGCAGACTACCATCCCGACGCTGTTTGAGAAATATGAAGGAGTAACCGAGGTGATCGCAACGGTCGGAGTATCTGGAAAGTAAAAAAAAGGTAGGGGGAGGATGTTCTACGGGGAACATTGCAGAGACTGGGTGACTGTAGATTGGGCGACTGTAAAACGAACCTATTGTGGCAGGCTTGGGAGGTTCACCTAATATGAAAGATGATAATCCCGCCCCTACCTTAGGTGGGTCCATACCTTTTATCATACCAACATCCCCAAAAATATTTTACCCTCACCTTCAGGCGATATGAATCTCACAACAAAAGGTATAACATTTGATACCCATTACCCGTAATTTCCCTTCCATAGGGTTCAGGGAATTTTCCACTTCAAAGGTCGGACACAATGACCACTGCTTTATATCATATGATGGCTTATCTTTCGCTAAAAGAAAGAAAAGTTGAGTAGCTTGGTGATGAACTGACGGCGCGTACAAACCATATATCTGAACTGGAAGCGCAACTTAAAGAGAAAAATCTTAGTTATAAAGAGTAGAATTGACTTCCCAAGATGAAGTTGACGGTGCCACTGCCTAGGCAAAGTCAACTAAGGCCAATCTTCGGATATTTTGAAGCAAAATAGTTATAGTGGCAGAAATCACAATCCAAACAACTCCGACTCACCGAATCTCTGCGTGATACCCTATCAAAAGCTGAAAATCATCGGGATATGACGGTTCAAGGATTGACGACTCAAAGAATTCAAACCCACTTCCGCCGATTTCAAATGGATAAGGCGGTTAAGGATCTCTGCAAACTCCGACTTGATACGACAAAAAAGAGTATGGATGAAAACAACAAGTTTGTCTCTAAGTGTATGAAAGCCATGAAAAATGAAGTTGTTGATGCTAAGGTTTCTTATATTCAGACCTTTCATCAACGATTTCCTCATCCGCTTATGGGGTCAATGTGGTTGGATGTTCCTGAAGAAGATCATCCCGATAGGGTTGTTTGTGAGGACGATAGTGATGAAGATAAAAAGGGGGATGATTCATCTGAAGGACCGTTTGACTATTGAATTAGGGTTTCTTATATCTATTGTTTTTTATACACATTGACCATTGTAACCATGAAACTCCGACTATTTGATTAATGCTCCTGATATTTGTTCTGTATTTTTTCTTTTTAATTCATGACGTTAAAAAGAAAATTGTTAAAATATATTACAAATTCAAACATGGAACTTATGTAGATCATCTGATGTTGAAAAACCTTTGAGGCACGAGCTTATAAAATAATCTAGATCAACTATAGTTGAAAAATCCTTAAGGTTCAAACTTGTAAAATAATGTACATCAACTATAGCTGAAAAACCCATAAGGTTCGAACTTGTAAAATAATATCGATCAACTATAGTTGAAAAATCTGTAAGGTTCAAACTTTCTTGCAAATATTATGATAAAAACTTCATTTTAAATTAACAGATTGGTTTCCATAGACACCTCGTTAAAACCTCCCAGCGCCATCAGGGTAGGAAAGAGTGTGTCCCCAATAAAAATTGTTTACAAGATAATAAATAAATAGATGAATATTCAGGATTACTCTAAGTATAATTTTAGATGTTTGATATTCCAAGGAAGCCGTAAAAGTCAATCGTACTTGTCTTTCATCCTATAGGTTCGTGGTTTTTTTTATCACTCGATAAGGGCTTTCCCAGTTAGGAGCCAAATGTTTTAGGCTTTTATCTTTGGTGTGTAGAAAATACTTATACATGACCTTGTCACCGAACTTGAACTCTCTTTTTTGAACTTTCAAGGCGTACCTACTTCACATCAAGGTCTGATAATACAATGAGTTTAAATGGGAATAACTTCGTTTTTTGTCAATAAAATCTAGAGCAAGACGTTGACTCTCACCATTATCGTCTTCATCATAATACTCGATCTTGAAAGATGGGAGCATTGTCTCTACAGGGGTCACTGAGTCCATACCATATACCAAGGCGTAAGGTGATTCTTGAGTAGCAGTTCGGGGTGTAGTTCGATACTCCAACAACACTTCTTGTAAGTAGTCTGGACATTTCCTAGTTTTTCCTTCCAAATTCTTTTTGAAGTCATCAATGATCGTTTTGTTTGTGACTTTGATTTTCCATTTGCTTGCGGCTGAAAATGTGATGAGAAACACTGTTGTATTCCGTGAGATGAACAAAATTTTCTCATTTCTCCATTATCAAATTGTGGGCCGTTGTCCATGGTTAATCTATGCGAGACCCCGAAACGACAACATATTTTTTACCAGAAATATTTGATTAAATCTTTGGCATTTGTCCCAGACAAAGGCTCAGTCTCAACAAACTTGGAGAAATAGTCCACAACGACAACTATCATATGTCTCCCATTTTTTTTCCATCGGGAGTGGACCTACCAAGTCGATTCCCCTTTAATCAAGTGGTAACCCTTCAGAGACAGATTCAAGTGGAGCGGTCGGGATATGAATTGAGTTTGTGAACCTTTGACACGTATCACACATTTTTACCAGCTCTTTGGCGTCAACTGCTATTGTAGGCCAGCAAAAACCTAATAGTAAAACTTTTCTGATAAAACCTTGAAGCCACAATGAGCCGACCCTTCGCCATCGTGGAGTTTAGATAAAACTATTTATGATTCAACATGGCAGAAACATCTCAATAAAGGTCTACTTAAGCATTTTTTGTAACGTATTCCCCCTAGAAGCACAAAACCGTGAGCCTTATACCATACCTTTTTTGCCAATGTTTTATCATCGGGTAACACATTACTTGCCAAGAAATTTCGAACATTATTCCTCTAGTTTGTGTTAGTTATTTTCAAAATTTGGCAGGCAATTTCTGATCGGTTCCCTAGTTCGGTCCTCTTAATGATTGATAGATCTTCTTGTTTTAAAATTCATGTATAATCATCGACGTACGTCATGGTTGCCAGTGAATTGACGATTACATTTTCTGCTATGTGGACGTGTTCATATGTGATTCTTTCAAAATCTGCGGCCAAAACCCTTACTGTCGTTAAATACTTGACCAAATGTTCTTTTATTGCCTCGGAGTGCCCGGTGGCTTGATTAATCAGTAATTGGGAATCACTTACTAATCGAACGAGTTTGGCCCTGCAAACTTGGGCAAGTCTCGGTCATGTTAACGCTTCCTCGTACTTAGTTTCATTACTAAAAAAATGTAAAAAAAAGGGTTTGGTTATCTGGATGCCCGCTCTGCACCCACTGATACTCGACCCTTCATCGGTTCGGACAATCCACTCGGTGACTTCTTTTTTCAGGTCGACCTCTATTTATTCTGGTCGGCTAGAATGGCTAAAAATTATGCCAAAGGCTGGCCCTTGATGTCCGTTCTATTCGATGGAAAAATATTTTAGCTCGACCGACCATATGGATATTCGTCCTAAAATGTCGGGGCGCTACAACATTTTTTCAATGAGTAAGTTGTTCGGACTACGATGGAATGACTTTAGAAATAGCGTCACATCTTTTTTGCCGTAGTTACTAACGTTAGGTGTAACTTCTCGACGTCCAGCAAACTCTTGCTCGCATAATAAATTGGTTTGGGCTCTAATCCGCTTCGTAAATTAGTGTTACACTAACCGCATAATCTAACACTATAATATATAAAAACAAAGTTTCCCCATACAAAGGCTTCGTTAAAAAAGCAAGGGAAGATAGATACTTCTTTAAACCAACGAAAGGTTCGGTACAATCTAGGGTCCAATTGAATGTCTTGGTGTTTCTCAGAACTTTAAAAAACGGTGCATATTTATCAGAATATCAAGATATAAAACTGTTCAAAGCCGCCAGACGCACTATCAGGATTTGAACCTCTTTGATATTTTTTAGTGGTGCCATGTTTCTCAAAGCATTCAACTATATCGGGTATGTCTCTATTCCCATTTCACTTATCATATATCCTAAAACCTTTCTCGATCGGACCCCAAACAAACATTTTTCCGGGTTCAGCTTGAGATTTATTCTTTTCAAATTACTAAATGTCACTTATAGGTCGATAAAATTATCCTCGTCGGTCATACTCTTAACTAGCATATCGTCTATGTAAAATTCAACGTTTCACCCAATCTGACCCTCAAACGCCTTGTTCTCGCTCCTGCGTTCTTCAAACCGAACATCATGACTCTATAACAATGAAGTCCTATTCCAGTTATGAACGACGTGATATCCTTATCCTTTGGGTCCAATCCTATTTGGTTGTACCTCCGTAGGCATCCATAAAAGACAATAACCCGTTTCCCGAAGTTGAACCTATTATCTAGTCGATTCGTGGCATTAGGAAAGGGTCTTTAAGGCATGCTTTGTTAAGGTTGGTAAAATCCACACACATTCTCCATTTATCGTTCTTCTTCTTAACTGAGGATGGTTTGGTTTTCCATTGTGGGTACTGGGATTCTCGGATATGACCTACTTTTGTCAACTTGTCCACCTCGACAATAATAGCTTATGTTTTTTCCTGGGAAAAAGCTCACCACTTTTAAATTATAGGTCGGACATTTCATTGTATGGACAGGCTATAATAAATAACGTTATCGAGGAATCATGTTACATCATCTGAGCAACCAAGCGAATAAATATAACATTTCCTTGAGAAAATAAATTAATCTATCCCAAAACCCAGAAGACAAGTTCATTCCGATTTTCAAAAAATTTTATATGGGGAATTCGTAATTTTCACAGTTGTCATTCGTCAATAATAATCTTGGGGCCTCTCTCGAATCATCTGCAGGTTCTGACCCTGAGGTTGACCCTGCTAACTGCTAATCTTTTACTTGACCAATTTCTTTGTCAGTTTTAGATGTTAGAGCCGCTCGGTAACACTCTTTAGATCTTTTCTGACTACTTTGAACTATGTCCACTTTATTGTTTGATGAGTCCGAATTCGAAGTGCTCCCCGGAAGGGCAGCCCAAAGTAAATCTCTCCGTAAACCGGACAGGCTCCAAGAACTTAATTCGGACAGGACTTTTGAACCGGGCAGATGACTTCGAACACTGCAAGCCTAAGGCAGTTCGAACTATGACTAAAGTACTAAAAAACCTAAACACTATCTGACTAAGCTACCTGCCCATCTGCTTAAAACTCATGGGTCTTTAAACATGACCCGGGTCCATTAAACATGACCCGAAAGCCCATAAGGGCCCAAATATCACACTATAAATACCCAACCACCAGCATTAACTATGGGTAACAAAATTTACTGCTGCCAAGCTGCTCAATTCTCTCTCCACCTTGAAACACCTTGAAACACCTTCACACCACCCTGAAACACCCTCACGCCGCCTTAAAACTCCACTTGAAATTACCAGCCTACCCTCAGGCTACTTTTATCCACACGAAATTGGCGACCACAGTGGGAGGCGACGGTGCCTGAATCAAGTATTCGAAACCAAGTAAAGAAATTCTGTCCGAATGAATCCGGATAATCCAGAGCTTCCACCAGCTTTGCTCGAAGTGGTGGAAGATAACGATGAGTATACTGTCCAAGAGCGCGACAGGTTAAAACTTGAGATAGAAGCTCTGAGGGCTGAGAAGGCCAAGATGGGCGTGAAAGAGAAATCCAAAGCATCAGCTGCTCACCACACCGATAACCCAAGGGAGCATGAGGTTTCCAAAACTCATGTGAGCACTAAGAAGACGCATGCCAGCTCTAAAAAGTCTCACCGGTCCAAGCCTGTGGAGAGTTCTGATTCGAGTTCAGAGTCTTTGGACAGCTCTTCGGACAGTGAGGGAAATGAAAAGTCCTTGTCCTCTAGCAGTGATGAGGGACGAACCAAGAAGAAACAAAAGCAGGTTAAAAAGTATTCCAGAAAAAGAGATCACCATGGAAGAATGAAAAGGCATATTGGAAAAGGGTCATCTCACCACCGGAGGTATACGGACAAGATGTTGATGGATCCTTTTGCCTTCCATGATGAGCCAGGTATCTTTGCAACTCCTAATGAGGATACCGTGTTCAGTCGTGGAAGGAATTGGAGGCAGTCTCCACTGTCTTCTAAAATCCTATCCGGAAACCTCCCCAAGAGGTTTGACAGCACCAAGATGGAGAAGTACAATGACAGTACTGATCCGGACAATCATCTGGAGCAATTCAAGAACTTCATGATGAACTTTGATGATGATGATAAACTACTCTGTAGGGCATTCTCCCAATCTTTTACGGGGAATGCTCTGAAATGGTACAACAGCCTGCCTCAGGGTTGTATTAAAGACTTTGATACTTTTTGGGTGGCCTTTCGAAGGCAGTTTGTGGGGAGTAAGGAGCTGAAGGGCAATGGAGACACAATAATCCATTGTGCCCAAGAGCCAAATGAGTCGTTAAAGGAGTACATAAGTCGTTTTGTAAACACAAAGAATGGGTTGGCTGATTGCTTCGAACAGGTGGCAATAGCATCCCTAAGACAAGGTTTGAACCCAGGCAACCTGGCTGATTCGGTGACCAGGAAGAAAGCCATGACCTGGGGAGGATTGCTGAACCAAGCTGGCAAGCAAATAATGTTGATGAAACGAAAAAGACCAGGGTGCACAGACAGGTGAGATCCACCCCGGTGGCTCCAACTCCAAATCCAAACCAGTCCGGAAACAAAGCAAGAGAAACCGGGCAGGGGCATGGAAGGGGAAAAGCTCAGTCTCAACCAGCTGCTCCTGCACAAAGCCAACAGTCTAGAAACAAAAGAGGGCCATGGGTCCAACCGGAGTGGTTTGCAGAGCTCAAAGAAAGTGTGGCAACCATTTTCGATAAAACAAAAGATGAAGTACACTACTCGAGACCAGCAACCCTGCAGTCTCCCAGAGAACATCGAAACAATTCTTTTTGCCAATACCACAATGATATTGGCCATACTACTGATGATTGCATAGCATTGAAACAAGAGGTTCAAAACTTGATCGAAAGAGGGAAGTTGGGTGCATACGTTAAAAGGAGAGGAGGCAACAGGCCTGACAACACTCATAGAGTTGGTCCAAGCAACGCTGCCCCGGAGGGGGCTATGGTAATAGTTGAAAGGTTTGATGTGGAGTCTGAGTACTTGGATCCTGATCCAACAAGAAACAGAGTGGGTACTATTGAGGAGCGGTCTAGATCAGTCTCCGGACTCATTAAATTCTTTGAGTCACTGACAATTTTCGGAGGGGACACTATGACAGCTCCTACTACTTCTTCAAGAAAAAGGCATGTTCATAATTTGGCCTCCCAGCTAGAAGGAGGCATGACATCCTATCAATCTCCAAACTCATTCCCATTTATAGTTTTCGATGAGGATGATTTGAGAGATGTTGCTGGCCCTCACGAGGATGCTGTTGTCATAGGAGCATCTATAGGGGGCAATGAGATAAGGCGAATTTTGGTGGATACTGGGAGTTCTGCCAACATCATTTTCCTAGACACTTACAAGAAAATGAAAAATCCAGCTGTGATTCAAAAGTCGGACAGGTCGATCGTGGGCTTCACGGGCAGCTCAGCCGATGTAATCGGAGAGTTTGAAGAAGAAGTGTTGTTGGGCAGGGGCCCTTTCAAGAAAACGGTCAGAATACTCTTCATTGTGGTGGATTGTCCCACTTGCTACAATGTTATTCTAGGGAGATCTTGGCTCTCTAGGATGCATGCAGTGGCTTCGACAGTCCATCAGTGTCTAAAATATGCTGTTCAGGGGCAGGTTGGGGTTGTCCGGAGCAGCCAAAAAGTTGCAAGAGAATGCTATGCCAATGCCTTGGCTCCACGAACGCTGGGGGCAGTCCGTATAAATGACCAATAGCAGTTTGAGGGCCTTTCTCGGGGTGAGGGTGAAATTGATGACCCCAGAGAGACCCCCGGAGTGTTGATTCCAATTGAGGAGGTTGAAACACACTGCTTGGAAGAGGGAAAAAGCGTCAAGATAGGGTCCAAAATGCCACCAATACTGAAAGAAGGAATATTGAAATTCTTGAAAGACCATCAGCATGATTTTGCTTGGTGCAATGCTGATGTTACTGGAGTTCCATCAGAGGTGATTTCCCATCACCTATCAGTCCGGAGGGATGTGGCACCAGTGGTACAAAAAAGGAGAGCTTTCTCAAAAGAAAAGGCTGATGTCATTGTACAAGAGGTTGACAGACTCACAAAGATGGGGCACATTAAAGAATCTTAGTACCCTTTTGTGGACTGCCAATCCTGTCTTGGTAAAAAAGAAGAATGGTAAATGGCGTATGTGCATTGACTTCACATACCTTAATCGAGCTTGCCCAAAAGACTTGTATCCGGTTCCCCGGATAGATCAGTTAGTAGACTCTACTTCAGGGAACAAGCTACTCTCCTTCATGGATGCATTCTCCGGGTACAATCAGATCCAAGTGGATCCAAAAGATCAAGAGCATACCACTTTTGTCACTGATAGAGGTTTACACTGCTACAAGGTGATGCCCTTTGGTTTGAAAAATTCTGGGGCTACTTATCAAAGGTTGGTCAATAAGGCATTTGCTGATCAAATTGGAAGAAATATGGAGGTTTACATTGACGATATGATGGTGAAAAGCGTGGATGAGCAGTTGCACTTGTCCGACCTCCAAGAGACTTTTGCCAACTTGGCCAAAGTGAATTTAAAATTAAACCCTGAAAAGTGTGTGTTCGGAGTGCAGTCCGGGAAGTTCTTAGGGTATATAATAAGTGAGCATGGAATACAGCCCGACCCGGACCAACTCAATGCTTTGTTCCAAATGGAGCCTCCTCGAAACATTAAAGAAGTACAACGATTAACGGGGAGGTTGGCAGCCTTGAACAGATTCATCTCCAGGTCTTCGGACAGATGTGTTCCATTCTTTCAAACCCTGAAGGGTGCAAAGGGGTTTGAATGGACGCCACAGTGTGATGAGGCATTCAATGAAATCAAGAAGCATCTGTCGTCTCCCAAGACCTTGTTTAAACCAGTCGATGGGGAGACTCTTTTTGTATATCTGGCTGTTTCAAGTTGTGCCATCAGTGCTGTGTTAGTAAGGGAGGTTGATGGGTATCCTCACCCAGTGTACTACATCAGCAAAAGCTTGATTGATGCTGAGAGGCGTTACTTGAAACTTGAAAAACTAGCTTTGGCCTTGGTGATAGCTGCAAGAAAAATGAGGCCCTACTTCCAGGCTCATCCTATCGTTGTCCGGACATCTTTCCCTTTAAAGAATGTCCTTCAAAAAGCAGACATTTCGAGCAGAATGACAAAGTGGTCAGTAGAGTTGGGGGACTTCGACATAGACTTTGCTCCCCGGACAGCAGTAAAAGCTCAAGCTGTGGCTGACTTTCTAGTTGAGTTCCATTCTGATAGGGATTCAGAACAACCTGCTGATTCGAAAGACAAAAAAGTGTGGATTGTCCAAACAGACGGAAGATCCAGTACCATGGGATCTGGGGCAGGAATATGTCTCACTTCCCCCTATGGGGACAACATGTTCCAAGCTATTTGTTTTGCTTTCAGGGCATCCAATAATGAGTCCGAATACGAAGCAGCTATAGCTGGGTTAAAATTGGCATACATCTGTGGAGCAAAAAGGGTCAAGCTACTAAGTGACTCCCAATTGCTTGTCCACCATGCTCTAGGCCTGTCAGAGGCCAGAAAGGAGCAATTGATCAAATACTTGCTCCTCCTTAAAAATGAAGCGTCAAAGTTTAAAGCTGTTGTCTATGAGCACATCCCCCGGGCAGAGAATGAGTTAGCAGACTCATTGGCAACGATAGCATATACGGAGTCCTACCCATGGATCCATGTGCTTGAAAGCCCTTCTATTCAACTTGATGAAGGTGAAAAATAGGAAGTCTTTGAAATACAAGTAAACCGGCCTCAAGACTGGAGGTCTCCTCTTATGCAATATATGTCCGATGGCATCGTGCCCTTGGATAAATCACAAGCCAGAACGTTGAAGCACAGGGCTCGTGGTTTCCTTATGTTAAGAGAAGTATTATACAAAAAATCCTATAGCAAACCTCTCCTACGTTGTTTAGGGGATCATGAGTCACAAATAGTTCTCTCCGAATTGCATGATGGTGAGGGATCAGCCCATTGTGGATTTAGAGCTTTAACAAGAAGAGTGCTTCTCTCCGGATATTATTGGCCATCAATAATGAAAGATGCTAAGGAGCTGGTAAGAAGGTGTGACCCATGCCAGAGGTACATCAATGAAATTCATGTACCAGCCATTCCTTTGGAATCAATTTCTGAGCCCATCCCTTTTGCTCAATGGGGATTGGACTTAGTTGGGCCTCTCCCTATGGCATCCGGAGGGCGTAAAACCATAATTGTAGCCATTGACTACTTCTCGAAGTGGATAGAAGCAGCCCCCTTGGCAGGGACAACATCAAAAGCTGTTATAAAGTTCATTCTATCCAACATATGTTGCAGATTTGGTGTCCCCCAGAGAATAACAACAGACAATGGGCCACAGTTTGATAATAGAGAGATGGAGAGCTTCTGTGCCTCAAGGGGTATTCAGCACTGCTTTTCTTCACCTTTCCACCCACAGGCCAATGGGCAAGTTGAGGTGGCTAATAGAACAATACTGTCCGGTTTAAAGAAGAACTTAGAAGGGGCTGCTGGGAAGTGGCCTAGTTATCTACAAGAAGTCCTGTGGGCCTACCGGACAACACCTGGGGCTGCAACACAAGAATCCCCCTTTGCCTTGGTCTATGGGATGGATGCAGTAGCTCCCATAGAGAATACACTCCCCTCCTTTCGTGCTCATAACTTCTCCGGACAGGCTAATGAGATGACAATTAGAAATCAACTTGATTTAATTGAGGAAAGACGGGTAAAAGCTCATCTTAGAATGGCACACTATCAGGGCTTGATGAGAAGCAGGTTTGCTTCTAAAGTTAAAAGAAGGGATTTTCAACCAGGAGATAAAGTATTGAGAAAATTTTTCTTGCATACCAAGGAAAGGCTCTTCGGAAAGCTGGCCCCAACTTGGGAGGGTCCGTATACTGTGGTTGAAAGAATCAAGCCTGGGACATACTGGTTGGAAGACAAAGATGGCAGGGTTTTAACTCACCCTTGGAATATTGAGCACCTTCGAATGTACTTGGAATAAAGCTTATGTAAATATTTACTTGTTTAAACATCCATGTAAATATTTGGGGGCATACCACTTCCTCTCTTCGACGCCACGGAGAGCTTTCAATAAAACTTGATACCTTCTTCAATAATTTTCTAAGTTTTTGCAAAATTCTGTTGCTTGTCATACTACCCGGACTGAAAGGTCTAAAGGCTACTTAAATTCTAGCCAGAGAAACTAAACACTCTCACAATACAATAACTCAAAGCTACTTAAATTCTAGCTGTCTAAAGTGAGACAAATAATAAAAGAAGAAGATGGTTGAGTAAAATAAAAGCATTCATTCAACAACTTAAAGTTGCCTTGGCCTTCCAAGGACTTTTTGAACAAGTTTGGGCACAGTAAAAAAATCTGTCTGAATAATACGGACACCATCACAAAAAAGGTGCCTTGGCCTTCCAAGGACTTTAGTTCAAACAAAAGATAAACAGAACAAATTATAAATTAACGTTAAGCCTTTGAAGATGGCTCACCCTCATCCTTTTTCTTGCCCTTGATGTCGCTCTTCTCCTCGACAATCTTCTTACCCTTGGGGTCAATCTCTTCCTCACCTGGGCTCTCTCCGGTTTCCTCTTCATCACCAGACGAGGACACATCAGTGTACCCTTCATCAACCATGGTCCAGTATGGGAGGTCATCGTCATCCACATAACGCCATAAGTCCCCTAGTCTCCTCTTCGGGAATTTCTCGTGAAACAGGAGGACCATGTCAGACTTCACTTTTTCAATCATTAATTCTTCACTCTGTATCATCTCCCTGGCATAAGCATTGATTCTGGCCTTGATCATGGCCTCTTGATCCTTCACCAAAGCAGCTTTCTCTTCAACAGCCTGAGTCACTGCATTCTCTAAAGCAAGTTTGTCAGTGGTCAGGTTGGTGACAAGCTTCTCCTTTGCTGCAGTTTCTCCTCTTGAGGCTGTCAAGTCCTTCTCCAGTCCGGACAGCTTAGCCCAGAGATCTTTTACGGTCTCTTCTAAAGAAGCAACTTTTGTGTTGCTTTCATTTTGATTCTTCTTTAGCTGTTCGTTCGACTCCTTAAGCAAATCAACCTTAGTAGCAGCAGTCCTGAGGTCATCGGACAACTTCTCCTTCTCAGACTTGAGGTCTTTGATGGTGGTTTCCTGACTTCGGACTTGCCTTTCCAAAGTAAGTACTGGCTGCACGTTGCTAAGGAGAGAATGGGCTATAACGTCCCTCTCACTGGAAACCATAAAAGTCCTACCATTGAAATTCACTGTGTTGGAACTGCTTGGGGGAACGTATGGCCCTGCGAACTCATCTCTGGACAGGCCAAGGAAATAATCACCTAGAGCACCTAGACCGGTGACGTCCACTTCATCCATGTTAATCTCTCCCCTTTCAATCTCATCAGTATGGAATTCCATTGGAATCCCTTCATTAAGATTCCCTGGGATCTCTTCGGCTAGCGTCGGATCGGTTGGGAAAGTGGGCTCCGGATCCCGGAGAGCGAGCTCTTCTCCTTGGGAAGTCTTTTTCTTTTTGACTTCCCTGTCAGCACTGTCACTTGCTTGCTTACGAGCCCGTTTGGAAGCCCTTGAAGGTTTTGGGGGATTCACTCCTTGTTTCTCGCTCTCCTGTTCTACCACCTGTAGAAGGTTTGCATCAACTTGAGCCTGGGCTGGCACCTCTGTGTCTGTTGGGGCCTCTTTCTCAGTATCTTCTACCGCTTTCCTGCCTTTCTTCTTCTTGCCCTTCATTTTACTTGGGGCTTTGGCCCGGGCAGAAAGGAAGAGGGTCCCATCCAGTTCATGAGACCTTCTCAGCACGGCGTCTTCATCAGGTGGGGTGGAGAGCTCCTCCCAGGTTAAGTCTCTTCGACCTGTGGTGTTCCACAGGTGAGACCTCGCTAGGTTCCCAGGATTAAAGGCTTTATGAAACCGGTTCTCCCAGTTCTCTGCGGCCCAAGCGTTGATTTTGCCACAGGTGACCTGTCCGGCCTTCAGATAGTCCCCGAACTCCTTTGGCAGCTCTGATAAAACAAAAGAAAAACCGATTAGTATAAACTTAAAGGAAAGAAAGGTTCGGACAGAAACTTAAAATAAAAACTTACGATCGCTCCTCCATCTACTTCGAAGAAGGCTAGGATTCTCCCCGGTTTTAATTTTCTTGCCATTTTCCCATGAGCCGCTGACAAACAAGAACTGGCTCCTCCATTTACTCTCCGATTCCAGGAGATCATCAACAGCTTTAAGATCGTTCCCCATGTTGAAATGATAGAAAGGGAACTGATGATGTTTGCACAAACTAGCCACAGCTGCAAACGCTTCCATAGGAAGAGGGATTCCAGATAGCCTAGACGCCATAATACATGACATCAAGGTGTACCAACCGTTAGGGCTTAGCTGTGATGGACATAGCTTGACCAAGTGAAAATAGCGTACTATCTCTGGGTCCAGTGGGAACCTAAGTCCCCAATTGAATAGCTCCGTAAAGAAGACTATCTCATTTCTTTTGCAATCCATCGGGGTCTCTGGATCGATGGGAATTCGAATCTTTACATTCTCAGGGATCCCCCACTTAGTACGCA
The DNA here is from genome assembly GCA_036936605.1 of Limnanthes douglasii subsp. nivea. NCBI lineage: Eukaryota > Viridiplantae > Streptophyta > Magnoliopsida > Brassicales > Limnanthaceae > Limnanthes > Limnanthes douglasii. Next base: position 117,853,360 of record JAUPFV010000003.1, on the reverse strand, counting down.
GTCGTCCCAGATCTTTAGTATGGATGAACCCATACTTGGTCTTTAACAGAGATGAAAGATATTTGAGCTCGACCTTATGAAAACATGGCCCTACTCTCCCTTCGAGGCTCTCCGGCAGGTCCGGATGCCTCAGATATAAGTCTTCTTTGCCTTTCTTGACAGCAACTCTAGCAGTTTCAGCTTGTACGGAGGACTCGGACTCAAATCTAACCTCCTCGGTGGAGTCCTCCATTCTCTCCTCCATTATTGTTGGGGGAGCTTCTGTAGAAACAGCCCGGGGAGGGTTGAAGCTTGGCACAACTAATCCACCGGACTGTTGGCTCTCTGAATGTTTTCGACTTATCACCTCAGTTTGAGTTTCTGAGGTTGAAGTTTCTTTGGGAGGTAGAGGACTGCTAGCCCCCGGACCGGCCGACCTTTCCCGGAGAGTCCTAATAGTTGCCCCGGACCCTGATTCGCTAGTATTTTTGGAAGAAAGCCCTTTAACCAACCTACTTGGCCTTTTCATGATTAATTTGTCTGGGAGTGGTCAGAATCGGACCCCATAGCAATGAAAGAGGATTTTTTCCTAACACTTGTGGCAGTGACCCCCGGTTCAACAATAGGAATCGACTCTTGAACTGAAGAGCCAGATACTATGGGGGAGAGTGTTGATTGAAAGAGTTTTTTAGGTTTTGTACCTTTAGAAGAAGATGAACCTCTGTCAGATTCTTCGATTGAATGGGCTGGTTTCTCGACAGGCGACGCTGGAAGCCCTGCTGCAAGTCTTTTTTCTTTTTCAACTCTTTGAGCTTTCTCCAATTCTGAGAGGTTAAGCCAACCGCCCTTGATCAGTGCTGTTCTTGCTGTGAACATAAACAGCTAAGGAAATTTTGAAGTTTTAGAGAGATAAAGCTTTGGGTAAAATGGCAGAGTGAAAGAGATAGTGAGGCTGTGAAAGGTGAGTAGAATTTATAGTAAATGTGAAAAAAGGAGTTGATTCCTAGGAGAATCCGAAAAGTTGGGCAATGATTAAAAGACGGCGCTGATGTCATTTATGGCATTTAAAAGAGGTAACTTGTTCGAGAAAGTGGTGCAACTTTCAAGGTGAAAAAACGGCTAAAGTGACCAACCAGAGAGTGACACGTGTCCCACTAACTCTGACAAGAACCGTTTGGAATTCGTGACGATTGGTCTGTCCGGCTCCGTCCTCAACTCTCTTCGAATTAAAAAACCACTTCCTAAATCGGACTGTTTTTCAGCTCTTTGACAAGGACAGTTGTTCAAATACCTAAAAAAGGGGCTCCTGATGAGTCCGAATTCGAAGTGCTCCCCGGAAGGGCAGCCCAAAGTAAATCTCTCCGTAAACCGGACAGGCTCCAAGAACTTAATTCGGACAGGACTTTTGAACCGGGCAGATGACTTCGAACACTGCAAGCCTAAGGCAGTTCGAACTATGACTAAAGTACTAAAAAACCTAAACACTATCTGACTAAGCTACCTGCCCATCTGCTTAAAACTCATGGGTCTTTAAACATGACCCGGGTCCATTAAACATGACCCGAAAGCCCATAAGGGCCCAAATATCACACTATAAATACCCAACCACCAGCATTAACTATGGGTAACAAAATTTACTGCTGACAAGCTGCTCAATTCTCTCTCCACCTTGAAACACCTTGAAACACCTTCACACCACCCTGAAACACCCTCACGCCGCCTTAAAACTCCACTTGAAATTACCAGCCTACCCTCAGGCTACTTTTATCCACACCATTGTTGACCATATATTTTTTACACTAGTGTACCGTGGATGTCACCGTGTGCATCCTAGACAACCATAATCTATAAAAAATAACGTTATATGAGGTAAGTTTAAAATAACTGACGGCCTTTTAAGCTGTGTCTTAGTTTTTATAAAAATAATGTTTGCTGAACTCCCTGTGTCTACTAGAATTCTAGTAGAAACATGATTACCACCGCGTCTTCATGTGGCTCGACGATATCTCGCATATCATCGTCATTAAAACAGAGTACGAGGGACAGATTTTTGTACATATTAGATCATGATCCTGCTTCTAGTTGTGTGGTTAGACTCACGACATGTCTCTTTCGAGAGACATGGGTGATTCCTGACATAGAGTCACCTCTAAAGATAGTTAGTGAATCGAAAAACCTACACAAATTACTAACCTTTCTTTTATTGTCGGGAGTTACTTCATTCACCATATTGATTATGTTCTGATCTTCGTCAAAATCCAAATATTATGTGGATACATTGAATATGTCGGTAATTTTGGAAAAACCCATCGAGGTCTTCTGCTTTGGTATCGTCATGATCTCCTTAACATTTTGTTGAGCCTGCTTTTTCACGAATGTTGTCAATTTTCCATTCTCTATCAATGTTTGTATTTATTTTTAACGCAATATAATCCCTCGTATCATGCCCCACATCTTCATAATATTTATAGTATTAGTTATTTTAGTTTTCTCGGGGAATTTAAATAAGGAAAGGTTTTCAAAATTTAAACTCTTCTTCGATTTCACAAAGATGGTCGACACGCATTCGGTTAACTCAACAAAAAGAAAGGGTGAGATCTAATTGTTTGAGATGGTTGGTTTATTTCCTGATTGTTAAACATGGCTCGTTGTGGCTGCAAGCCCGACACCATTGATTAAAAATGTTACTCTGTTGGGTAGGCCTTCATCAGTTGAAGCTGTGGAATGGAATTCCGCCTTGGTGGATTTTGCTGATTCAAAATGATGGCCGCTTGCGCGGTTTGCTGCATTTGGGTTGCCCTCTCAGACGCTTCGGTCTCTTCAATAAAAATTCACTTCTCTACCTGAGTTAACAAAGATAGAAACATAAAAACTTGTTTCTTTGTAACAACCTCTTTCATCAGGTTGGGAAGTAGTCCTATCCTAAAACCCGTTAAAGCAACACTCTCCTCACAGTGCTCAAGGTCGATTTTGGTGTCCATATAACGTCGGGTATAGTCCCTCAAGCTTTTCCAACCTTTTTCCCATAGTTGACGATTGTGTCCCCATTTCCTTAAAGTTTTTTCCTCTCATAAATTGTTGTCTAAATATTACCCATAACATATCAAAGATTTTTATAAAAATTTGTGTAAACTATTTGCACCATTTCAAGACTCGGTGTTTAGAAGTTTGCAAAAATGCTCGACAAAATAGGTTGTCATCGTTATCAAAATTTAGCATGAAATTCTTGAATGCCTTCAAATGGTTGTCCGGGTCTTTCTTCCCATTGTATTTCTCCAGTCGAGAAATGTCGAAACGCTTCGGCAGGTGCCCTAGAAGAATTTCATCAGAAAGCGGGGATGACCTCCAGTTGTGTCCAACTCTGATGGCTCCGCTTCCGAGACCTTGTATAAGGGTCGAACACAATCCTTCTTCATTTAGGTTAGCGAGTTGACTGCCAACCCTGTACTCATAAGTCTGTCTACCCGAAGAGAACTGTACATGGGGTGCAACAACTTGTTCTTTTCCAGTTGATCATAATCGCTCTGTCTTTATCTGCATAGACTGGAGTTCTTTTGTCGATGTTGTTTCCATTGTGCTTTGATACTTTTGTCCCGCAATACATGCATCATCGGATCTCTTGTTTCCTTCAACTTCTTTTCTCTTTCTTGTAGCGTCGGTATTATCGTACCCTAACAAATTGAATCCTCTTTTCACTTATAACATACCCTAACGATTTTCTGGATCATACTCTGAATATGCACTTATTCGGGTTTAACTTTAAATTGATAGCTTTCAAATTGGGGAAAGTTTATTTAAGATTATACAAATGATTCTCATCTATTAAACTCTTTTCTAGCATATCATAAATTTAGAACTCAACATTTCTTCCAATATGACTAGCAAAAGCTTTATTCACCAGACTTTGGTAAGTAACACACACTTTCTTCAAACTAAACGGCATAACTTTATAATAGTGAAGACCTCTATCTATTGAACGTAGTGTGGTATTAATCCCTCAGATCCATATGTATCTGATTGTATCCAACAAATGCATCCATGAATGATAGTAGCTTATTACTATAAGTATAATTTATTAACTAATCTATTCGAGGGACATGGAATGGATCATTCAGATAATATCTGTTTAGGTATGTGAAATCAATACACATACGTCATTTTCCATTATTTTTCTTACAAGCCCTGGATTTGCAGTTCATAATGGGTACCGAGACTCTCGTATATGTCCAACTTTTATTAATCGATCTACCTTTTTAACAATGACTTCAATTTTTCCATAGAAAATGCTCTTCATTTCTGTCTGACATGTCATACATCCAGTGGTATAGCCAGTTTGTGGCAAATATTGCTTGAAGTCACACCCATTACTTTCTTAGTACATCAAGCAAACATATGCAAGTTCTCAAATAAGTAAGATAACAAATGCTCTCTCATTTTAAATGGAAATTTGGCTCAAATCCTAATATATTTTCCATCTGGGAAAGTGTGCAACTCAACATCTTCATCCGGAGTAACCGCACTAGAAGTCTCGCTTGGATCACCCATTTTACTTGAATCCGAAGAAGACTTTAGTAATTGTATTTTTTTCTTGGCTGCCACATTCTTTAATGCTTTTGGCGCCAAAGCAGTGACATAATATTCTTTAGCCACTTTTTGGCTGCTTTGAACGATTCCAACCTGGCCCATAACTGCCTATTTCGAGCATTAGTACACTGTTGACGCAACAATATGAATCCTTAATAACCAAGATCTACCAAAGATAATATTGTAAGGAGTTCGGCCATTAACCACCATAAAAAATACTCTAACTATATTCTTAAATGATCATTTTCTGAGGACAGTTTCGCCTTCAAACTCCCCAACCCCAGCAGCAGAGCTCCTTTGTAAATCCTATTATGGTTTTATTCGATCGAAAAATGACAAATGGGTTTTCATTTGCTTATAAGTAGATAAAAACAAAACATTAGCCGAGGTGCATGTATCAATCAATAACCTTTGGAATTCTATTCCCTCCACTACAACCCCAATCACCACGACATCCTCATGTGGCCCAACAACATCTCCCGTATCATTATCATCAAATTGAATAAATGGTATTGGATCTTAATACAGATATGTTGATATTTTCCCTTCTAACTAGGTAGTCAAGCTAACTATATACCTATTTTAAGAACAACTCAAGGGGCCTTAGACAATATCTCCCATGTGAAAATAGTAAATGATTCAAAAAATTAACACAATTTAGAGACATTTTTTTTTTCACATATCATTATAATCCAGCCTTGATATGGATCATGATCCAAATACTCTAAATCCTCATCAAAATCATTATATTGTTCGGTAATCACCATACCATTTTCTTGTTTATGTGCCACTTCTATGAATTCCCTCTGAACAAAATATCATCCCGCTACTGGTGGTAATGATCTATTTCCCACTTTTTCTTTGACAAAAGTGGTTAGTTTTCCATTCTCGATAAAATTTATATTTCTTGCTTTAAAGCAGTGCAATCATTGGTGTCATGCCACACATTATTATGATACCTACTTCTGGATTGACTATGCAACTTCAATATCTTCATTTCTTTTACTGTAATCTATTTTTAACTTGTGATAACAGACCTCCTCAAGTCAATGCTTTTTTCTAAGTGACAATATCAGCTAACTCCCCAGCAAGGAGCCCTTGTATAAAAGCATCTATAGCTACTTGTTCAAAGTAGTCATGCAAACCATTTTTAGTTTCTACAAAATATTTGGTATATTTCTTCAAGCTTTCGCCAGCAAACTGTCAATACTGGATTCTTGTTTTTCAATTTCCTCTAATTTTTTTGTTTCTCACAATTTATATTCGGAAAGCCATCCATAATATGTCAAAGTTCTTGATCGACCACTATAGAAGTCGATTATACCACTTTAAGACATTGTCCTTAAAGGTTTTATAAAAAGTCATACACAACAACTTATCATCATCGTCAAAATTCATCATTAAATTCTTGAATTGTTTGAGGTTATCCAAATCTTTACTCCCATTAAACTTTTATTTTTTTAAATATCAAACTGTTTGGGCAAATAACCAAACAAAATTTCTACAGATATGAGTGATTGTATTCAATTGTGCCCTTGGATGAACTGATGATCTTTAATAAACATGACATGTAAACTCGGTTTGGATTGAATAAAAAATTGATCACTCACTAGATGGTCGTAGTTCTTTGAAGAGGAAGGCAAAAGTCAGGACATGATGTTCAAGAGCGCGCGAGTGGGTCAAACCGGGAGACGGTAAAGCAGCCCAATGATGTTGAGGTCGTGCAACATCATCAGGTGCGACCTAAGATGGAGGCCTATGTGCTTAAGGAGTCACCCTTCATAGTCAAGATCCTGGAAGCTGAGCTCCCATGAAAATTTGACCCTTCCAAGATGGGGGATTACGACAGTACAAATAATTAAGAGCAGGACCTCGAGCAGTTATACAACATGATGATGGTGTTCAATCCTGATGATGCCATGTTGTGTCGAGCACTCTCAATACCGCTGGAATGCAACACTATTGATTAGTTTAATGGTTTACTGAAGGGGTTCATCGATAATTTCGCAGGGTTGTGGAACATCTTCAAAATTATTTCATTGGAAATAAGGAACCAAAGAAGGAGACTGACTCGATCATGTTCTATAATAGATCTATTGGGAATGACTGTTGACAACTCAAAGAAGAGATCTAGTGACTGACCGATAACAAGGAGTTAGTCCAGTTTGTTAAGTGCAAAGAGGAAGAAGACCGCTCGGAGGACCACATGGATGGCGAATCTGCTGAAGATCATCCCGAGCGGAGATCGGCCGATAACAGAGATCAAAATTGGCTATTCACTATTTATAAGGAGGGATGTCGGGGATCAATCCTGCATCCACAAAGTGGCACACAAATACCTCAAAATGCAATACGTTGATGAATCTTTATACCACAACTATTAAGACCCAATGACAGACCTAATCTTCAATGATGATGACCTGCGGCAGTTGAAATGCCCCACGAGGACGCATTGATAATCAACTTGGATATATGTGGTGTTATGGTGACTCGAGTCTTGGTAGAAGGTGAAATTTTTGCCAGCTCTCATTTTCAAGGCTAACTACGACATGATTGTTAAGGTATAACCATATAGGCCAACCTATAAGACGTTTGCGGGTTATAAAGGTAATTCATCCAAGTGCGTGGGTAAGGTTGAACTATCATGGGTAGATCCTTGCTGCATTGCATTAAGACAACACCTTGCACATTCCGGCAATGTCTAAAATACCCGGTCGACAACCTGGTTGGAATAGTAAGAGAAAACCAACGTACCATGCATACTTGTTACGCTTTCTCCATCGACCTTGCTAAATCGACAAGATATCAACTAATTGGCGACAGGGAATACAACCAGCAATAAAGCTCCAACCCATTGCCGGAATGGATAGACGGCCTTAGAGAGATAGACCAACTTAACCACCCGGATGAAGACATGGTGGAAGAAACTCTCTCTAGGAGCATTAAAGTATGAATAGATTGTACAGTCAACGAGGTCCTGCTTTGGGAGCCTACGGGGATGCAAAGATCGTTTTACTATGTCAACAAAACTATTCTCGATGGAGAAAGAAGATACCTTAATCTGGAGAAGCTGGCCCTAGGCTTAATTGTCACAACGCGAAAGATGCGGTAATATTTTTAAGGGCATTCAGTTATCGTGCACATATCTTTCCTCTTGAAAAGTGTTCTCCATATACAAGATAACTTAGGTCGAATAACCCCGTGGTACATTGAGCTTAGAGCGTACGACATATCCTACAAACCTTGTACTGTTATCAAGGGCCTAAAATGGTAGACTTCATCAATGAGTTTACAATCGCTCGGCCCAGACCCATTGACAAGTCCGACTCGGAAGATGCCGTCTTTATCGAATGGGTAGTCAAAGTAGACGGAGCCTCAAGCACGCAAGATAGAAGGGCAAGTATTATGAAATCAAACATGCGATCAAGTTTAGTTTCACAATAATCAACGTATTTCTGAATACGAGGTGGTTTTAGAAAGAATGAAGCTGACCCATATATGTAGGATAAAATCTATCTGCATCTGCTCAAATTCCTAGCTCATCATAAATCAAGCTAAGGAACTTTAAGATGCAAAGTATGAGACTACCCCTAAATACTTGGTTATACTTCGTAAAAAATTATAACCTTACCTCAATTGCTAGCTCCAGTTGTCCCTGCAGAATTTCCGACATCGGCATATTATTGTAGAAGTTAAGACGGAGACAATAATTTAATATAGGAAACATCAACATTGACGTCACTTGCATAAGAGCTTTAGTAGGCCATTATTGGTAGGCATCCAGGTCGTGCTCACTATGTTAACCATCGATGAACCAGACCTAACCAACTTTACAATCGGCTCTGGTCGTTTTATCGAGTTGGAGTGCGATAACCTTGCATTTTGAGCATCTTCTTGCATTGACATTATAGGTTTTAATATTTCATCTTATGTCCTCCCATCGAGTTTCCATCATCATCTTCACTCAGCTCAATTATTATAGGAGGGGTAACGACTTTTCCAGAACCTTTGGAATCGTCAACATCTTTGGCCCCATGGTTTCCTCACCAAGGGCTCGTCTTTATCCTCTTCATTACCCTTTTAAGGCCATCTTTCATCCTACATGCTGCCCATACTTTTGTAAACACCTTCTTTCCTTAGTTTTAACCCCTTCATATGGAAATGACCTTAACTGCTCATTTCCTTGTTTCTTTATTTATTTTTTGGGATTTTGCGTTACCTCGGGTAGGCCTTCGCCCGACGGACCCCCTGCAGCTCTCGCCTGCTTGGTCTATTGCATGCTCTTCGCTATATTAGTGACCCCTTCTGTTTGTTGCCAACTATTATTCCCGGTTTTCTTCGAGATGGACGCATTTTCTCAGCGGGCTCTTTTTTCCCTAGAGGCGACTCATCATCTCTTCTTTCTCTTTTCATTTTTTAGGGATGTCGAGCTTGATTCTAGTTTTGCTCTCATTCCGTCCACATAATGTTGACGCAATACGGGTCAAATCCAAGACATTATTAACACATCATTGGTCAAGGTTAACTTATTTTCCTCCGACATCATTAATTCAGAGTTTGGCCACAACCTGGTTAGTAAATAGTTTACTGGGGTAAACAGTCGATGCGCATCCAAATTCTAAGTAGAATATGTTATTTTTTATAGCATGTGAATGAGGGTTTACGGTGTCCTCTTCCTCTTATATTAACCACTGTTGATGCTCTTGCATTAACAAACCAAATATTATAGTTAACTTTACACGGTCTTTTGCGGTTGTAGTATTTGGTAGTTGTAACTGACCCAGTCTTACATGTAGTCATCTATCTGCATTCTGATTGTAAATTTCTCAAAGTTTTTTCATGATCCTAATTGCTCGATACAAAGAAAATGAGTTCTTCCACTTATTGTTCGATGATGGCAAATTTATAAGATTTTTTAACCCGACCAGTTGTATATAAAAGAAAGAAGACCTTGTGAACTTGGTGAGATCGACAATAGCTAGCAGATCGACCAAAGTTACGAGAACTTGAAGCACCTCCAAATAAGGTTGTGTATATATGCAGGTTTTATTTTCTCGAGCTTGGTTCAATTTCTCTTTGAGCTCGAGAATATGACTTTCTACTACACCTGGAGGTCGTACATTTTCCAAAACTTGAGGTCACCCTCGTCTGTCAATTGTGTGTACTTGTGTATGAGCCTCTCAAAATACAAGTCGAGAAAGGCTTGGCTTTCAAACTACTACGTGGCAGGATTATTGACGGGAGTAGCTTTGTTCTACGTTTTCTTCGTCATCTTCTTAAGAGTCATGAATAAGATCCCTAGTTGTAAGGGACAAAGAGGTCTGGTAAATTGTTAGTGAACAAGCTAAAGGGATTTTGATATCTGTGGGCCACCGAATAACCTTGAAAATTCTCATATTACCCGCAAACCAGTCAAGAGAAAGTGATAAAATCTATGTACATGGAAACCTTACCTTTTGAGTAACAATTGTTGTGTTCGAATGTGTGATGGTGACAACAATGATTAATATATGTTGGAATTAATTTAAATTGGTTTTGTATTTTACATTTTGTATTTTGTTTTAAATAAGAGACGTTACCAGCTTGTACAAGTGGGTGATTAAGTCGTAGTGTCCGTTATTATTTCGTGGAAGTAGTGGAGAGTTAATAGGGAGCAGATGAGTCTTGAAATGTTAGTCTCTATTTATAACGTTGTAACCTTCTATTCAAGATATCCAAGAAGTTCTAACTCTGCTCCTCTCAGTTAAACGTTTACATCTGCGTGTGTGTGTTGTATATACCAGTTTGTGTTTCTTTCACTTGGTATCAGAGCACGGCATTCAGGGTGTTCTCTTTCAGATGGACGCGGGGAAAGGCAAGGCTGGATCTTTTGGGCTAACGTATCCAATGTTGTCTAAGGGGAATTACACAGTGTGGGCGTTAAAGATGTAGGTTTTTATGCAGGCCCAGGGAGTTTGGGCAGCAGTAGAACCGAGTGATGCCGAAGCAGTGATTCATGAGAAGAATGACAAGGTCGCTTTGGCCATGATCTACCAAGGCATACCTGAAGAGATGCTGTTATCCATTTCTGAGAAGAAGACAGCAAAGGATGGCTGGGAAGCCATCAAGGTCATGTGTCAAGGGGCTGATAAGGTGAGGAAGGCCAGAATTCAGACGTTGAAGGCGGAATTTGAGTCGCTGCGTATGGATGACAGTGAACAACTCGACGCTTTCTACATGAAGCTCAACGGACTGGTGTCCACTATCCGAGCCTTAGGTGATGAAATGGAGGAGTCGTACGTTGTCAAGAAGCTACTTCGGGCTGTTCCATCTAAATTTCTACAAATTACTTCAACAATTGAGCAATTTGGAGATTTAGAATCAATGACAATCGAAGAAGCTATTGGGTCTTTACAAGCTCATGAGGAAAGGTTGAAAGGTCAAAGTGTGACTACGGGAAACAAACTGTTATTGACAGAAGAGGAGTGGTCCAGGCGCGAGAAGAATGAGGACAAACTTCTTCTCACTCGAGAGGACTGGATGAAACGGAATCGAGAAGGAGGACGTGGGGGACGCGGTCTCCAGGGTACTGGTCGTGATAGAAGCACTGTAAGGTGTTTTAATTGCAGTATTTTGGGTCACTATGCTATAGAGTGTAAGAGGCCACGACGAGAACGGGGTCAAAGAAGTGAAGCAAACTTGGTGCAGATCAAGGACGACGAACCTGCTCTGTTACTGTCAGAATCAGATGAAAAGCTGACTGAGTTGGCGTTGGTGAATGAAGAAAGGCCCATCCCAAAGTTGGAGAGAAATATAACAGAGAGAAAAACGTCACACCTGTGGTACTTAGACAACGGCGCTTCAAATCACATGACTGGGGACAGGTCAAAGTTCTCACAGATAAATGAAGACGTGACAGGCGAAGTAAAACTTGGAGATGGGTCAACGGTATGCATTAAAGGAAAAGGGTCGATCACGTTTGTTTGCAAAACCGGAGAAGAAATAGTGTTTAACAATGTCCTCTACATTCCAAATCTGTGCAACAACATAATTAGCCTTGGGCAAATGTCAGAAGAAGGTAATAAAGTGGTGTTACATGGTGAGTTTCTGTGGGTGCATGACGGGGATGGGAAGCTATTGATGAAAGTTAGACGATCAGCAAATCGTCTATACAAGATCTTGCTGGAAGAATCCAAGGAATCCAAGGGTGCTTGTCTACTTGCAAAATTGGAAAGGGACTCGTGGCTCTGGCACTCTCGCTTAGGCCATGTGAACTTTGATGCATTAAAACTTATGACTCGGAATAAGATGGTTTATGGCCTGCCCAAAATGATGCATCCAAAGGCACTGTGTAAGGACTGTTTAATGGCAAAGCAAACAAGAACTCCCTTTCCTTCACAATCGAGTTACAGATCAACCAAGGTGCTGGAATTAGTGCATGGAGATATTTGCGGACCAATCACACCATCAACACCATCCAGCAAGAGGTATTTTCTACTTTTTGTTGATGACTTTAGTCGTGCAATGTGGGTTTATTTTCTGTCAACCAAAGATGAAGCATTAGGAGCATTTATAAGATTCAAGCGTCTTGTTGAAAAAGACTCTGAGGAAAAGATTAAAGCCCTGCGTACGGACAGAGGAGGAGAATTTTGCTCACATCAGTTTACAAGTGTCTGTGAAGACGCTGGGATCATGAGACAATATACGGCCCCTTACTCTCCACAGCAAAATGGAGTGGCAGAGCGAAGGAACCGAACGGTGGTGTCAATAGCTAGAAGTTTATTAAAGGAGAAGCATGTCCCATCTAGATTTTGGGGCGAAGCAGTACGACACTCTGTTTATGTGCTTAACAGACTGCCCACACGTGCTCTCTCTACTGACACTCCATACGCAGCTTGGTCAGGTAAGAAGCCAGATATTAGTCACATAAGAATTTTTGGCTGTTGTGCTTACATGAAGGTGCCTGGCATTCATACAAGGAAACTGGATGATCGGTCAAAGTCAGTAGTTTATTTTGGAAGAGAGCCTGGTACAAAAGCACATCGACTGTATGACCCAGAAGAGAACAGAGTTCATGTTAGCAGAGATGTGTATTTCGACGAGCTTAAGTCATGGAAATGGGCTAATGATGACAGTGCAGTTGGAGAGACTCACACCCATTTCGTGGTGGTTGACTCTGTAATCTCGACGGAAGCAACAGAAAACGGTAATGAGGAGTCTTTGACAGAGCTCGGTAATGAGGAGTCTTCAACAGAGCCTAACACTCCTGTACAGTCCTCTCATTCGACTGAGTCACAGGCAACACAGGCAACACCGACTTCATTAACACAGTCGAGTGAAGTCAGTTCAGCAGAAACTGGGAGTAGCAGTGTGCCAACGCGCTTCAGGTCTTTGCGCGACATTTATGCTGATACAGTCGAAATCGAGCTTGGTGAAGATGAGTTGCTGTTTCTCAGTATGGAGGAGCCAGTCACATATAAACAAGCTGTCCAAGAAAGATCATGGGGGAAGGCTATGGAGAGCGAAATAGAAGCAATAGAAAAAAATTGCACTTGGCAGCTTGTGGAATTGCCACCTGGGCACAAACCCATTGGCCTGAAATGGGTGTACAAACTAAAAAGGAACACAGAAGGTGAAATTATAAAGCATAAGGCGAGGCTCGTCGCGAAGGGTTACGTTCAGAAACAAGGGGTTGATTTTGAGGAGGCGTTCGCACCTGTCACACGATTGGAAACTGTAAGGCTATTATTGGCGTTGGCTGCAAATCGTGGTTGGGAAATTCATCATCTAGATGTCAAGTCAGCTTTCTTGAATGGCGACCTGCATGAAGATGTGTACGTACAACAACCCGAAGGTTTTGTGAAGCAAGGCAAGGAGCATTTGGTCTATAAGTTAATAAAGGCTCTTTATGGGCTTAGACAGGCGCCACGAGCCTGGTACGAGAAGTTAAACGAGTGCTTGAAAAGTTTGGGATTCACAAAATGTCCTTATGAGCATGCTGTGTACATAAAAAGGGAGAAGGAAGAGGTCTTAACCATTGGGGTATATGTTGATGATTTGCTGATCACGGGCTCGAGTATAACAACAATTCAGAGGTTCAAGGAACAAATGGGCAGGAAATTTGATATGACTGATCTAGGAAAGCTTTCTCACTATCTTGGGATTGAGGTGAAGCAAACTAAGGAGTACATCGAATTGAAGCAGTCGGCCTATGCTCGAAAGGTCCTGGAGAAGAGTGGCATGGCAGAATGTAAACCGACGAAGTACCCTATGGAGCCAGCGTTGCAACTGCACAAAGATGAAACTGGACAGGCTGTTGATTCAACTATGTTTAAAAGCATTGTGGGAGGATTAAGGTATCTAGTTCATACTAGACCAGACATAGCATTTGCAGTTGGTATAGTCAGTCATTACATGGAACGACCAACTGAGATGCACCTCAATGCTGTTAAGCGAATTCTGAGGTATTTAAAAGGTACTTTGAGATATGGTTTGGTGTATTCAAGGGGAAGCAATAACAACATGTTGTCAGGATATTCCGACAGCGATTTGGCTGGGCAGATTGAAGATAGGAAGAGTACTGGAGGGATGGCTTTCTACCTAAATGAGAGCTTGATCACGTGGGTGTCTCAGAAACAACGTTGTGTGGCATTATCATCCTGTGAAGCGGAGTTTATGGCAGCTACAGCGGCTGCTTGTCAAGGCATATGGCTGCGTAATTTGCTTGGTAAACTTACTAATTCTGATGTTGGTCCTGTAGTGCTCTACATAGACAACAAGTCAGCGATAGACTTGGCTAAAAATCCAGTTTTTCATGGACGTTCTAAGCATATTGACATCCGGTACCATTTTATTCGAGAGTGCGTTGAAAAAGGTGAGATCGTGATCAAACACATTGGAACAGAGGATCAACGTGCTGATATTTTGACGAAAGCCATGGCCACTGTGAAGTTCGAAAAGATGCGTGCACTCCTTGGCATCAGGAAGATTCAAAACCAGGTTTAAATTCAGGAGGTGCTTGTTGGAATTAATTTAAATTGGTTTTGTATTTTACGTTTTGTATTTTGTTTTAAATAAGAGACGTTACCAGCTTGTACAAGTGGGTGATTAAGTCGTAGTGTCCGTTATTATTTCGTGGAAGTAGTTGAGAGTTAATAGGGAGCAGATGAGTCTTGAAGTGTTAGTCTCTATTTATAACGTTATAACCTTCTATTCAAGATATCCAAGAAGTTCTAACTCTGCTCCTCTCAGTTAAACGTTTACATCTGTGTGTGTGTGTTGTATATACCAGTTTGTGTTTCTTTCAATATATGCACGATGATTCTCTCTGCGACTGTTATGCAAATTCTCCACAAAATAAATGAATAAATGATCTGAACCCTGAGAACGCTGACTTTTATATATGTCCATTTGAAAAATCTCAGCCGCTTAGTGTAATTAAGATCTACGGTGGATAATCTCAAGCAGATTCAAATTGAAATAATAACCTAATGTTCTTTTCCTTGATATCATAAGCTGCCAGCCTATACCCCATGTCGAAACGAACTTGTGGGTTTCAGATAAAAGATAAGATAGGCATCGTGTTTCCCAATCTACTAATGCTTGGCCCCGAGATGTATTGCCTTAATCAATCTCAAGCAATTACCGACCAACCATCAAAACTCTCATTCTCGGTAAAATAGGTTTACTGATCGATAACTGCCACAGATAGATTGGGCAATATTCCAAGCCTAGGTATCAGCCAGAAAAGACTATAGTTACCCGAGAGGATAATTGAATAAGTCGTATTGAGGTCAAACATCAGTAAAATAAGAGATTACCATAATTACTCCGACCAACAGACGTGATTGGTGAACATGGCCATTAATGATGTCAATTGTACTCTTTATATTAATTACCGCTAAGACATGTTGTAATAAATGTTATGCAGTCAAGTAGTGGACGTCATGATATAGTAAAAACGATATAAATAGATTAAAAAATAATAATGAAATAAATGACAATTCCAAGTAAAAAAATATTGGTGTTCTTTGTTGGTCAATTAAGTTAGTACTTTGGCATTATTTTGTGAGGATTTTCCTTAACTAGTGAAAGCTTAAATATTGTCCGAAAGTCCGTCAAAATATATCATAAAATTCATATTGTCTAATATTTGTTATAGGTTTGGAATGCCAACGGCGGTCACTATGGATAATGGTCTATAATTTGATAACAAATATATGAAGTCATTTTGCTACATCTAGAGAAATCCGCGACTGCTTTTTGGAGAATATCCACACCCAATCTAATGTGAATGTATAAGTATCAAATAGAACTATACTTGACAATTTGATTTTTTTAGAGGGAGATGTTGAGAAATAACCTAATTATCTTCAAGAAATATTATGGGCCTACCAAACGATACCTCATACCTCAACCCAAAAGTCACCATTTAATATAGTTTATGGAATATATGTAGTTATCCCAACTAAAACCACACTCTCATCTTTCAAGGTTGCAAATTATTTCAAAGGAAACAATAATGAAGGTAGAAAGGTTAAACTCGATTTAATAGAAGAGAAAATAGTACAAGCACATTTGAGCTCCCTTTAATATCAAACATTAATGTGTAGTAAATATGATTTTAAAGTTCGACGAAGAGAGTTGAAAGTGGGGCATAAGGTCCTTAAAATGGTTTTCTTGCATACCAAATACAAAAGGCTCATAAATCTAGGACCAAACTGGGAAAGACCTTACCTAGTAACTGAGAGGGTAAAGCCATGAACTTATCGATTTGAAGATCACGACGGACAACCAATTCGGTACCCTTGGAATATTAAGCATCTAAAATTATATTTATAGTGAATCTATAGAATGAATATGTAAAATACAACCTTTCAATTCATGTAATGTCTGGTGGTTTGCTCTTTTCTATCTTGGTGGCGGATGAAGATTTTAACGAGGTACCTACATAGCCGACTATATCAATAATTTTTTTAACCTTTTATAATTGCTATAAGTCTTGGAATTTCCGACCAATTTTTTTATTAATTTTTATGTTGTTTGAGTTCTAGGAATTCCAATCGGATAATTTATTTTTAATCGGCTCTAACATTAGGTAGAATTTACATTTTTGTTTTTAACGAGTCCTTGAATTTACAATCGGGTCACTATTTAAAAAAATAAAAAAAAGTTCCAAAGTTAATTGGTCGGTACCGAAAATTCAATACATAACTATATCAAGACCCTCAAAATCATGTTCATATTAGGGATTGATCACTCTCGATAAAAAAAGATCTGAAAGATAAATTAAAAAAAAACAATATATATAAAAGTTGTCACTGAGTACAAAATGCCTTCGACGTACAAAGACTTCTAATTTTATAGAAAAAACATACATAAGACAAATCATATTGTGCTTTTATCACTCTCTTTGGGGTGACGTAACCCCTATAATTTCAAACAATGGCATTACCTCTAGTCTTGTATATTTTATCTATAATTTGAGTATATGATAGTGTATTTAAAAGGTCATTGGATGCTGGGTATGCAAAAAATAAATATGTGATTACTTCAAACCCCTCAATTGTCATCTGATTCCATTTGAGATAGTCGTGTTCCTCCATTTTCCCAAAATAATAGTTGTATTTGTGAAATACTACATATTCCAACGTATGAGGTTTATGTCTTGCATTTTACATATTATGAATATTCGATATGTTTTCGAGTTTTGTATTCCTCAAACCGACTAAAACTTCCCAAAGAGGGGTACTTGGCCTAGACAATTTTGTAACATTTATTCTACGTATGGGCATTCGGTTCTTCGGTTCGATTCGGTTCGGTTCTTTCGGTTCTTGGTTCTTTCGGTTATTTAGAACTAGTACCCATTTAGGAACCGATTAAAATTCGGTTCTGTTCGGTTCGGTTTGGTTCTCGGTTCTTTCGGTTCTTTAAAACTAGTACCCATTTAGGAACTGATTAAAATTTGGTTCGGTTCGGTTCTTCTCGGTTCAGTTTGGTTACATTCGGTTTTCGGTTCCAAATGGTTACTTTCTAACCAAATGGTTACTTTGTAACCAGAAGAACCGTTTGGAAACGAACACGAAAGGAAAAAAAATGGTTATTTTCTAACCAAAAGACCATTTCGAACTGAACCCAAAAAGAACTAAATGGTTATTTTCTAACCAAAACCAAAAGAATCGTTTGAAACCGAACAGTGAACCATGGATATTCAAGGGTACTATTGCTTATTCGGTTCTTTATGGGTACTATTCGGTTCTCGGTTCGGAACCGTGGGTATTTAAGATAAGGAACCGTGGGTATTTAAGATAAGGAACCGTGGGTATTTAAGATAAGGAACCGTACGGGTATTTATAAGGAACCAAAACCGAACCGAATATGTTATTTATGTTCGGTTCTTCGGTTCCATACCCATATGCCCATGCCTAATTTATTCTTCATTTATTTTCAGCTTTCTTGCTCTATGGTATCCTTTGAATAAGTTTATAGGTTTATGATTCTGTTTTATGCATATAACTTGTAGATACCATAATCTACTCTCAACTACAACAATATAAACTTTAATTCTAGAAGGGAAATCATGTTTTTTGGTCCCGCTGTTTTTTTACAATAGATTTACGAGGTTGTTTCTTAGACTTTTTGGATCACTCGAAACCAAAACATAATTCTAGTGATCTCTTAGTATTTCCATCACAAGGAGAAACAATTAACTATCACGTATCCTAAACTTCTACCCATACGTTTTATCCATTATTCAAGTTCAAATTTATTGTAATATATACAAGTCGTGAATACTTGTGAATGATTTTTAAATAGTAGTTTTTATATTGATTTTGATTCCATATAAAATTTAACAACCAAGTCATTAAGATAAACTAAAAATGATTATATTAAAAAACCAGAATCCATGTTTACAGTTGTCCACTAACGTCTCGACATCAATATTGAATGTCGACACCTCTAGTCAACATTAGTTAACGCTGATATTCCATATCGACGTCGATGTTGCCAACAAATATTGACACTCTTATTCAACTAATGTCGAATAAAAGTGTCGACATCGATCTCGAATACCGACTCTTCAAGTGGACATCCTTAATATCTAGAAATGTTCCTACATAAAATCAAATTAAATACGGCTCATAATGGTTATAAACATATGAAAAATGAAATATATATATATATCTGTAGTTATGATGTTTTTACCTCTATTGGATTTGAATCCAATTTTTGTTTTTTTTTCATTTATTGGGTTTTATAAATGAATAGTTGTTGAATTTTGTGCGTTTTATATTCCAAATATCGGAAGATAGTTTAAAATGAGAAAAATGATGTTAAAAAATATATTATATTAAATAAAACTATCTGTAAATTTAAATTGTTTTAGGATAATTTACTAATAATCACACAAATAAAAACTATTTACCAATAGCCACTCAATATTTGAGAAAATATGGATAACCACGTGGCTTTAGAATTAAAGTAACGATAACCACTTGGACTTTATGTTAATACCAATATATCTCTTAATCGTTTTTCTTTTTTCTAAATGACATATCTTTGAAACCATAACTAAAAAAAAATCTAATAACATCATTGAGTTTATTTTTGTATGAAGAACAAAATTAAATCTATGAAAAATATTTTTTGACTTTTTAGTTGCAAAATTACGTGTAAAATTGGTTGTGAAAACAGAAAAAAAAAACTCCAAACATACTAATGGATTTTTTTTGTTCGTCTTTAAAAAAATAGAAATATATGTGTTTTTAGAAATTTTTTAAGTTAGGGTTTGAAATGTATGAAGCTTTAAATGTTAAAATTAGAGTTGTGGAAATATGTGTAACTATGTTGCGAAAAAAAATAGTGGCCGAAATAGAAGTTTAGTCGAGTAATAAGTTTGTGATTTTCTCTCTCATCTTTGTTGTATTTTTTCAAATGTCATATCTTTCAAACTATAGCTCAAAAAAAAATCTAAAAGTATTATTGATTTTGCTTTTTTAAAACGAACAAAACTAGATCCATGAAATATATCTTTTAAATTTTTGTTTCTAGTTGCAAAATTATGTGTAAATTGGTTACAAAATAGAAAAAAAAATCTTCAAAAAATATTACTCATGGATTTTAATATACGTGTTTTATAGTTTTTTAGATACAATTTGAAATGTATGAATTTTTTAATGTTATAATTGAAGTTACGAAAATACGTATATTTGTGTTAGAAAATAAGAAGAAATTAGTTACGAAAATAGAAATTAGTTGCGTAATAAATAATAGTCTATGATTTTCTCTCTAATATTTTTTGTGTTTTTTATAAAGAATGTGATGTTTTTCAAATAATAGCTCCAAAAATATTATTGACTTTGTTTTTTAGACAAACAACTAGATTCATAATATTTTTTTGTATATTTGCTTAATTACATATAATTGGTTGTGAAAATAGAAAGAAAAACATTCTAAAAAATATCACAAGAATTTCGTTTTGCTTGTTTTTCAAAAAAAATAGAAATATATGTAGTTAAGATTTAAAATATATGAATGATCAATATAATATTGGGCGATGAAGAGCAATATATACTTGATCATTAAATGCTCCAAGAAAAGCTCGTTTTCTCCGATGGATTCTCTCCTCCTCATCTTCTCCGGTGTGGAGCTAGTCGTTTTTCTCCACTAATATTTCGCTATTTCTCCCTGATTAGTTACTTTATCTCTCATAAAGGTTGCTGGTTTTTAATCATGAGTTACTTCTTGTTTACTGAGGCTCTGATTTTCAATTGATCTTTTTCAATTATTCTGGCTATTTGATATTCCTTTTCATTTCTCTGGAATTCTTCCTGGTGAGATTATTCCTCACTGAATCTCCGTCATGGAGATTCAGAATAATGGTCTATTCTAGGAAGATGAATTCCACTGCCTGCCCAAAAAACCAATTGAACCAAAATCCTGATAAGGAAGAGATCAAGACTTATGCATATTTCTTCAAGATGAAAACGGTAAATCACCCACTCACCGAACACAAGCCAGAATGGATTAAAAAGAAAGATGACCACATCTCTATTCAGTACTAAAAAGAGACCAAGGATCAGTTGTTACTCAGTTCTCCTACTATCCTAATCGGAAAATTTTCATATGGGCTGCCAAAGTTGGAATTTATAAATAATTTCTTTAACGACTTTAGATTTAATGGTGCTTTCAGATTTTCGGCCTCAGATTCACACCATATCTTTATCGAATTTGATCTTAAGGAAGATATGTGTAAACTTTGGTCGAAAAATATTTGGACAGTTGGTTCTATCACCATGAGAGTTTTGCGATGGACTCCTCACTTTAGACCAAAAATTGAGTGTCCTCTTACGATGGTCTGGGTTAAATTTGAAAATGTACCGGAATATATGTATACTAAAGATTTCATTGCTGGAGTTGCTGATTCTCTTGGAAAAGTCTATAAGGTTAACGTTCCGACTGAAAATAGGGCTCGGAAAAATGCTGCTTGCGCTTTGGTTGAAATTGATGTTTCGGTCAATATCCATAGCAGAATCTGGTTGGGTTTTGGTATAAATGATGGCTGTTGGATCTATTTTAAATATAAAAACCTTCCTAGCTATTGTCACACTTGCTATCATCTTGGACATAACACTAATGAATGTAGGAAAAATCAGGAGAAGAAGAAGTTAAATGAGGAAGAAAATGTGTGGATTGTTAAGAGTAATGATTTAAATCTTGTTTACAGTAATGTGGAGAAAGACTCTGATATGAAAAAAGATGATGAAGATCAGGAAATTGTTTCTTCAAGCAATAATATTATCCCAAATGTGAAGTCTGGTATAGATAATTTCGGTATGAGAGTAGTTTTGTCAAATGCTTTGTGATGTTCCAAGGGTATTTAATGTTTGGGTAGTTTGTAGTGAGAGATTTGAGTTGCTTGGTTGTATTAAATGTTCATTAACCTTATTAATGAAAGTGGTTGGGTATTTATACCCTTAATTGTGGGCCTCATGGGTTTTCGGGTCAAAGTCATGAAACCGGGTCGACTTCAAAGGCCCATAAGTTTATTAAGCACGTTGATAATTAGCTTAGTCATAAAGTGATTAGTTTTTAATACTTTAGTCATGTTCGGATGGTTCAATGGGTGGTTTTTGTCCGAAATGCCCCTATCCGGTTTCTACAGTGAGTGGTGAGAAAATCCGGACTCATCAGTAGGCCATTTTTTAGGTTATGTTCGAAGGCCTTTGGCAAGACCTAAAAAACCGCTCATGAGCATTTGAAACCACGTAAGGACAGACTTCGATTTGTGTAACAGATTTATCCGAACTAGCAAATCTCTCAGAAGCTCAAAGGTTTTGTTCACATATCGTGGGACACATGTCCCTTCCTAATTCGCCTCACCATCTGTTTTTCTCCTAGAATGGCGCTTCCACTAACCTCAAAAGTAACCTCTTCAATTAATGCTCGTGATGTCAGCGCCGTCTTTAATCATTACTCTATCTTTTCGAATTCTCCTAGGTTTCAAGGTATATTTTGTCTCTTTAGTATAAATTAAATCGTTTTTCACTTTTTTACCATCTTCAACATCTTTTCACTAATCTTCAGAGCTTTTACCTCTCTTCTCAAAAACGCATTTTAGTGTAAGTTTATGTTTACAGCAAGAAACGCTTTAGTAAAAGGTAGGTGGCTGAATTTATCGAAGTTGGAGAAAGCACAAAGGGTTGAACGAGAAAGGCGCATCGCAGCAGGCCTCCCAGTCTCTACTATTGACAAACCTGAAACACCAACCTCAGAGCCTGATCGAGGTTCGTCTTCTGCCAGAAGCTCTAAACCCAGAAGGTTATTCCAACCTAGTCTTTCACGATCATCTCAGGCTCATCAGTTCAGGAGTCAGAGCTTTTTGTCGAACAAGAACCAGCAGTTACAAGTGTCAGGAAACCCTCAACGTTTATAGCCATGGGATCGGAGGCTGACCTCTCCCCAGAAAAGCTAGTAAATTGACGAAGAGGTCGTTTAGTGAAAGGCCAGGATGCTGACAGCCTAAATCTCCAAAATCCGTGCCCTTTAAGTCTGGGGCCAAAGATAAGACTACAGGGTCAGAAACAGCCATCAAGGTTCCTAAAGATAAAAATCCGGTATGGAGGCCACCGGTTCAAGTATCAGAAATGAACCCTCCGGAACGGAGCCCCAGCCGGACTCCAAACCACAAGAAGAAAGCAGTGCTTAGCCATCCGAACAACTTACTGAGCCAACCACTAGCACCTCCCTCCCAAAAAGCAGTTGATAACCCTTCCATGATAATGGAAGATGTGATGGAGGACAGTATTGAAGAATCCTCTTTTAATACCGATGTCTCCGGGCAGTCAAGTGAAACTTTCATTGTCAAGAAGAGCAAAGGCAAAGAGAAGCTATGTTTAAAGCACCCGGACTTTCTGTAGTGCCTCGTAGGAAAAGTGGGGCCTTGTTTCTACAAAGTAAGTGTAAAGTACCTGCTAGCCATGCAGAAGATCAATTACGCTTTTATCCACACGGCTTAACTTGGCCGGATGAGGACGAAGTGGGGGATTCCAGAAAATGTTAAAGTGAGGATACCAGTCGATCTGGAGACGCCAATGGATTGTAAACTCAGTGAGATAGTCTTCTACACAGAGTTATTTAACTTAGGGCTTAAGTTTCCCTTGGGCCCAGAGATAGTCAAATATTTCCATCTGATAAAGCTTTGCCCAAGCCAACTGAGCCCTAATGCATGGTTCACTCTCATGGCTTGTATCATGGCCTCCAGCCTCTCTGGAATTCCCCTTCCAATGGAGCAATTTGTTGCTGTAGCCAGCCTTTGCAGAAACCATGCCATCCCATTCTACCACTACAACATGGGTGATAATTACAAAGTGGTAGACGACTTGCTTGAGTCAGAGAAGAACTGGAAGACTCAATTTTTGTTCATCAGTGGTGCTTCGGAGAACGGGAGGAAGATTAAAGCTGGTGATAATCCAAACATGCTTACCAGCAGATGGAGGAGTACAGGTATTAACCGCATTTTTCTATCTTTTCTTATGGTAAATTTATTTGATTAATTTCTCTTATTTTGTTTTTTGGTAGTGCTGCCTAAGGAGTTCAACAACTACTTAGAAACGGAGCAGACTACTTGTGCCAAGCTAAATGCTTGGACAGCTGAGAAATGGAGAAACCGCTTCCACAACTGTTTCACCGGAGGCAACTTGACAAGACCCCATCTTTGGAATACAACCGGTCGGAGGGACTTGTCTTGGGAGGAATTAACCACTCCATCCCTCTGGGGGTGATTCTACAGAAGACTGATGGAAAATATGGAAAGTTAGCCTTACCGGGCAGAGCTAAAGCCCCAAGCAAAATGAAGGGCAAAAAAGGCAAGGCTAAGCAAGATGGGGTTGAAGTTAACCCAGGTGATGTCGAGGAAACTGCCCCTGCAAGTCCGGAGGGGCAGGAAAAAGGAGGGATCGATGCTGCTTTGCTACAAGTGGTAGATAATGAGAGTACCAAAGAGGTGGTTGGATCTCCAAAGCCCCTAAAGATTCCCAAGAAAGACAGAAAATGGGGAGCAGAAGGCGGAGATAGGGAGGCCAAGAAGAACAAAACATCCAAGAGAGATGAAGTTGCTCTCCGGGCTCCGGAGTTTTTCCCTCCGATTGACCCAACAGACCCAACTCAAGCAGAGAAAATCCCAAGTGACTTCCACATTGGAGAAGGCGCCGGAGGGGATATCAATATCGATGGAGTAGACATCAGTAGGCTCCAAGGGATTGGTCTTTACTTTAATGACCTTGAGAAAGATGATTTTGTTGGCCCTTACCTCCCCCAAGATCTTCGAACATGGTCCCATTCAATGGTAACTCTTTTTCTGTTTCAGGGGAGAAGGACTTGGTGACCCATTCCTTGTTGAGCAATATCCAACCTGTGCTCAACTTAGAGAAGCAGGTGCGAAATCAGTCAGCTATCATCAATGCACTTACCTCTGATAAGGAGAGTTTTTCTAACAACCTCCTTACTGCCAATCAAAGCATTGAGGCATTAAAGAAAGACAATGAAGAGCTGAAGAGGGGGATGGAAGATTTGGCCACCAAGCTGGCCACTTCGGAGAGGGTTATCACAGAACTTCAATCCAAGAACTCTGACTTGGAGAAAAATCTTTCTATTTCGAAAGAGGAAGTGAAGGCCAAAGACAACATTATTCAGACCCTGACGAATGACAAAATATCGCTCGAAGATGCTGTATCACAGGCTAAGCAAGAGAAAGATGACTTGCTAAAGGAGCAAGAAAAGACAATCCAAGCTAAGATTGATGCATATACCAATGATGTGATAGACTCCCAAGAACAAAGATATGCTGAAGTCAAGTCAGACATGGTCCTACTCTTTCATCAGAAATTTCCGAAGAGGACACTTGGGGACTTATGGCGATTTGTGGAATACAAAGACCTTCCTCACCATACTATGGCTGATGGTGATAAGCATGTTTATTCTAGTGGTTGGGATGACATCACTGATGAAGATGAGAAGACCAGAGAGAGTCCAGATGAGGAACCCACCGATCCTAAGAAGAAATCAAGTGAAGCTGGGACATCTAAGAACTAGAGTCCTTAAAATGCCAACTATCTTTTAATTTTGTGCTTGAACTAAAGTCCTTGGATGGCCAAGACATTTTATATATTTAATATCATTCCTCCGGTATCCACCGAGAAATTTATCCTTACATAATTCTTACATTGTTCTGTAGTTATTTAATTTTGATGGCTTATGTCCAAATAGCCTTTAGTTATTTCATAAGTGTTTTAAAGTGAGAGTGTTCAAATTCTCCGACGACACATGTTTAAATAGTCATCACCTCATCGAATTAAATCAAACTGCTAATCAAACCACTTCGAATTTTTGAGGAAGGCATCGAATTTTATTTAAAAGCTTGGACACCTCATTAAAACCTCCCCGCGCCACCAGAATAGGAAAGAGTATGCCCCTAAATATTTACATGGACTTTAAACAAGTAAATATTTATATAGTCTATTCTAAATACAACCGAAGGTGTTCGATATTCCAGGGGTGATTCAAAATCCTTCCATCTTTATCTTTGAGCCTGTACATCCCAGGCTTAAGCTTTTCACTAACCACATAAGGTCCTTCCCATGTTAGAGCTAGTTTGCCGAACTGCTTCTCTTTGGTATGCAGGAAGACTTTTCTTAGCACCTTATCACCTAGTTGAAAATCCCTCTTTTGATATTAGAAGTAAATCTGCTTCTCATCAAACCCTGATAGTGTGATAGTGTGTGGCTCTGAGGTGAGCCTTAAATATTCTTTCCTCCATCAAGTCAAGTTGGTTTCTTATTGCCACTTCATTAGCTTGTTCTGAAAAATTATGGAATCGAAATGAAGGGATAGTAGCCTCTATGGGAGCTATAGCATCCATCCCATATACCAAAGCAAAAGAAGATTCTTGTGTTGCAGCCCCAGGAGTAGTTCGGTAGGCCCATAATACCTCTTGTAAGATAACTTGGCCATTTCCCAGTAGCTCCCTCTATATTGTTTTTAAGACCGGACATGATGGTCCTATTAGCCACTTCAACTTGACCATTTTTCTGTGGGTGGAAAGGAGAAGAAAAACAATGTTGAATGCCTATAGCAGCACAAAAATTCTCCATCTCCTTGTTATTGAATTGTGGTCCATTCTCGGTAGTTATTTTTTGTGGAACCCCAAATCTACAACAAATGTTGGACAAAATGATTTTTATAACAGCTTTCAAAGTAGTTCATGCCAATGGGGCTGCTTCGATCCACTTGGAGAAGTAATAAATAGCAACAATTATAGTTCTGCACCCTCCGGTATGCTATGGGTAGAGGTCCCACCAAATCCAGCCCCCAACAAGCAAAAGGTATTGGCTCAGAAATTGACTCTAAAGGGACTGGTGGAGCATGAATTTCATTGCTGTATCTTTGGCATGGATCACACTTCTTCACCAACTCATTGGCATCTTGCATTATGGAGGGCCAGTAGTATCCAGCCAACAAAAATCTTCTGGTTAGAGCCCTGAATCCACAATGTGCTGATCCCTCGCCATCATGTAATTCAGAGAGCACTATTTGGGACTCTTCGATCCCCACGCATCGTAAGAGAGGTTTATTAAAAGATTTTTTTATAAAGAACGTCTCTTAGGATGACAAAACCATGTGCCTTATATTTTACCTTCCTTCCTACTGCTTTTTCCGGAGGCAAGATTCCATCTGAGAGATATTGGAGGAGAGGAAATCTCCAATCTTGGGGTTGTTTTACTTGTATATTCAAGTTTTATTCTTCCTTATTCGGATTTATTTGAATGGGCGGGCACTCTAGTACATGAATCCAAGGGTAGGACTCAGTATAAGCTATGGTTGCCAAATAGTCTCCTAGTGTATTTTCTGTTCGGGGTATGTGCTCATAGGTGATGCTTTTGAAATTAAGTGCCACTTCTATGAGAAGAAATAAGTATTTAACCAACTGCTCATTTTTTGCTTCAGATTGACCTTGTGCATGATGGATAAGAAGCTGAGAATCACTCATTAACCTGACCCTTTTGGCTCCACAAATAAGAGCTAATTTCAAGCCAGCTATAGCAGCTTCATATTCAGACTCATTATTAGAAGCCCTGAAAGCAAAACATATAGATACATCTTGTCGTCGTATGGAGAGGTTAAACATATACCAGCACCACAACCCATGGTACTTGATCCACCATCAGTCCGAACAGCCCATACTTTTTTTTATCTTTTTTTACTGGTTGCTTGCTTAGTACCTCTGTCTGAATGGAATTCAACCAAGAAGTCAGCCACAGTTTGAGCTTTGACTGCCGTTCGAGGGGATAAGTCAATATCATAGTCTCCCAGCTCCACTGACCACTTGGTTATTCTGCTTGAAATGTCTGCCTTTTGAAGAACGTTTTTCAAGGGAAAGGACGTCCGGAAAATGATCGAATGAGACTGAAATAGGGCCTCATTTTCCTAGCAGCAATAACTAAGGCCAGTGCTAGTTTTTCAAGTTTCAAATATCTTTTTTCTGCATCAATCAAGCTTTTGCTAATATAGTATACAGGTCAAGGATAATTATCCACCTCCCTTACTAGTACTACACTTAGGGCACACTCAGAAACTGTTAGGTATATGTAAAGCGTCTATCCATCAACAAGTTTAAACAAAGTTTTAGGGGAGGATAAATGCTTCTTAATTTCATCAAATTCCTGGTCACACTAGGGAGACCAATTAAACTTTTTTTCACCTTTCAAAGTTTGAAAAAACGGGGAACACCTATTCGAAGACCTTGAGATAAAACGGTTTAGAGCAGCCAACCTCCCTGTCAATCTTTGTACTTCTCTAATATTTCGAGGAGGCTTCATTTGCAACAGAGCATTAAGCTGGTTTGTATCAGGCTGTATCCCTTTCTCGCTTATCACATACCCCAAGAATTTTCCAGACTACACTCCGAAAACACACTTTCTCTGGGTTCAATTTTAAATTTACTTTCATTAAATTGGCAAAAATTTCTTGGAGATCTGCCAAGTGTAGCTCTTCGTCCACACTCTTTACCATCATGCCATTGATATAAACTTCCATATTTCTTCCAATTTGGTCAGTAAAAGCTTTGTTTACTAACCTCTGATAAGTAGCCCCAACATTCTTAAACCCAAACGGCATCACCTTGTAACTATGGAGGCCCCTATCAGTAACAAACATAGTACGTTCTTGATCCTTCGGATCTTCTTGAATCTGATTATACCCCGAGAACGCATCCATAGAGCATAGTAACTTGTTTCGAGACGTAGAGTCTACTAACTGATCAATTCGGGGAACTGGATATAGATCATTCAGGCAAGCTCTATTGAGATCTGTAAAATCGATACACATACGCCACTTTCCATTTTTCTTCTTTACCAGCACCGGATTGGCTGTCCATAAAGGGTATTGAGATTCTTTTATGTGCCCCATCTTAGTAAGCCAGTCAACCTCTTGAACTATGATATCAACTTTCTCTTTAGAAAAAGCCCTCATCTTTTTCACAACAGGTGTTATATCCTTCTGGACTAGATAACTGGTGTGATATAACGTCTGCTGGTACTCCGGTTACATCAGCATTGCACCAAGCAAAAACATGTTGATGGTCTTTCAAAAAAGCTAACATTTTAGCCTTTAATTCCAATGTCATCTTGGACCCAATCTTGATACTTTTTCCTTCAACCAGAGAGTGAGTTTCAACTTCTTCAATAGGTATTAAAACGCCAGGGGTCTCTCTGGGGTCATCAATTTTACCCTCTCCCCCAGAAGGCCCCTCAAACTGCTAATCTTCACTGATCCGAACTGCCCCCAATGTTCGAGGGGCCAGTGCTGTTGCATAACACTCCCTTGCCACCTTCTGACTGCTCCAGACAACTCCCATTTGTCCTTGTACAGCGTATTTCAAGCATTGGTAGACTGTTGACGCCACATCATGCATCATAGAGAGATAAGATCTCCCTAAAATGGCATTGTAACAAGTGGTACAATCCATCACGATAAAAAGTATCCTGACCATCTTCTTAAAAGGGCCTTTGCCTAACAAAACCTCCTCCTCAAACTCCCCGATCACATCTTTTAAGCTTTCAGTGAAACCCACAATTGACATGTTTGAACGCTGAATTACTGCTGGGTTCTTGATTTGTTTGAAGGAAGTTAAAAAGAGGATATTGGCTGAACTACCGGTGTCCACCAAAATTTGCCTTATATCATTGCCCCCAATGGATGCTCCAATTATAACAGCATCTTCATGGGGACCAGCTATGTCCCTCAAGTCATCCTCATCGAAAACAATGAAGGGAAATGGGATTTGTGACTGATAGGAAGTCATGCCTCCTTCCAGTTGGGTAGCTAGAGTATGAACGTGCCTCTTTCTCGAGGAAGCAGTTGGTACAGTCATGGTGTCTCACTCAAATATTGTAAGTGACTCGAAAAAGCTGATGAGGCCGGACCATCTTGCAATGATCTGTGATAACACTCACCTTGTTTCGAGTTGGATCAGGATCCAAATATTCTGATTCTACATCAAACCTTTCAATTATCACCATAGCCCCATCCGGAGCCGATGTCCCTGCATTGTTCGGGCCAGTCCGATGAGCATTATCAGGTCTATTTCCATTTCTTCTTTTAACATAAGCCCCCCAACTTCACTCTCTCAATCAAATTATGCACTTCTTGTTTCAATGCAATGCAATATTCAGTACTATGACGAGTATTATGGTGATACTGACAAAAACTATTATTTCGACTTTCCTTAGGAGATTGTAATGCAGCCGGCTTTCTAAAATGGACTTCGTCTTTCATCTTATCATAATGGTGGCTACATTTTCTTTTAATTCAGCGAACCACTCCGGTTGAACCCAAGGTCCTCACTTATTTCTAGATTGCTGGCTTTGAGCTGGTGCAACCGGGTAGGACTGAGCCTTAGCCCTGTTTTGACCCTGTCCGGCCTCCTTGGTCTTATACCCAGACTGATTCCGGTTTTGATTTGGCGCAGCTGGGGCAGATCTCACTTGCCGGTGCACTCTGGTTTTCTTTGTTTCATCCACATTAATCTGTTTGCCAGCCTGATTCAATAAACCTCCCCATGTCATGGTCTTTTTCCTGGTTACTGAGTCAGCCAAATTTCCAGGATTCAAACCCTACCTCAGAGAAGCTATTGCCACTTGTTCAAAGCAATCAGCTAATCCATTTTTGATGTTCACGAAACAACTTATGTACTCATTCAAAGATTCATTTGGTTCTTGGGCACAATGGATAATAGTGTCTCCATTGCCATTTACTTCTTTACTTCTAACGATCTGTCTTCGGAAAGCCACAAAAAAGTGTCAAAATTCTCGATGCAGTCTTGTGGCAAACTAGTGTACCACTTTAGAGCACTCCCCGTAAAAGACTGGGAGAATGCTCGACAGAGTAGCTTATCATCATCATCAAAGTTCATCATAATTTTTTTTGAATTGCTCTAGATGGTTATCCGGATCTTTACTACCATCATATTTTTCCATCTTTGTGCGGTCAAACCTCTTAGGAAGGTTTTCGGACAGTATCTTGGAGGACAATGGAGATTGCCTCCAATTACGGCCACGATTGAAAATAGTATCTTCGTTGGGAGTAGCAAAGATACTTGGCTCATCATGAAAGGCAAAAGGATCCATTAGCAATCAGTCTACGTGCCTCCGACCATGGCCATGACTATGAGATGACCTTTTACCCATATGCCTCTTCAACCTTCCATGCGTGTCCCTTTTTCTTGAGTATTTCTTAACCAACTTCTGTTTCTTCTTAGAAAGGCCTTCATCACTGTTGGATGACATGGATTCTTTGACTCCATCTCCGTTTGAGGAGCTGCTGGAAGATTCTGAGTCTGAATCTAAGCTCTCCACCGGTTTAGACCGGTGAGACTTCTTCGAGCTAGCATGAGTTTTTTAGTGCTCACACGGGTTTTTTGATAGCTCATACTCTCTTGGATTGTCAGTATGGTGAACTCCTCACACTTTATACTTTTCTTTCACACCCAATTCTGCCCTTTTTGCAGCCCTCAAGGCTTCTATCTCAACTTCTAATATATCTCGCTCCTCGATGGTATATTCATCATTTTCTCCCACCACTTCTGCCAAAGCTGGTGGTACTTCCTGCTCGTCCGGATTCATCCGAACCGATCTTTCTTGATGGTTTCGAATGCTTGATTCAGGCACCTTTTCCTCCCACTATGTTCGCCAATTTGGTGTGGATAATTTCGGTATGAGAGTAGTTTTGTCAAATGCTTTGTGATGTTCCAAGGGTATTTAATGTTTGGGTAGTTTGTAGTGAGAGATTTGAGTTGCTTGGTTGTATTAAATGTTCATTACCCTTATTAATGAAAGTGGTTGGGTATTTATACCCTTAATTGTGGGCTCATGGGTTTTCGGGTCAAACTCATGAAACCGGGTCGACTTCAAAGGCCCATAAGTTTATTAAGCAGGTTGATAATTAGCTTAGTCATAAAGTGATTAGTTTTTAATACTTTAGTCCTGTTCGGATGGTTAAGTGGGTGGTTGTTTTCCGAAATGCCCCTGTCTGGTTTCTACAGTGAGTGGTAAGAAAATCCGGACTCATCAAAGTCAATCATTGTAACTGCGAATCAGGAAAATAATACTTTTATTGAAGATACAAGTTCATATAATCAGGATGATGTTAATCGCGATATTACATTAACCAAGAAGGAAAATCGTCATATTGATACTGAACTTATCGAAGCTATACAATTGCTAAGTAAAAATGACGATCAGCAGGATATGTTTGAAGAAGCTAGTCTCAATTCTCTATCTCGTGAGAATATTGGTAGTTTGCAAGCGTATCCAGTGGTTTCTCCCTCAAGAAGCTTGTCTCCCACGGCGCAGAATTTCAGTACTATAATAAGGAAAAAAATTAAAGTCAGCCAAAAAGATCAAGAAACCAAGCAGCAAAATTATCAAATCCCTAAAATACAGTGGGATCAACAAAAGACACAAATCATACTCTGATAATGATTAAGATCCTAAATTGGAATCTTAGAGGCATCAATAACATCACTACAGTTAGAAGGCTGAAAGAGATCATCTATGCTGAAAACAAATCAACATCTTGGCTATCCAAGAACCTTTGGTGAAGGCTGAGAAAATTGATAACATATCTACTACTCTTGGTTTTCCTAACTTTACTTTTAATACTTCAAATAAAATCTGGATATTTTGGTGTTCTAAATTTGATCGTGATCAATGTCTTACTTTAGATATTAATTATCCAAATGCTAACTCTTTCTATTTGTCTATTATTTATGCTAAATGTAGCAGGATTAACAGACTCAATTTCTAGAACCACCTTAAAACTAGTTCTTATAAAGACAAGGGATGGCTAATTGTAGGGACTTCAACACAGTGGCCTCTTCAGATGAACATATTGGATGTTATCTTTATGATCAGACTAGTGTTGATGACTTTGTCAACACTATTATGGAATGAAATTTAGAGGAAGCTGGTTACTTGGGCTCTAAATATACTTGGAATAAAGGTTTTAAATAGAAAAGGCTCGACAAAGCCATGTATAATGACAACTGGCATAACACTTTCAATCATACTCAGGTTTCTCACATGGTCAGAACATGTTCTAACCATGCCACTATTCTTATTAAAGCATTGGATATTTCTTCTAATGTCCTTGATAGGAAAAACAAATGTTTTAAATTTCTAAACATTTGGCTAAATGATTCTTCTTTTTTAGAAACTGTAAAACAGAATTGGAATTTAGAAATAAAGGGTCTCCCTAATGAAATCTTCTAGTTTAAGCTTAAACGTCTTAAAGATTGTCTAAAAGCATGGAATAAAGATTGTTTTGGAAATGCTTTCAAAAAAGTCAAAGAAACTGAAGACAGGGTTAGAGAGACTGAATTACTTTATCTTAATCTAAATAATTAAATGTCTGTTAACAGTTTACACTTGCAGGCTATGAGAAATGAAGAAGAATTATGGGGTCAAAAAACCTATAGCTCTTGGCTTAATAATGGTGATAGAAACACCAAAATGTTTCATGCCTATGTTTGTAAGAAAAGGAGAAAGAATACTATCAATGGTATTTATGAGGATGGTATTTGGATCACCAAAGACATTGGTTGTTCTGCTGAAAAGTATTTTAAATCTTTTTATACTAAGGATCCTTATGTGAATCTTGAAGCTCTGGGATTCTATTAAGTCTATGAACTCTTCTAGTGCCTCTCGTATTGATGGGTTTAATCTACCCTTCTATAAAGCCTGTTGGTCCATTATTAAGTTTGACCTAATCTGTTCTTGTAATGCTTTCATTTCTGGGTTCTCTATTTCTACTGGTATTCTTGTTACGGGTTTGAGTCTTATCCTTAAAAGTCAAAACCCTATGCACTAGAAAAATTATCGTCCTATAAGCCTTTGTACTATGACGAATAGGATTTCTCTAAGCTTATTAATGACAGACTATCTAAAGTTCTCCCTAAAATTATTTCTCAAACTCAAGGTGCTTTTGTTTGTAAAAGATCTATTCACGATAATATTCTTGTGGCTAAAGAAATAGTTTTTGATCTAAACAGAAAGCCTGTTAGGGGTAATATTATGGTCAAGCTTGATATGACAAAAGCTTTTGACATGATGCCAATTGCTTTTGTTAAAAAAGTTTTAATATTATTTGGTTATTCTTATAACTCTGCAAATCTAATTCATAATATGCTTAATGACATTCACATTTATATCTTTGTTAATGGTCTTGTCTACGGTTATTTTAAGACTGCTAGAGATCTAAGACAAGGAGACCCTCTTTCTCCTAGTCTCTTCATAATCTGTGAATAAGTTCTTATTCGTGGGCTGACTAATCCGTTTAATGTGAATAAATCTATGTGTTATGCTACTAGGTATTCTATGGTTATTTCCAGTATATCTTTTGTTAATGACATTTTAATATTTACTAACTCTCTTAACTCTTCTATTGAGAATCTATCTATTTTTCTAGATATTCATAAAATCTCTGGTCAGCTAGTGAACAAAGATAAAACTACTGTGATTACTTTAACCAAAATGCAAACCAGAAGGATAAATGAGTTGTATGCTGGCACTGGCTTCCAAACTGACTTCCTCCCTATCTCATATCAGGGTATAAGCCTGAGCTGCAACAACAAAGTCAGAAATTTTAGCAAGATGATTGATGCTATCAACTCTAAGATTGCAGAGTGGAACAACAAATTTATTTCTTTTGGGGGAAGGCTATCTCTAATCTCTTATATTCTTATGGCTATTCCCTATTATTGGATGCATAGCACCCTCATTCCTAACTCTGTTATTAAGAGAATTGAGATAATTTTAATAAATTTCTATGGAGATCTAAAACTGAGACTAACTGTATTCATTGGTGCAGTTGAACTAAAATCTGTAGGCCTTTTAATGAGGGTGGCCTAAATATCAGAAACTTGACTGATATTTAGAGCACCATTTCAAAAAAGTTATGGTTTAGATATAGGAAAAATGATAATTTGTGGTATAACCTAATGCACATTACTTACAATAAAAATTTGCATCATCTTAAATATATATTTCACAGAACTGGTACTCAAACTTGGAAAAGATTAAATCTTATAAAAGATCAATCTGAGCCAAATGTTAAATGGATTTTGGGTAGAGGTGAGATGGATTTTTGGATGGAGAACTGGCATAACCAGTCTTTAATCATTGATTATAAAGATTTTAATGCTAGTTTATGCTTTCTGGATCAAAAGGTCAAGGCTTTTTGGAAAAAAAATAAATGGGACTTCTCTTCTCTTCAAAACTATATCAGTTATGACAGAATGAATCAAATAGCAAAGTTTAAGGTGGACCAAAGGAAGAAATATACTCTTTTCTGGTCTGAGTCCCCTAACATAGACTTCAACACTAAAAGCACATGGGAATCAACTAGAAGACATTTCAACAAATCGATTATTTTTAGGAAAATCTGGAATCAAATAACCTTAGGAAAGTACTCATTTTTTCTATGGAGACTTATTAAAAATTATGTTTCAATTGATTCTATTATGCAGTTTAGACATATTAACTTAGCCTCGAAATGTATGTTCTGTGATAACTGTGAAACAAAAAATCACTTATTTGCTCAATGCAATTTTGCTTGGTCTATCTGGATTCACTTTAGTAATATCTTTAATATAAAGATTCAGAATTATATGACTTTAACTCATATAATTCGTGAATGGTTTTGGCTCTTTAATAACAAGGTTCATATTACTTATGTGATACCTCCTATTATTTGTTGGGCTATGTGGAAAAGTAGAAATAAGAAAAAAATACAAGATGACTAACCTTACTTCTGAGTCTGTTATTTAATATGTTTACAAAGTTATTAAGGGTATTGGGATTTCAAAAAATTAACAAACAAACACTGGGCTAAAGCTTATCATGCAGGTCTAAAGTTTGGTTTCAATTCTAATAAAGAAAAAAGAAAGAAGAATGACTTATCTGAAATGGTCTCTTCCAGCTGCTGGAAGATATAAGCTGAATATTGACGTTGCTTGTTCCTCAAATGGAGAAGCTGCTATTGGACTTGTTCTCAGGGACCCGAATGGGGATTTGATCACATGCAAGGGTCATACTATCAGAAACTCTAACCCGATCTTTGCTGAAACGAAGGCTTTAGTTAATGGTCTGATTCTCTGTCCAAAAAAGAACATTAAAGAAGTAGACATAGAATAAGACTGCAAAAACTCAGTGGATTACATAGCATATCGAGCTTACCTCTTCATCTGAAACCTTGGTTGATGATTTTTCGAAGCCTTTTCTTCCATGAAATGACTATGAAGTTCATCCCTAGAATCCAAAATAGAACGACTGATTGGATTTCAAAGTGGACGATTCGATGTAAATAGAAAATCAAATGGAGCGAATCCGAAGCTCCACCTAAATTTCTCTCCATCATAATGCTGGAAAGTCTGGGTTTAGGTTACGTGGGGTAGCTTAAATAACAAATGATTGCAGATTTCTTGGTTTCTATCTGGTGGATGAAGATGGTTTTTCGGAACTGTTCAGATTTGGGTGTTGTTAGGGTGAAAGCTCGAAAAAGAAAAAGTCGAGTTGGGATTGATTTGGGAATTTAGGGTTTTCTTAAGGTTTTATTATCTAGTTAAACGTTCGGAGCTGTGCCGTTTAGTTTAAACTGGTGGCGTCTTTTCTTTTTTTCCCCAAATTTTGTGTTTGTCTGTAATTTTGTTCGTATTAATAAAATTTCTATAATTTTGATAAATTTTTTTTTAAAAAAATATGAAATTTTAGATATTAAATTAAACCAATTGCTAAAATTGTGTTTTGTGTTCCCGTTAGTATTGTTTAAATTTTTTATGTTCTAAATGGTTTTGTAAATTACAAAGTTTTTCAAAACCAAGATGGTAATGGATATTTTTATTTTGTCCCAATAATAACTTATCCAAAAATTTATAAATAATATTTTGTTTGATTTTATTTTTATAAAAACACCGAAATGTTACAAAAGGATAACCTAATCAAAATCATCCTTAAAATCATATAGAATCAGCTCTGTTAGACCTTATCAAAGCAAACCTTACAATTATGTAGAATCCTACTTGTGATATATGCATGTTACACATTTATACGCTAAATTTTTTATAATTGAGGCAGTGTTTATTAATAGGTGTAATTTTATTCGAAGCTAATATGAAATAAAAAAACAATAAATTACCTATCAACCCACTTTGGAAACTAATAAAGTAAAGTAACAATTATTATCACGAAAGCTAACCTCTAATATAAAATGTTATTAAAGTATATTTTTAATATATTAATTTGAAAATAAATTTAACATATCAATTTAAGATATCATTGTCGTAAAATAAATAGGCAGAGAGCGGTACTCCCAACTTCGCTATCAAAGACGTACACCGCATTCGTATGTCCCATCGCTTTATTTATGTTTTTTTAGCCGTCAAAAGTGGTATCCCAACTTCTTTACGAAGAAGATGTGCAATGCCATTTGTATGTCTACCGGTTAATTTGGAATAAATTTAATATCTTTCGTCATTTTTTTATTATTTGGTTTTCGGAACAAGCTTTTTATTCAGTACAAATTGCTGAATTAGAGTATTAACTATTAACACCTATTTTTTGGTTCATAATTCGGAACAAGTTCTTTATTCGGTACAAATCGCTGAATTAGAGTATTAACTATCAATACTTATTCTGATTGTGTTTTATGTGATTCTGAATCAGAAACTATCTCTCATATATTTTATGACGGTAATTTTTTTAGGAGCCTCCGGATCTTTACCTGCTCTAAGCTAGATTTTTCTATTACCGTTTTTTGCTGGTAATCTTGGATAGAAAAATCGTCAAATTGGTTTCATAATCGAAACTGTCATTTTTTGGCGCACTTGTTTACATACCACATTTGGCGCGAGAAGAATTCAAGAGTCTTTGGTTCCCCTCCTTCTATTGTCTTTCTGGTGTCAGACCAAACATCTGGCGCGAGAAGAATTCAAGAGTCTTTGGTTCCCCTCCTTTTATTGTCTTTCTGGTGCCAGACCGAATCTTTTCTGATCTTCGGTTTAGATACCACATCACAAAAATTAGCTGGTCTATATAATCCTTTTACTAACTTTGTGTCTATTTTTGTATTTTGTCACTATTACGTCTTTGCTCTTGAACTGATGAGATGCTTCACATTGTGTCCTTCTTATAATTTATTTCTCGTTTTTTTTCTATTAGATATTTCATCGATTATTAATAAAATTTGTCTCCTTATCTGATCTTCTTCCACTCTCGTTATATTGATTTTGTATTAAGTCAGTGTATTTCCTCATGTACATACTTGTATCACCTTTATTTTATTTTAATATAATGTTTTTATGTAAGAGAAAATTAGATATGCTCTGACCACAAATGACTTTTAAATTTCAAGCCTAGAAATTGGGGGCCTTTTTAAACTAGAAAGCAAAACCGGAACCGTTTCGATCGGTTGTCTTCCTCGACACACTTCAAAATCAAACCTTTCAGTTTAAAAGTCTTTTAGAAAACTCATGGGGGTTTAAATTTTTTAAGAAACATACAAACTAACTTAGTCTCCCTATCTCTAGACTGAGAAAAAGAAAATGGATTTGGATCCCGATGATGTTTTCAGAGACGAAGACGATGATCCAGAAAACATTTTCGACCAGGTTTGTTCCTTCTTAAAACCGTGTGTTTTGCAGGTGTTTGCTTTAGATGAAAATCGTTATGTAGCTCTTTGACTCTCATATTGCAGGACACGGAAGCTACTAAAGAACTTGTGGTCTACTTGGTGGATGCTTCCCCTAAAATGTTTAATACTACTTGTCCCTCTGTAAGTTTTCCTTTCAAATATAGTGTTAGAAGCTTTTTGTACTGTCTACGTGTTACTTAATAGTCAATGGGTTCAATGCTGCTATTAGTAGTGTTATGAACTCTGGTTTTTACCTAGCAGGGTTTCTTTAATTGGTTATTCATCTTTCTCGGCTGTATATGTTTCGTTGACTACTCTTTATCATATGAAAAGTTCAACTTTTTAGAAATTAATTTTGTATGGTGATTGGCCGCTCAATAAACTGGTGATATAGAGTAGTCTTTACACTGACAATGGGTGTAATTATCATATCTTCTGTAGAAGGCTTTCTTTGTTATTTTGTCTCATCTTATTTGTATAAATTTTATCACTAAATGCTGGCAGGAAGGTAAAAAGGATGAGACTCATTTCAAGATTGCTGTTAGTTGTATTGCGCAGACACTGAAGACTCAGATCATTAATCGATCATATGACGAAGTTGCAATAGTCTTTTATAATACTGTAAGATGCGCCACTTCGAAACTTTCTGTTGTCTTTTGGCTATTCTCTACATTTTCACACTGTTACTCTTTCAAGCCTTTTATTTTCATGCAAGGAATTGCGGAAATAAGTTTTTTTGAACTATATAGTCTACACGTAAGCTTGTCTGGTTATTGGTTGTAGAGTTTTGTCTTGGTGGTGATATGACATAGACATTTTTTTTTGTCATTGGCAGAAAGAGAAGAAGAATCTGCAGGATTTGAATGGTGTTTTTGTCTTTAGTGTCCCCGAGAGAGAATATTTAGATAGGCCAACAGCAAGGCTTATAAGAGAGTTTGATCTCATAGAAGGTATC
Source organism: Limnanthes douglasii subsp. nivea (assembly GCA_036936605.1). NCBI lineage: Eukaryota > Viridiplantae > Streptophyta > Magnoliopsida > Brassicales > Limnanthaceae > Limnanthes > Limnanthes douglasii. Next base: position 117,814,122 of record JAUPFV010000003.1, on the reverse strand, counting down.
TCCTTGAGTTATGCCCTAAGCCTGAAATGTATTAATTAGAAAATCTACTTATCCTTTGGTAATTTGGTATCGTTGGACAAAGTATTTTTTGTAAGGAAGTTTTTTCTGGGCTTACCTGCTTGCAGAATCATTCACAAAAGATATCGGAAGTCAATATGGTATCATGCCTGGGTCTAGAGAGAATTCTCTTTACAGTGCTCTCTGGGTTGCACAGGCCCTACTGCGTAAAGGGTAATTGTCTACTAATTACATTTTATTTACTATATATCAGGAACCTCAGTTAAATTCTCATTATATGTATAGTATCTTTCTGTATAGCTTATGGTAAACGTATCTGATTATCTCAGATCTGTAAAGACTGCCAGTAAACGAATACTTCTTTTTACAAATGAGGATGATCCTTTTGGGAATATCAAGGGTGCAGTGAAAACAGATATGACTAGAACTACCTTTCAACGAGCAAAAGTACGTTTTAATTGGTATAGTTTTGCTATTGTCTTAAAAATGATATGCATTATTGGCTATACGAACTCATCTTTCCTCCTTTTGTTTTCAAGGATGCGCAAGACCTTGGCATCTCAATCGAACTTCTTCCCTTGAGTGCTCCTGATGAGCAGTTCAATGTTTCTCTTTTCTTCGCTGTAGGTCCATACCTTTTCATCTGGTTATTTAGTTTTTTCATGTCAGTATGCATTGATTCACATTCTATCATTCTTATGTTTCAGGATTTGATTGGGTTGGAGGGTGGTGAACTTGCTGAGTTTATGCCCTCAGCTGGACAGAAGTATAATTACTTTTTAATCTTATATTCTCTTGCATGCTGTTCTTTGTCTTCTAAAACTTGGACCTAATATGTGAGAAGAAAATGTTTCATGAAGTTGTAGAGATATTTTTGCATACCGACCTAGATAAAAAAGTAATTAGATTGAGCTGCATTGACTTTCTATCCATCTCTTTCCGCTTGATAAAGTTCATAGTCATACTCACAATACTTATAGCTGGCATGTTTATATGCTTAGATACCATGCATAATGAGAGCAACATTTCTTGTACAATCTGTATTTTTTGACATACTTGCACTCAAACAATCAAGATGACCGACAAAAGGACTCCATGAGAACCAAAATCTGTTTAAAAACACTTCTGTTTTCTTTATTGGCTAAGTATTTAAAGGATAATATTGGACTGTGGAGGAGATCTTTTCGATCAAAAGCCTTTTCACGTCTCCAAATTACTGGATGCAAGTAATGTTATTGTATATCTGCAGATGTGGGTTGAAAGCATAATAGCTGTCTAAAGTTACTATTTTAGGTGTTATTTCTCCTCCATGGGTGATATATAGTTAAGCAGTTGCTGGCTAGTCAGTGATGATTGTTCAGAAGTATCACCCAGCCAAATAGTTCTTGATTTATCTGTATTTGATTTTAGATTGGAAGACATGAAGGACCAGCTGAGGAAGCGTATGTTCTCAAAGCGAATAGCAAAAAGGATTACCTTTGTAATTTCCAATGGAATGTCAATCGAACTTCATGCCTATGCTTTACTTCGGCCTACTAATCCAGGTAGGCTTAGTTTTCTGCGTTTGAGATTTATTGTCGTGGGTTTTGAATGTCGCCTAGTTGTATGTAATATGCTTGGAAATGTATGTCTTTTGTGGCAGGAGCAATAACCTGGCTTGATTCTGTCACCAATCGTCCTTTAAAGGTAATATACAACTGCAAAGTCACAATTCTTAGAGATCGGATTTGCAATTTATATTAAACATATATAGTTGTATATTTTTGCTGAATTATTGTTTGAGTGGCATCAGTTTGTTTCTATCAACACTGGTGATCTGTGCAGGCAGACAGGTCGTTCATATGTGCGGATACTGGGGCATTACTGCAAGCACCTGCTCAACGCTTTCAGCCTTACAAAAAGTAAGTTTGTGGAATTGCTCAGGTCCATCATATCTATTAGTATTTTGATTTCCTTATTAGGTTTGGAAATTTTGTGCCGCATCTTGTTATCTAATATGCTAGGAAATTTGAATGTGTCCTGTTTCACATGTAGCACTTAGTTTCTTTTTTAATAGAATATTTTTATCAACTATAAATTAACTTTTTGGTATCCTCAAACTGAATCACGATCTCTAGAAGGAGTCAATATGTAAAACAAATGATGCCTAATGCCGAACTGCTGGAATTTTGGATTAATTCATTCCTATTATGGTTGTTGGGTTTTTAAGTTATTTTTCTGAGTTGGCTTTCTATTGTTTATAGTATAGCATGCACATTTTAGACTGATGACTTGTTTCATTTCTTCAGTCAGAATGTCAAATTTTCAGTGGAGGAGCTTTCTCAGATAAAAAGCATTTCAACTGGACACCTTCGTCTTCTTGGATTCAAACCACTAAGTTCACTGAAAGATTATCACAACTTGAAGCCTTCCACGTTTCTCTATCCTAGTGACCAGGTTCCTTTAGTTTGTGATACATTTTGTTTGGTATTCTGTTTTTATTCTTGTTATGTACGAATATTAGTTCTCTAAAACCCTTACCGCTCATCCGCTAGTGTCATATTAGAACTAGTGGTACTCATTAATGATAGTTGATCATGTTTAACTTTCATGTCTGATTGCATACTAGTTTTCTATTACATAATATGATCGAATGTATATCAGAAATTTACTTGTTTCACATGTTCAAAATGATGATGAATCTTTTTTTGAGCTTTAGTAAAATTTCTGTTTATGTTGTGAGTTCCATTCCAAAGATGTTAAGAGCTTTGTAAAATTATGAATAGAGGCAGTGGGAACGAACATGCACGTGCCTTTGATCGCAGTTGTTTTTGTTGGTATATATCTTATAGTCTAAAATAACCAGTTTGTAAATCAACGCAGGAAGTGGTTGGTAGCACTTGTGCTTTCATTGCCCTACATAGATCCATGTTACAGCTCAAGCGGTTAGTCTTATGTGCAATAGTTTTTTGTACTTATGTTTGTTTGTGACTCTTTACCTTCTTTTAATTATTTGCTTGATTTAGTGAATAGTGCGTGCTCTTTAAAGCAGAATTTAAGAGCATTTGTGTATTATGCTGTGGTTGCTCGTTATATTTACCTGCATATTTACTACCTGGATTCATAGAGGTTGTTAACAACTCTTAACAGATGGGTAATTCTACCCTTCCGACACCCGTGCAATTAAAAAATAGGAACGTGTTTGCTGCTAGCTTAAAATGGCAATTGTTTTTTTGTCTCTATTACACTGCTTCATGGATGTTGTAATATTCTTTACTTCCTGCATACTCCTCTTGTTATGTAGCCCTCCATAATTATTTATATGCTATGATTTTATGATTACGTTTTTACCAAAGCGATCTTTACATAAATTAAAGAGGCACTATATCATATTAAACATATAGTATATTTTTATGAAAAGGATACATTGTTTCTTATGCAGTTTTGCTGTTGCATTTTTTGGTGGCTCAGCAGCTCCTCGTTTGGTTGCCCTGGTTGCACAAGTAAGATTCTTTTTGAAAGGTTAAGATAGTTTAACGTTAACTCCTTATGATTGGTAAAGTGGTGATCACTGTGTATTCTGTTATATATAACTGTGTTGCACCCTACATCTGAATCAATTAGAGCCGTGAATTTAGTGATTTATTTCAACCTGAAGAGTGATAAACTAAAGATGAAGACCTCTTTAGAAATCTTTTCACTTGCTGAAAATTACAGTCGAGATTATTAATTAGTCACCTTTTTTAGTCTAAATTCCGCTGAGTGAATTTAAGTGTTCGCAGTTGGATTGCCTTTTTGTCAACCTCAGGTGATAGCTATATGTTAGGGATACTTTGAAAAAGTTCTCTCTCTTAAAATTGGAAACGTTTTTTTACTGAATACTAATATATTATGGGCTAATCAGAATTTTAGAGTAAGCAAAAATTGAAAACAATCTTTCGATCCTCTCTGTTTTTCCCGTCATGCTCGATGGATGGTAGTTGGATAATGTGATTAGCAGTAATTCACAATCATGAATACTGTTTCTTATAGTGACATGTGTTTCGCGTTTATATGTTTATGGAGATAAGAGTTCTTCAGTAGTATGATGGTGCTGTCTTTGAAAATTTTCAGGATGAACTTACTATAGCTGGTGGTCAGGTTGAGCCTCCAGGAATGAATTTGATCTATCTTCCTTATTCAAATGACATCAGGCCTATTGAGGAGGTAAGATATACATTCGAGCTTAGCAGGAAGGACTTTTCCTGTATTCATTTGCTAAGGAGGTTGGTAACGTGTTTGCAGCTTCAAACATGTAAAGATGCTGCTGCACCCAGAGCAACTGATGATCAAATTAAAAAGGCTGCTGCTTTGATGAAACGTATTGACCTGAAAGATTTCTCAGTTTGTCAATTTGCTAACCCTGGTATGTAGCCTGTTTATGTTTATCCTCATCGAGAGGATGTTCTGTCTCTGCTGGCTGTTCATGATATGGATTTTTTGTTTCAACTGTTAATATTACAATAAAAAAGGCCACAACAATTTCTTGCAGCCTTGCAGAGACATTATGCAACATTGCAGGCCATAGCACTTGATGAAGATGAGATACCAGAAATTATGGATGAGACACTCCCTGATGAGGAAGGCATGGCTAGGTGAGACCAATTTACGATGTTTGACTGCATATGTCACTAATTTTTCGATTTTCTGTCTCATTTAATTTATAAGTACTGCTATTTGGTATACAGAGCTGGAGTTGTTAAAGTTATAGAAGAGTTTAAGGTATCTATCTACGGGGACAACTATGATGATGAATGCGAATCAGGACCCAGTGAGGCATCCCGGAAACGGAAAGCCAGTGCTGATAATGCAGCTATGGAGTGTGCAAAGTATAATTGGGATGAGCTTGCAAAGGATGGGAAGGTAAACTCCATGTACTCATTCAAATTCTGCTGTTTATTTTATGAACCCATATAGCTTTCATACTATTGATTAGGGCAGACATTTCAAGCATTTCTTTATAAATTGTACCTAACGCAGATGACTCAACAAATTATATTAATGTTTAATTTTAGTGATGACCGAATCTTCAATAGTGGAGGTAGATGATACATGATGGTTAATGAAAGCTAAAACAATATCATCATTCCTGAAGTCAACATTTGACAATAGTTTTGGTCGAAACTTAGCTTAATGGTTAATTTTCGGAGTCAATTCATCATAATACACTACTCTGCTTAACAAAACTGATAGTGATTCACATGTATTTGCAGCTAAATAATTTGACAGTGGCCGAACTAAAGACTTATTTGACTACCCACAACCTGCCTGTTAGTGGGAAGAAAGAAGTTCTTATCACCCGGATATTGAAGCACATGCGCAAATAAGCGAGCCAAGGGAGGAGAGCCTTTGCAGAACTAAAGACTCTTTTGACACCGACACTCTCAACATTTCTGCTAGTACTAGTAGTTGTTGAGTCAGATTTGCACTATTTTGTTTTGTTCGAAGTAGGGGATCAAGCATTCGAGTATCAAGCAGCAGAAGAGAAAAATTTAGATCTAATTTAGATTTTTGTTAATTGCAGATACGCATTCCTTTTTGTACAGTAACCTGTTTATGAGTCGGGGAAGATTTAAACCTTGTAATATACGATAAAAAGATCGTTGCTTCTACAGTTTGTTAACCTAATTATTCTTGAGGTTTAATTGATATTGCACCACAGTTCTGAGACTTGTCATCTGTCTATAGAAACACGAAAAGCCGTATCAAATTCATTGGATAACTAACATGGTTTTGGAAGTCGTTTCTAGGAAGAAATCTATAGAAGTATCAAAATTACAACATAGTTATACAAAAAGAATAATATAATATTTTTTTCGTTTCGGGCGTCTTTTAAAAAATTTTCATTGATATTAAAAAAATTATAATAACTTGTAAAACATAAAATAAATTTGACCGGTAGAATTGATAACTTTGGTTAAAGTTTATAAGTTAAAAGTATTGAAAAATGAAAAGATATTTATTTGCATTCAAAAATGAAAAGATATTTATTAAAATAGTAGCTATAGTTTTTTTTAATCAAAAGAATATTTTGTTAAATGGAATTAGGGTTTACAACTTAAAGCGCTAAAAAAGATTTCCAATCATTTTTAACTAAGAAAGAAATTAAGGAGAAAAATACATAGGGACCAAAAACAAAATTTTTCTCCTGAATTTCTTCATCCACAGGAACCAATTCGTTTCAAATTCATAAACTTCTTTTTCCTTCAGAATTTTCTTATCTTCATCTTCTCCATAAACCAGCTGCAGAAGAGAGTCAACTTTCGATTTCGCTAAAAAAGCATCCCGATTAATCTACTGATTCAAAAAACATCCTTACATTCACTTAAGCTGAAACCACGAGACAATAGAAGACTTGCAAAACAAGAAGCATCAGTTCGAGGTTACTCTGAATTGGTATTCATATAGCCAAGCCCCAAGCTTTCAAATATAAGAATGGCTAATAGCTGATTTGGGGCTTGGAACTGAGAAAACTGAGTTTTTTCTTGCATTTCAGAGTCCATTGCTCTGGAGTCTGCCATGAGAGGAGTAAATTTGCCAAAAGTATTACTTGAACCATGAATTATTTCTCCAAGTATGTTTCTGAAATCGCTCTGTTGGATTCACCATTCCCGAGGCACGCAACATCGATGTTCATCTTTATTCGATTTTCAGGAGGAGCCTTCCATTTGAGGTACAAATGCTTATTTTTTTATGTTTAGAATCGACAAGCAACCTATTGTGAATCCTGCGTTTTTAACATAAGACCAGTGCTTGCTAAAATACAGTAGCTCTGTCTAAGGCAACTAAGATATGATTAATATTGTTGATAAAAGTAAAAGTTATAAGTGATACGAATTTTTTTGGTTGAAAACCAAAACGAGTTTCTGATAACACAAGTTATTACCATGAATCTCTCCACCTTGACCTTAAACAAATTTGCATAGTGTTTCCAGATTTGCCACGCGTAGCTGTAATTAAAAAAATAATGAATAGTGTCTTCGTAATTATTGTAAAATTTACATTTAGAGACTAGGTTCGAATGTCTTTATTTTAAAATATAATTCTTAATGAGTTTCCAGAGAAGAAACAAAAACTTCATTGGAGTTGATGCATTCCAGATTTTTTTGAATAAGCTAGAATGATTGTGGTAGTTTCTCATGTTGTTCCAAGTTTGCTTAGTGTTTGATGGAGAGTGAAACGTAGCAGAAGCTTAAAAGAGGGATAAAACCCTAATTTTGTTTTTTATTTAATCAAAATAGTCTGACGACAAAATAAGGTATAGGATGCTTTATATAGCATCTATCCAAAACCCTAATATCAAATAAAGAAAATTACATAAATGTCTAGAAACTAAAATAAATAAATAAAATAACGTCTAAATATGAAAACTGATTTTCGAAGGCTTTAGAGGTCGAATTTGGGTATTAAACTTTGTGACAAGTCACAGTTTTGAAATCTTACGGTCTCGTCGAAATCTTCGATTTGAGTACCTATTTCACCTAATTCCGATACCTGACCAAGAAACCAGTTTATCCGCAATCTTCGCTACATCATCCTTCCCCAACTGTCAATTCACCGCATTCTTCGGGTGATCGCCAGTCTTCATAAATTCCAGCGCTAAACTATCTGCATCATTCCCGCCGGGGTCGAAAAGATTCGTCCTCGAATCAGAACCAGTCTCCTCGTCAGAAGAGTCAGCTGCATAAGGAATCGGATGCTTAACATTAAAGACATCAGACGTACGAAGATGGCTAGGCAAACGCAGTCGATAAGCATTCGGGTTGATCTGCTCCACAATCTCCACCGGGCCACTCTTCCGGACGGCCAGTTTGTTGTACTCACTAGCAGGGTACCGATTTTTGGTTAAAACTGCCCACACATAATCACCAACTTCGAACTGAACAGGACGACGATAAGAATCCGCCTCAGACTTATACTTGACGGTGCTCAAAACAAGTGGATTGTAAGTCGTCTGGTGGTTTTGGCGAATCTGCGATACAAGCTCCTCAGCAGTTGTGTGAACACGAATTTTACTGGGCAGGACGAGTAAGTCGACAAGACCCCGGGGCACCACACCATACATCACCTGGAAAGGACAAAGACCCGTCGAGCGGTGAAGGGCATGATTGTGGGCAAACTCTGCCTGCGGTAGGCGCTGATCCCATGCCTTCGGGCGATCTCCCACCAGGCTGGTGTCACGGTCAGAAACATGAAACATATCGACAAACACATCAGTCCCAACAGGGCTAGCAACGGGAAACACATCTGCAAACACATCAGTCCCAACATGGCCAGCAATAGGAAACACTTCTGCAAACACATCAGTCCCAACAGGGCTAGCAATAGGAAACACATCTGCAAACACATTAGTCACAACAGAGCTAGCAACGGGAAACACATCTGCAAACACATCAGTCCCAACAGGGCTAGCAACGGGAAACACATCAAACACATCAGTCCCAATATGGCTAGCAATAGGAAACACCTCTATGATGGAGAGTGAAACGTAGCAGAAGCTTAAAAGAGGGATAAAACCCTAATTTTGTTTTTTATTTAATCAAAATAGTCTGACGACAAAATAAGGTATAGGATGCTTTATATAGCATCTATCCAAAACCCTAATATCAAATAAAGAAAATTACATAAATGTCTAGAAACTAAAATAAATAAATAAAATAACGTCTAAATATGAAAACTGATTTTCGAAGGCTTTAGAGGTCGAATTTGGGTATTAAACTTTGTGACAAGTCACAGTTTTGAAATCTTACGGTCTCGTCGAAATCTTCGATTTGAGTACCTATTTCACCTAATTCCGATACCTGACCAAGAAACCAGTTTATCCGCAATCTTCGCTACATCATCCTTCCCCAACTGTCAATTCACCGCATTCTTCGGGTGATCGCCAGTCTTCATAAATTCCAGCGCTAAACTATCTGCATCAGTGTTGAAGTTGAGATCAGAAGAAATTTTCAAAATAATAGTGTCCTTCTCACTGGTGTTGATGCTATACTCTTTAATGATGTTAATTATGTCTGTTGTGAGAAAATCTTCCATAGTTTTAATGTCCTAAACGTTATTTTTCGAGTATGTATTGACTTTAACATCCAGGAATCAGGTATTGCTATTATGATCCAAAATAAGAGGATGGTTGTGCCAGTCATCGAACCAAAAATCAATTTCAACTTTCCCCAATTGCCATTTGATGTTACTTTCAGAAATATCTTTGATACTTGAAAGCCTTTTCAAGGTAAGAGAATCAGATTTCTTATAAATAGTATTGATAGGGTGAATATTTTTGCTATATATATATATATATATATATATATATATATATATATCTTGCATGATGTTAGCCCACAAACTTTCCTTTTTCTAAAAGATGAACCAAAGCTTTTGAGAGAAGGTTTTCTGAATATCACAGAGTTTTCTGGTATTCAAACCACCCTCCTCAAATAGCCTGCAAAGAGTGGTCCATTTTGACCAATGAATACTCTTTTCAGAATATTTAGTTCGCCATTAATTTTCATTGAAAATCATCTCCAATATGTTAATTATGAAATCAAGAATAAGATTATTCTGCATCCAGTAAATAGAAAGAGAAATAGGAACAAAGGATATTAGAGTATCCTGCCACTGTAAGATAATTTCTTGCTTTTCCATTATGAAATTCTTACATTGACATTGTCCAGTATTGTTCTGTAGTTGATAGACATGATCTTGGTGCTTAAAGTTATGCAAAGATAATTAGTAGGAAGTTTGTCTACTTTGAATCGTGTCTAACCTACAAGAGTAGATATCCTGCTTTGCTGGATTCTTTTAGACACAATGATCTTCGTCTTCTCACTATTTATCGATTACCCAAAAACTTGCTGATAGATATCTAGAAAGCTACTGAACTTATCAATGAATGAATACGTACTATTAGTAAATATGAGAATGCCATCCGCAAATGCTAAACAAGGGACCATGTAATTAGTTCTTGACGCAAACTTCATTTTTTTTGTTTAAACTGAACAAGTTAACAAGGCCCCTAGTAAGCACTTCTTCCCCTATTATCGAAAGACTTGGGGATAAGGGATACCCCTGTCTCATGCCTCTTTTAGGGTCGAAATATCCAATAACACTGCCGTTAGTCAGCATGGAAATAGATCATAATGTTTCCTAACTTAGGCTTTCCATTTAAATCATGCACCAACTCCTTAGCAATAAAGATGTTCTCTTGGATAGATCTTTTCTTAACATATGCTCCTTGAGAAGAATAAATTATATTAGGAAAGATCTTAGATAGTCTAGCATTGATTAATTTAGACATTATTCTATTTATAATTGTACATAAACCAATAGGTCTGTACTTACTCCAACAAGTAGGATTTATAGATTTAGGAATTAAACAAAGACCAATAGCAAAAATACCATTTGGAATACTATTTCCTTGAATGAAATCATTGAGAGCCTTGTATAAATCAGCTTAAATAATCTTCCAGCACACTTTTTAAAAGTAAATATTATAACCATTGATCCCAGCTGCACCTGAAGGGTTCATGGTGTTGATTATATTCCAAATCTCATCCTCATTAGTAAGCTTGAGTAATGATATGCCATCTTCATTTGGAACAAGAGTAGGAATGTTTTCGAGAATCTTATTCTGCATCATATTGTCCTTCTCCTTAGTGCTGATGTAAGGAGAGCTTGTAAGGATCTTCTTAAAATAGTTTTCAACAGACTTTCCAATGGTTTCAGAATCATAAATCCAGTTGTTGTTATCTTTTCTGCTTTTAATGTTATTTATCCTTATTTTCCTGGAGACATAAGAATGATATAGCTTGGTGTTGTGGTCTCCATCTTTAAGCCAGTTGCTATAACATTTCTGCTTCCAGAATTCCTTCTTCATCCTCAAAGCTTGACTGCACAAACTATTAGCTTTGCTTAATTTAGCCTTTGATTCAGGGCTGTTAGCATCTATAAAGATAACTTCCTGACTTCCTTTTCAGTGTCTTTAACTTTGTTGAATATATTTCCAACACGGTAATTTTCCAGTCTTTCAATCAACTCTTTAACCTTCTTAATTAATTCCAGAACATATGAATATGATTACCATTCATTTTGAGGTTCCAAATTCGTTCAACAATTCTAAGAAAACTTTCATCAAAAGTCCACATATTTATAAACTTAAAGGTTTTCTTTTTTATTAATAAAGTTATTAACAAAAGTGGAAATAAGAAGACGAGCATGGTTAGAACAAGTTCTGACCATGTGTAGAACCCGGGTATCTTTGAATAAAGTAGTCCATTGATTGTTGAAGAAAACCCAATCTAATCTCTTCCACTTTTTATTTCTGTTCCAGGTTTATCTTGATTTAGAAAACCCGACATCTTCTAACTGGCAATAACTGATGGCATAATTAAAATCTTGAATACTGTTACGACATATAGCAGTGCACCCCAATTTCTCATCAACAGAAGCCACAACATTGAAATCACCAACTGTAAGCCTACCCTGATTTGTTGAAGCAATATTTCTAAGTTGATCCCATAAATCTTTGTAATCTCTGGCATTTAGCATAAATAACCGCTAAGACAATATTATTCTCTAACCCAGGAAGAATAAATTCAAGGTGTAAACATTGACTGTGGTTGATAAGAACTTTAATACTGATATTTTCATTCCAAAACAACCAAATTTTATTAGAGATGTTAGCAGTGAAGTTAGTGAAACTAAGCGTGGTAGAAATCTCTTCAATCTTCTCAACCTTGACCATTGGTTCTTGAATGGCTAACATATTAATTGTTTCTTTAAAGATCATTGAATTCAACCTTATGATTATTGAGTTGTTGTAGATCCCTCTAACATTCCAACTAACAACCTTAATCATTATCAGAGAGAGATTTATAGATTTTGTTGTTCCCTGAATACTTTAGGGATTTGATGATCAACTTGCTTGGCTGCTTCCTTTTTCTGGCAGATTTTAACTTTATGTTTATGATTTCATGAAATTCAGGTTCTTTGTCAATGGCTTTATAGGTGGGTGTAATAGGAGTACTTCCTATATTCTCTTGATCATGATTATTTCTTCCAAAGAAAATATTTTAATAACCAAGAGAACCATTTTGTTTAAAGCCTTGATCAAGCTTCTGGATGGCTTCAATGACCTCCATTTCTTCTGGAGTTTTGGATTCATGGCTTCTGGTTTTCATTAAACTATAATCCAGAGAAGTATCTTTGTGAATAAATGAATTTTCTTGTGATAGTTTACTGCTGTTATCTTCTAAATCATTTTGAGCAGTATTTGATGTAGCCCATAAAGTCCAAACAAAAATCTTTTTAATTTTATTTTATTTTATTCAAATATCTTATGTATTTAAATCAAATCCAATTATATTAAGATTTGATTTGATTTGATTTGATTTGATTTTAAAATATAATTTTATTTCCTTGTATTATAATGTAAGGTTTTGAGAAACTCTTATATAAAGCCTCATATGCCTTAAGTTATTTTAAGTTTTTGGAATAATATATTTTTATCTCTGAAAATTTCAATCTTTGTTAACCTTAGATTAGGGTTTCATCATGTTACCATTGAATTAGGGTTTCATCTATCATTGCTTTTCTTCAATTACCGTCGCGTCATCAGTTTGGTATCAGAGCCTCAGTTACTGCTACGGGGAAGCATGTTTATGAAGCATGACTATTCTGATTCAAGGTATAAAAAAGAGAACAACACACATGGTCATGAAGATCGGGAAGACCGTTTGAGTATGAGGGGGCATACCAACCGTTTCAATGACGATCGTATTGACCGGTTACTGAAGGAGTTTAAATTGGCTACCAATCGTCGAATCGAGGTAAAAGTTGCTTATCGAGATGCTGTCTCAGGCTATGAAAAAGTTTTCAAAACCATATTTTTTTATCAACTGGACATGGGGATGTTGACTTCAGGATATGAAAAGGTTTTCGAAATTACTTTTTTTCATCAACCGGATGGCTTCAATGTGACTTCGAATAAGGAACACTCGAGAAGAATTTATCTTATTCCGATAAGGTCAACAATTATTCCCAATGTAACGATTGAATAAAATAAAATAAATATATTGGGTTCTTGATGGTGATGGTGTTGTGAATTCGATGGCGAATTCTTGTCAACCAGGAGAGGATGATGTAGCCCAAAAAATCCAAACAAAATCCTTTTTAATTTTATTTTATTTTATTCAAATCAAATCCAATTATATTAAGATTCGAGTTTATTTGATTTGATTTGATTTTAAAATATAATTTTATTTCCTTGTATTCTAATTTAGGTTTTTGAGAAGCTCTTATATAAAGCCTCATATGTCTTAAGTTATTTTAAGTTTTTGGAATAATATATTTTTATCTCTGAAAATTTCAATCTTTGTTACCCTTAGATTAGGGTTTCATCATGTTACCCTTGAATTAAGGTTTCATCCATCGTTGATTTTCTTCTATTTCCGCTGCGTCATCAGTATTGATGACCAACGACTTGATCTTTGGTTTGTAAACTTTGTTCAAATCTTTAATAGAACTTGATTTGTTCTTGAATTGATCTATCCCGTGAGTACTATGAGTTGATTGAATGTTTTGGTTATTAAAGTTGCCCTCTGTTTTCTTTTTATTAAAAGTCGTCTAAGCTTTTTTACACCATGTGTGATTATGACCCACATGATGACAGTAATTGCAGTATTGTGGAAGATTATTGTAAATTAAAGATAACCAACATCCGTTGTTATTACCGAAAGCTAACCAAATACTCTGATGCAATTTTTAGTAACGTCAAGCTCAATTAGAGCAAAGCAAACATTTTTATATGCTCTGTTTTTTTCTAGAGTAATGACTTTGTAAGGATTGCCAATTGAAGAAATCGCCTTATTCATAACAGACGAACTATATATATATATTCCAGAAATATTTCGAATCGAACCCAAACTAGAGATAACGGGCTTTCTTTCTTTTTTCCATTGAATTATGGTATCCAACGCAAGATTCTCATAACAGAGTCTCCAATAGTTCTAACAATTTTGGCCCAAAAATTGCAAGCGTCTTCTTTGAAATCAAACTCAAAGAGTAAATGTATTGAATCCTATATTTCTACATTGTAGCTTCCAATAAACTTGAACGAGTTCATGAAATGAATTATCAAGGATCTTTTTAGTATACAGTTCGTAAATTTTCCAATGAGAGTTGTTTTGGAAGATTGAATTAGAAGATCTTTCACCAATTGATCGTATTGGATCGAGATGTGATCGAGTTTTTCATTAACCATTTCCGGTTTAAATTTTGGTGGAACTATTTCTTCCTTTGGTCTTACTATGTCTGTATAAGTTCTTCTAGGTTCAAACTTTGCATATGTTCCCTCTCTTCTTTCAGTCGGAAGAATTAGAAGCTCTTCATTTTAAAAAATATCGTTGTTATAAATTTCCATGAAAACCAAATACCAGATGGTGAGAGAAGGAGAAAAAGAAATCAGAATTAGCGACGCCAAATAATAGAGATAGTTAATAAAAATATATCTTACTATTTGTAAGGCGGGTTATGGTTATTTAAAAAATTATATTTAAATCAAAAGAAAAGTAGTAGTAAATCTCACTCAAACTTATTAATACCAACTAATACCCGAACTCTGGTTCGAAAGATATGACCTTTTAAAAAAAGTAAGAAACATAATTTTTTGTTTAAGAATTAAAAGTGGTTACATGACTGGTGATCAAGTGGGAGTATTTGAGATATAATTAAAGAATTAGGTATTAGTTGTGAGTTATATAGATGCAATGGGTATTAAGTAGTAATAAAAGAGAACCTGGGTATTAGATGGAAGTATAATAGTTGAATATGTACTTTAGGTGCAATTTCTCCTAAATCAAATCCTATAAATTATTTTGTCCATATTTTTAATTAGATTGCCACTCTTTTTATTAAATATAGGTATGTAACACATAAATTCAATAAATGTTAAAATTTATATATTTTCAAAATCTATTTTTACTAAATCGTGAAATTATTTAACTTTCAACCAAAAAATTGACCTATCAAAATTATTATCATTAATTTTTAATTCATTCAAAAAATTATATATACGACCGAAATAAATGAAAAACATCGCATATTCATATCCATACCACAAACGGTTGTGGAAGATGTATAATTATTTTCAACTTTTTTCTAAAATTTTTAAATTCAAATAACTAGAAAAAAAGATGATGTTCATTGTCAATGTATTCCAAAACCTAACATTTTATGTTGCACTACTTATAATACTAGGTTTCAGAGACTATTTGTTAAATATACTTTCCAATAACATTGTATAGTGAGGGTTACAGAACTGGCACCAATAAGCTTGGGAAACCTTATTATGCTAGGGTTTGTAATTCCTGTGTTAATCATATTGCAAGTACACTACTTGTATGTTGCGAAACCTTATGTAATTGTATTGCACAACCAAGTATAACTATAAACAAATTTTTTTCACAATATAATTATATAATACTCACATATTTTTTTTAAATAACCACAATGCGGTGAAATACCAACGGTAATGCACCATTACGTTGGCGGATAAGCTAAGAATTTTGTCAGTTCATTTAAGAAACCCCCATACTGTGTTCCTATTTAGACGCATAATATTATGTTTATATTATTATAGTGAAACATTCTATAAATATTTTTGCCACGTATGTGAGAAATCAAACTAACTATGTCGTCAATGGACTGACGAATTCTTTTTTATCATTTTAACCACCGATCTATTGGTTTTGTTAGGACTCATCTATTGATTTTATGTTATGGTAGCAAAATTTACGTAAAATATTGACTTCAAATGGCTGTTCTTATTGTTCAGTAGCCTAGGCTAGAAATACAATGACATAGGATAGTTTTTACAAAATTTGAGTAATTATTGATAAGAGTAGAATTCGCCGATATAAATAAAGAGGGTTTAATTGTGAATAAAAGATACTTGGTGTAATTATTAATGTATTTAGGATCTTTCGGGGACCAAGTTGTAAACAAGGTAATTACTAAGGGGCCTCATTAGTTATGTAAACAGCCCATTAAGGATGTTAGTGGGTCCACCTTATTTTAGTATAAAAGGTGACCCACTTTCTTGGTAGGTGGGACATTGAATATTATTCTATTCCATTCTCTCTCTCTCTACACTTTCTCTCTCTAGTCATATCAAGCACAAGATCCAAAATATTCTACCAAACATTTATTGACTCATCATTGGCGCCGTCTGTGGGAAAGAGTGATACCAAAAAGGAATCTTTTTTCTTTGAAAATCACGCTTTACGAGATGAACAACGAAGCTGTGGTAGAGAGGGTCGGTAAAGAAGTGATCAGAATCGTCTCGGTGTCAGAGGGCGAGGAAGCGCCTGGTCGGGAGCACCACGACCGGGGTCGGGATAAACGGTCGACCCTAATAATGACCCGAAGACAGCTCCTTGAAGACATTGCCAGACTAAACGCAGAAAGGGAGCATGCACTGGACGAGAAAAGGGTCCGGGAAGGAAAAGGCAAGGAACCCCTCTTGGAGGACCGTGAGGAGGCCGACCGCAACGATGGGCCGCGCATCGAAGTCCGACCTGTTAGGTATTATCGAGAGCCTCATCCCAAGGAAGGACAAAATGCCAGGACTCAACGGTACCCAGAGGATCATCGCGGCATGTCGGTTGACTACACCTCAGATGATTCATCGGGCAGGGAGTATCGGCGACGGGAAAGGGTCTGGCGCACACAAAAGAATTGTTCCCGACGCCTCCGAGGACCTAGGACGGACTCCCCAAAATACAAGAAGGGTAGCACCGAGAAGCAAACCCCGGTGTCCTTTGAGAAGGAAGAAATGCCCGCCGCCAGCCGTGAAGAGCGGGCGGCGCTGCCTCCAGTACCATGGCAACCGTCGAACAGCCAGAACCACGGTTACCGAACCAACAGCCAGTTTATTAGCCCGGGAGATGGGGGACTCTACGGAGTTCAGACAGAAGGACTCGGAGGAGGAACGTGCGGGTTCAGAGTCAATTGGAGGGCATCTCCATTGTCCGACGATATATTAGCGGGACAACTCCCGAAGCGATTTGACATTTCTAAGCTAGAAAAGTATGATGGGAAGAAGGACCCAGATAATCATTTGGAAGCCTTCAAAAACTTCATGCTGAGTTTCGACAACGATGACAAACTCCTATGTAGAGCTTTCTCCATGACCTTCAGGGACCGGGCATCTAAGTGGTACAACCGTTTACCGCAGGGCTACATCCGAAACTTCGGGATGTTTTGGACAATGTTTAGGCAACATTTTGTGGGAAGTAAAAGTTTCTGAGCCAATGGAGACACTATTATGAATTGTAGGCTGAAATTGGGGGAAAGCCTCAGAGAGTACACCAGACGATTCATCGACGCAAAGACCGACCTAGACCACTGCGAAGAGAATGTGGCCCTAACTGCGTTCCGCTTGGGTTTGCTCCCAGGACCAATGAAGCAAGCAGTGACGAAGAAACAGGCGTTCACATTTTCCGCACTTCTAGCTCAAATAGAAAAGCACATATTGATTGAAGAGACCGAAGCATCTGAGTTGGCGGCACAAATTCAGGAAAGTGCCCAAGCATCGGTAGTGATAAGGCAGAGCACTCGATCGGACTACGCTAGGGCAGTCCAACCGGCCAGCACGATACACCCGACCCCACCTGTATCAGCCAAGCCTTCGGTCCTGAAAAGCCCAAAACCAAAGCAGATGAGTCAGACGACTTCACGACCCATGTCTAACAAATGGATCCGACCTGCATACTTCGCAGACCTTACGGAGTGTGTATCGTCGATCTATGAGAAGACTAAGAAGAGCGGAATGTACCGAAGACCTTTCCCGATACCAACACCTCGGGAACAGAGGAACAACCGCTATTGTCGCTATCACGAGGACGTTGGGCATGATATTAAAGACTGCATTGCCTTGAAGAAAGAAATACAGATGCTCATAGAGCACGGAAACCTCCTGGAGTATGTTAAGAAGGCACAGCAAAGTACGACCTCGAAGGAAGTCGTGATAATACCAAAACCCGAAACCACCATGGCAATTTCAGAAGTAACCGATCCTTTCGATGTTCCTTGAGTACCTCGACCCCGAAGCAAACCGCAACATCATCGGGATTATCGAAGAGGAAGTTGAGGAGAACGTCGGTAACGTACGAGGCCTTTGTAAATTTTTTGAATCCCTAACTATTTTTGGGGGAGTTTCTATGGCAGGAGTCACACATTCATCCAGAAAAAGGAACATCGTCAACCTAACTACCCAGTTGGAAGCCCGAAGTTACTCACAGTCCAGGAGCGTCCCGTCTCCGATTCTGTACTTCGACGACGACGACATGAGAGACATAGCCGGCCCCCATGAGGATGCCATCGTAATCGGGGCAGCCATTGCGAGGGAGGAGGTTCGGCGCATTCTGGTGGAAACCGGAAGTTCGGCCAACATAATCTTCGCATCCACTTTCGCCAAGTTTAGGACACCACCAGTGATTGCACGGTTCGACCGTACCATAGTGGGGTTCACAGGGTCAACAACCGACGTTATAGGAGAGTTTGAGGGCGTAGTCCAATTAGGTCGCGGCCCATTCAAGAAAGAGGTTACAGTTTTATTCGTGGTAGTAGACGCGCCGGCTTCCCACAATTCCATTTTCGACCGATCATGGATATCGCGAATGCATGCGGTGTCTTCTACAATCCACCAATGTTTAAAATACGTGGTCGGAAACAACGTGGGAGTGGTCCGAAGCAGCCAGAAAGCAGCACGGGAATGTTACCGAGCAGCATTGGCGCCTAAAAAAGACCAAGAGATGATTCAAGCTCGAGAATAGCAATTAAAAGGGCTCGCCCCGGAATCATTTCCCGTTAATGACCCCAGGGAAGCCCCAAGCCTTTTGACAACGGACGAAGAATGCGAGCAACACCAATTTGCCGCAGGGAAATTCCTGCGGATCTGGGTATGCCTCTCACCAACCTTCAGGGAACAGCTACTGACTCTCCTACGGGAAAACCTAGATTTGTTCGCGTGGTGCTCAAGAGATGTAACCGGGGTCCCAGAATCTTTTGCTATCCACAAGCTAACTGTCAACAGAAACGCCAGACCTATCTCCCAAAAGCGTCGGGCTTTTTCCCCGGAAAAAGCAGACATTATCTTACGAGAAGTCGAGAGGATGATCAGCGTCAGTCATATCAAGGAAGCGAGTTACCCGTTGTGGACTTCAAATCCCGTTCTGGTCAAGAAGAAAAATGGGAAATGGAGAATGTGCGTGGATTTCACCGACGTTAATCGGGCATGCCCGAAGGATCCCTTCCTGATGCCAAGAATCGACCAGTTGGTAGATTCGACGTCGTGTAACAAGTTGCTGTCATTCATAGATGCATACGCCGGGTATAATCAGATCAAATTACACGCTGCGGATCAGGAAAGTACCATATTCATCACGGGCCGAGGACTATACTGCTAGAAAGTAATGCCCTTCGGGCTAAAAAATGCCGGCGCAACATACCAAAGGCTAGTTAACAAAACATTCGAGGGTCAAATTGGGAGGAATATGGAGGTGTACATCGATGATATTGGTAAAAAGCGGCACGGATGAAGCCCACCTTACCGATCTGAGAGAAACCTTTGATAACCTGCGGGGAATAAATCTCAAGCTTAACCCGGAAAAATGCTCCTTCGGGGTCCGGTCGGGAAAATTTCTAGGTCTCTTCGTTAGCGAGAAAGGGATTGAAGCCGATCCCGTCCAACTTCGAGCTCTGACCGATATGACTCCGCCCCGGAACATCAAGGAAGTCCAGATCCTAACTGGGCGTCTGGCTTCCTAAAATCGATTTATTTCTCGGTCATCTGATAAGTGCACTCCCTTTTTTCAGGTCTTGAGACAAGCTAAAACTTTTGTGTGGACGCCCGAATGTAACGAAGCATTCTTGGGAATTAAACAATATCTGTCATCCCCGAACCTCTTGACAAAGCCCGTCGCTGGCGAGACACTTTTCCTTTACGTTGCGGTTACTGACTTTGCGGTTAGTGCGGCTTTGATCAGTGAGTCAGGACCGGCCCCTACGACGGTTTACTTTGTGAGCAAAAGCCTGCTGGATGCGGAGACTCGGTATTTAAAGTTGGAAAAAATGGCTCTCGCCCTGGTCACGGCAGCACGAAAAATGTGCCCGTACTTTCAAGCCCACCCTATCATAGTCCGAACCTCGTTCCCACTCAAGTACACCCTCCAGCGACCAAACATGTCCGGGAGAATGTCCAAATGGTCGGTCGAGTTGGGCGATTTTGACATCGACTTCGAACCTCGGACAGCCATTAAGGGCCAAATCCTGGCTGATTTTTTAGTAGAGTTCCATCCCGAACGACCGGATTAGGATGCGCCTTCCCAAGAAGCCGCACTGAATGAGTGGACCGTCCGAACCGACAGGGGGGCTAACGTCAGTGGCTGTGGAGCAGGGATAAAAATAGTTACCCCATCGGGCATTAGCATGCACCAAGCCGTTCAATATGGTTTCCATACTTCAAACAATGAAGCTGAATACGAGGCTGCTCTGGCAGGGCTACGGTTAGCGTAAGTATGTGGGGCAAAGCGGGTACGCCTCATAAGCGATTCCCAACTTTTGTTAACCCAAGCTTTGGGGAATGCGGAAGCTCGGAAAGAGCATCTGGTACAATACCTAGCAGCACTCAGAGTGCTAGCCGCCTCGTTTGACAAAGTCACCTACGAACATGTCCCGATAAGCGAAAACATAGCTGCATATTCTTTGGCAACAATTTCCTACTCCAGTAATTATCCTTGGGTTACCGAACAAGAAAGCCCGTTTATTATCAAACGTCACGAATTAGATAACCGACCTGAAATCGCCTGTCAGATCTCTTCGGTAATAATCTCAGATTGGCGACGTGACATTATCGCCTTCTTAGCTGAAGGAAGGCTGCCCAGCGGTAACGCCTCAGCTCGGAAAATACGCAACAAGGCTCGGGGTTACGTCCTTTTAGGTGAAGTACTGTACAAGAAATCCTTCAGCCGCCCCCTGCTCTGATGTTTAGGGGTCCATGAGTCACAAATAATTGTGTCCGAGCTGCATGATGGGGAGGGTGCGGTACATTGCGGTTACAAAGCCTTAATCAGAAGGATTCTTCTCGCAGGGTTCTATTGGCCGACGATAACGACAGATTCACGACTAATAGTCAAAACCTGCGATACATGTCAACGATTCGCAAATGCGATAAACGTTCCCGCGACTCCTCTAGAGTCCATATCCGAAGGACTACCCTTTGACCGATGGGGAATCGACCTTGTCGGACCACTACCAATGGCATCGGTGGAAGACAGACGATCGTCGTGGCAGTAGACTATTTTTCCAAGTGGGTCGAAGTTGAACCTTTATCCTCCACCAAGACCAAAGATATCATCAAATTTATCTGGTCTAACATATGTTGTCGGTTCGGGGTACCGCAGAGGTTAACTATGGATAACGGACCACTCATAAGATCAGGCAATGTTTCTCCGCTCCTTTCCATCCTCAAGCAAATGGGCAGGTCGAAGTCACCAACCAGACCATTTTGGACGGCCTCAGAAAAAATCTTGAAGGAAAAGCCGGAAAATGGCCCGACTACCTACAAGAGGTACTGTGGGCTTACCGAACCACCCCCGGACGGCAACCCATGAATCACCTTATGCTTTGGTATATGGTATGGACGCGGTCACCCCTGCGGAATCCATTTTTCCATCTTTCAGGGTCGGTACCTATGAGGAGAAAGCGAACGACGACAGCAGACGACTCGAGCTCGATCTTATAGAAGAGAAGCGCAATCGCGCCCAGTTGAACTCTTTGCACTATCAGACCCTGATGAGAAGTCGATACGCCTCTAAGGTACGCCGTCGGGAGTTTAACGTCGGTGACAAGGTTTTGAGGTACGTCTTTCTTTACACCAAAGACAAAAGCCTCGGCAAGCTCGCCCCAAATTGGGAAGGACCCTACGAAATCGTGGAAAAAATCAAGAGCGGGACATACCGCCTGCAAAACAGGCTCGGGCATCCTTTGAGGCTACCGTGGAATATTGAACATCTAAAATTATATTTAGAATAGTGGTAAAATATTTGTAGTTTGTTTGACATGGTCTGTAAAAACTTATTGGTCGGGGATGCACTCTTTCCTACCTCGGTGGCGCGAGAAGGTTTTAACGAGGCATCATAAACACCCGATCACTTGATTATGTTAATCAAAATTTTCTTTTGCCTTCAAAATGTTGAAGTGTTACGAACTTGATCAGCTGACGAGCTGGTCAATGTCTGTTCCTACTAATATTACTGGATCTACACGTTTAATGTTCCCGACCCTTGGGGAAAAGTTTCAATGTTACATTGATCTACAGAGCCTTATTAGGTTTTTCAGTTTTTACAACTGATCTACATGTTTAATTTTCCCGACCCTTTGGGAAAATTTTCAGTGTTACATTGATCTACAGAGCCTTAATAGGTTTTTCAGTTTTTACAACTGATCTACATGTTCAAATTTCCCGACCCTTTGGGAAAAGTTTCAATGTCACATTGATCTACAAAACCTTAATGGATTTTTCAGTTTTTACAACTGATCTACATGTTTAGTTTTCCCGACCCTTTGGTAAAAGTTTCAATGTTACATTGATCTACAGAACCTTAATGGGTTTTTCAGTTTTTACAACTGATCTACATGTTTAGTTTTCCCGACCCTATGAGAAAAGTTTCAATGATACATTGATCTACAGAACCTTAATGGGGTTTTCAGTGTTTACAGCTGATCTACATGTTTAATTTTTCCGGCCTTTTGCATAAGTGTCAATAAATACATGTTTTTCTTTTCCCGATCCCATCAGGAATTTCACAAATAGCGTTGGTCTACAGACCCTACTTTGGTTTTTCACAAAAACACTTTGGTTTACCTAAGTAAAAACACCCGCAAATTATGGTAAGAAACAAAGATTGCATACTAACACAAACATTAAGATCTGAAATGTTCACAGGAGATACTGTTAGGGGACCCCGCGGCCCCTAAAGATATTACAAACAAAAAACAAACAACAACAAGTAACAAAAACTGCCAGCCGATCACTCGCCATCCTCCTCCTCGGACTCTGTATCGTCCGACTCATCCTCACAAACGACTCCCTCAGGTCGGTCCGCCTTGGGCACATCTAGCCACATCACCCCGAGATGAAGGGTCGGGAAACGATTATGGAACGAAAGCACATACGCGGTGTTCGCAGCTTTAGCATCGGCCGCCTCTTTGTCCGCCCACTTCTTGCACTTATCTGCAAAAGCGGTGTTCGTAGCTTTCAGCTTCTGGACCTCCTGAGCTAGAGTGGCAGCACGATCCTCCCTGGCTATTTTCGTATCCTCCGAGATACGGATAGCCTCTGCAGCCCGCCCCTCTGCCAATTCCTGCGCGGCCTTGGCACTCTGCACCTCCTCCTTTAAACTAGCAATTTTGGCCTCCGCGCCCACTAGCTTCTGGCTCAGCTCAGCCGCCCTACGCTCTTTCAGGGCCGCGGGTACAAGCAGGTTGTACAAAGATAAGGCCAGTCCGTCCGATCCTTGCAGCGGGAAGGTGTGCGGCGAACCAAGCATCGTTAGCACCGGGTACTGAGGACCACTGGAGGAGGCCGCGGCTGGGTCCGATACGTTGGGAGGGTTGACGTCATCCGCAATCACTACTACGGGATCCGCCGGCGATTTACCTTTAACCCCACCGAACTGATCAAACAGCTCTGGTACGGTGGCATTGTCCGTCCCAGCGACGATCCCGCTCTCTTTGGCACGCCTTGGCTTCTTCAGCTTGGCCCCATCAGCGTCGGCCCGATTTTTTCTCTTAGGCGCCGGAGGTTGGGCCTGGTTGGATGCGCCACCTTCAGTATCATTCACCACTACCCGAACTGTGCCCTCTCCACCAGCTGCATTACCAAGGAAGAGTAGAAGAACGGGGACTTAGGGGCCTTGGATAAACCTGACATGGTGATGTATTCGTCCATAGGCATAACCCGACCAGAAAGGCGTGAAGCCATTATGCAGGACATTAAGGTATACCAGGCATTAGGCATCAGCTGCGACGGGCAGATCTGGAGGGTGCGTAAATAAAGCGCAATCTCGGGATCTAAGGGGAAGCGAAGACCCCAATTGAATAGCTCGGTAAACACCGCTATTTCCCGAGATCGGACGTGAACAGGAGTCTCCCCAGGGACCGGGAACCAGACCGTGACGCACTCAGGAATTCCCCAACGAATCAGCAGCTCCTTGTGCTCGGACTCGGGGAAGTAAAGGTATTTTCCTTCGTAAAGAGAGACGACATCCTTCGAAGGAAGCCCGCGAAAATAGGTGGTGGTGATTGCGGCCTCTACTTCTTCGGGCAGAGGATCGTCTGAAGGGTTAGCAGCGTTCCCGACGGCGGCAATGCTGACCTTCACGGGAGCAATATCCACCTCCGATTCTTCCAAATCGGGGTTCGGAGCCGGGTCAGAGCTTCGGGCAGTAGCAGCGTTCGGATCAGACGATCGTACCCGAGAGCTTGAGGGTTCAGCAGTATTCCCAGAATGAGCCCGATGAGCCGCATCCAATTCCTCTGGCGTCAGCCGACGCTTAGGCAGACCTAAAAAAGTTACGACATTGTTAAGACCAGTCTGGTACCCTCGAATGGAGGGAGTAAGCTGAACCATTTCAAGATAATTACCTCCCGCGGGAGACGTAGGGGGACTGTTTTTGCCCATAGTCAAGAACTTAGTTTTACGAATGCGTCGGGGCGGAAATGAAGGCGACGTGACGTACGAGTTGACAGACGATGGGGTCGGATTCTCCGACCGAACTACAGGGGAACGAGAGGAGCTGCTACTAGAAGAAAGGACAACAGTTTCTGGAGATAGGCTAATCTCGGGGGACAGAGAGCCAGGCGGTTCAGGTGAAAGGAAGGATTCGACAGGGATCGTAGTGGCTAAAAAGGGGTTGTGAGGCTGTGGGACGGGAGTAAATGGTTTGGAATTAGATCCCCAAATCAAGCCAGCACGTCGGTACTCTTCGGCTCGGTCACCGATGCTAGCTCACTCTTTGAAACCGAACACAGCCTTTTTCTTTTTCTTGGTTGGTGGTTGCTTCGGGTGTCTGGGTTTCATAAAACAAGCATTCCATTTCTAGAAATGATCGGACAACACTTTCTCTCTCTAGAATGCCTCTGAGAGAAATCAAGATTTGTGGAGTATTTATAGGCGACGTTGAATGACCAGGGAATGCCAATCGATAAAAGTACAGCGGGGAGACGAAGAGTCTCCCTAAAAAAACTAGTCTGGCAAGGACACATCCCGTCAACGGGTGACACGTGTTGACCACCTTCTGATGTAGGCTCGCCTAGGTTAGCCCCTTCGAACCGACTGATGAGATGGGCCTTCTTAGCCTGATCCACCGCGAGAGCCGGCCCATCACAGTGGGTCCAGGAATAAAAGCCCAAGAAGACGTAGGAGCCGACCTGGCCAGAACTATGAACACCGGGCAAGGAATGTCTAGCAGAACCTGAGTATTGCCCTCGGATAAAGTCAGTTAAAAAGCACTGCGGGAGTGTCATCGGACACTCATGGGACAGATCGGGACGGGCAACATCGTGGAATGCCCGACGCTTTTGGAAAAGGGGTAATTCATTCAAGGATAAGCCGTTGGCCCGAAGCACAGGAGACTGCGGTCGGTAGGTTTAGGCTCGGCTGCGAGTCTCCGCTCCTGATACTCCCGAAGACTGGGGGGCTAATGATAAGGGTAGAATTCGCCGATATAAATAACGAGGGTTTAATTGTGAATAAAAGATACTTGGTGTAATTATTAATGTATTTAGGATCTTTCGGGGACCAAGTTGTAAACAAGGTCTTAATATTTCACAGTTAATCTTTATAATATTTCACAACCAAAGATCTTAATATTTGCAACGAAGATTGAAATATTTTGTGATTAATATTCATTTATGAAAATGTTTATATTTTGTAAAAATATTCAAACTTTGTAAAATATTGAAAAGACATCAAAAGAAAATGTAATAGCTTAAGAATAAAAAATAGATAAAAAGATACGAAAAATACAACACTTTAAGAAGAGTAACACCAACAAAAAGTTCACAACACTTTGAGGAGAGTTATATCCAAAAAACGTTATACTTCAATGCAATTAGCTTATGCATCCGTTTGATCAACAAGGAGGACCTCCACCGATTCCACCATATGTTTTTAATAGAATCAGTGATACACATATTAGTCACCTTGCATACCATTTCCGTGACACTGTATGTAAGGTCGAGAACCCGAGAAGTTGGAACTTATTTCAAATATTCAAACATGATATAGACTGCTTGACGGCCTCATGTAGGCGACATCATACATGAATAACATATATGCTGTAAATTCTACATACAACTTCATAAAAAACCAGTAGTGACAATTTTCAGAAAATGATTATCTTCTTTGTAGTCTATTTCGTACTAAATTTAATTTGTTATGATATTTTCTAGATGAAGAGATACAATATGTTTGATTATATATATATAGTTGGCTTGATATTGCATTTGAGTGGGGATATGACGATATAATGATAAACAATTTTACACTAAATGTTTGTAATATTTTGCAACAAATAATCTTAATATTTGTACATAACGATCTTAACTTTTCGCAAAATAAAATGTTGGGAAAATACATGTATTTCTTAATGGTTTACATCCTTCTTCCGTAAGTAGTACATAATTTCATGACATGTAAGCGTCATAATGTTGCATAATAAGGTTTCATAAGGTATATTTTATAAGTAGTGGTTTACTAGGTGTTTCACAGCAATATGACTATTACACAAATCATATATTTTAAAAATGATGATGCCTAAGTGCAAAATATATGTGTGTACATAACTGTTACACAAAATACTGTAAATATAATACAAAAATAATAAACATAAAATAAAATAACAAAAATTACTACACAAATTACTACCAATATTTGTCTGAAATGTTGCAATGCTGAAAGAAAATAGCGTAAAGTTCACAATAATTTATACAAAACTCTCGACGTATGCTATTAATCATTTGTTACACAACTCTAACTTGTCACGTCACTTAAATTTCAAAATCTCCGTAGATGAATGATTCAGTGACTACGAGGTCAGGGTTTACAATGTCCACCTAACCCATTTCATGTATCCAACCAACATAATACAAATGGCATCATACATCCCTATTAAAGACTAAAGACCACTTGTACTTCTTCTGAAAAAGGAACGAGTGCCACAATTTACAAATTGTATCACTCCACTCGTACATAGTAGTCATTGGCTTACATATGGTTTTTGAGAGCTTATAAGTCATGTCAAGGTTTATAATGTTGGCATTGAACAGTAAATCGTCCCTCGACTATCGCGTTTGGTGGAAGATAGTCCCTTGACTTTCAAATGTCCGTTAACAGTCCATGGACTATCGCGTTTGGATAAAGTTAGTCCACCATATCCTCTAATCCATGAGAGGCTGCCACCTGTCACCATAGTCCCCAGATTTTTGTATCACCACTAGTCCTTTGAGTTTAGGTCAAACCCAAAATGTAGAAAATTACAGAAAACTAAACTCAAGGGACTAGTGGTGATACAAAAATCTGGGGACTATGGTGACACGTGGCAGCCTCTCATGGATCAGAGGATCTGGTGGACTAACTTTATCCAAACGCGATAGTCCAGGGACTGTCAACGGACTTTTGAAAGTCAAGGGACTATTTGCCACCAAACGTGATAGTCGAGGGACGATGTACTGTTCAAAGCCTTAGAATGTTTGTACACACCCGAACTGATGAACTACATGTTATGGATAATATGTTTATACATTATTCAAAATGGCTATACTTCTTCAGTATCGGCTACTTCCTAAAAAAGAAAAATCATTGCAGATGACTATATATGGTTGGAACACAATCTGGAAGAATATTTCAAAAATAACTCTATATTTTACAACAAGGTTTCATGCACTTTGGAAGTGTATAACACTATGTTTTGAAACTTAAATTCTTATATTTCACACATATAGTTATAAACATTTTCCAAGTATGTAGTGAAACTTATGTCAGACTCGTCTAGCTGACCCAACTGAGTCATTCAGTTCAGTTTGGACCTAGAATTGGCATTAATGTGACAAATGTCCCACCTCCCTATGGATGGAATTTCACGTGTGTACTCCGAGATTATAACTAGTTGGAAAATAATCAAGTCGTTGATGATCCATGTATCTAATATAACTAGAAAAATGCATATGGCCGTTGTTTTGTGTTCAATGTTTTTCCCAAATGATAATAAATATACGTTAATATATAATACCCAATACATATTATTTCATATCATCGATGTGTTCAATGAGGAGCGCATACTTAAGATACGCATACAAATTTATTTATTTTCGACAAATATAGTGCATTCGAACAAGTACAACATATATGCTTGTGTCATGTAGGTCACGTCATCATCCGTAAGCATAAAGTTGATGTCATGAGGTTGTCAAATGTCGTGCATTGACGATTCAATCTAATTTCAACACCTTTGCAATTTCCAATAACATGAGATAATTATTCATAACCTAATCCCAATAAATTACTAAAATGACAAAGAAGCTCCATTTTAGGGATATTGTTTGGATAATAATATTACTGGTAGCTCTTAGCCCCGTAATTTCATGAACATCATCTAACATGATGTTCATTTTATGAATCTAGAAATAAAATGTATTAGTCTTTAGATGCAACCTCTACATGAACATCTTAGTTATGAGCGTTAAGATTGAAATTAGCCAAATGCTCGATAAATCTTCCCAAATTCTATTGCATCCACACGAGTATGTACTCGCTTTTGATGTACGAGACTCCACTGTCACAAGATGATATAATAAATGTGTAAATTGTATAATATTTCTCTCCTACAACATAAAATTAATTTTCACACATATGATCATATGTTTTGCAACTTTAATATTGATGTCTCATAAATAAATTTTTTAAGTTTTACTATTATATAGCATGTCTATTTTTTATAGGACATATATGTTTCAAAATTCAAAAATAACCGCAATATCTGAGTTGGAGAGAGAGCCTCATTTGTAGTTGTTCTAATGCTCCGCTAATGTGACATAAAATTTGTATCATAGAGGTGAACATATGATGATCCCATGGTCCAATCATGATTGGGGTTGTAAATCTATTCTAGTTGTGCAAAAGTACTAGCTTTTCTCTACTCAAGTTCTTTTGTTTGACTCGTCTGGTACGCGATCCATCAACCTCATCAATAATCTGATCCAAAACATAAAAATATGTTAAAATTTCTAAAAATTATATCTTTGTTATGCAGGTTTTGAATATACCATCCCTCTATTATTTCGCATAAGTATACACAAAAAGTTTTTGCATATAATTTTAATTTTTTTTTACATATATAACACAATAGATTTTCCAAGCATGGTTCTAGAATTTTGTATTACTAGCATATATTGAGAAATGATAAGAACAAGAATCTGAAGACAATATTTCACATAAATTTTGCTACCACGATACCAAAATAACATATGGGTCTTAACAAAACCAACATATCAGTGGTTGGAATGGATGACCAGAATTTTTCATTGCATTAGTGAACTAATTAATGATATATGTCATAAATGTGGTGAAATTAATTAGTCAAGTTTAGCATATATAATTTATTTTCGGTTTCGTATCATGTGCATTACACATTTTGCATTTAGTTTTTATAATTACTTAAATTTCCCAAACAATATCATATATATATATATATATATATATATATATATATATATATATTAATTTTTAGCTAAGTTAAAAACGAAAAAAAAATCATAGAAATTCAATATTTAACATAAATATTGCTACCACGAAACTAAAAAAATAATATGGATCATAACAAAAGAGACAGATCGGCGGTTATAATTATCAAACATAATTCACTATTATAATGACGACATAATTAATTTTATTCGTTACTGACGTGGCAAAATCAATTAAGAAGATTTCAGATACATCATTTCTATATTATTTTACATCATATGTCTGTATGTTTCACATATAATTTATATAAATTCGCGTACGTATGTTACAGTAGATTTCGCAAGCATTTTCGTAGATTTTGAATTCCTTACCTAGGTTGGAAAACGATAAGAACAAGAATAAAACTCAATAATTCACGTAAACTTTGCTACTACGACCCCAAACCAACAGATATGTGGTTGAAGTTATCGATAATAATGCGCAAGTTCATTGGCAAAATAGTTAGTTTTAACTGTCACCAACGTAGCAATATAAATATGATCATTTGCCAATTAATTTGGTGAACTATGGTATAAAATTGGTCAGGACCTGAGTGATTTATTTTCAAATTCACCATAATTTCATGGTATGAAATTTATTAAGTCTGATAGCTTTCATTATATCTAGTTTTATTGCTGGTAATGCGTTACTAATTCAAATACGACGTCTGGTTTCACACCGAAAACATCTTAAGTTTAAAAAAATTTGTATTATGAAAATAGCCTAACACGATGTGCGAAACTATATTAAAGTTAAATATATTGTACTTAAAATGTATATATATTTAGTTTAAAAAATAAAAATATCTTATTTTTAACCATGGTTATTACGAAGGATATTATAAAGAGCCATATTTTTCGTTTCACTTACAGTCTCATTCGATGGCCAAAATCGGCTTGTATAAAGATATAAAACTCTTTCTCAATACGAGACAACAATAATATACATTAAAAACTACGGATCAAGGATGTTAAAAAACAATTTTGTATATATATTAACGTCAAACAAGTTGATATATTCAAAACCGCCAACCTATAAAGTGATAAATTAGAAATGGATTTTCCAAAACAAATTGAATGTTTGTTGGGCTAAGCTTGTTTTCTAGAAAAAAAGATAATTTAGTTCAATGAAATTAAATATGACAACTATATTTAGTGATTCAGTTTATACATACAAATGCATTGAAAAATATTTTCGTCTAAAGCAATAATTACAAAAAACAATTGATACAAACAAAAATAATAAAAAACAATTTTTTATAAACATATTTAAAAACAATTAACCATTAAATAATAAATAACATATCGATAAAATTAAAGTAGGCATGTCCAAAATAAATAATATTATATTAATGGTTGAGAAAAAAGAATTCGAAGAAAGGCTTGATGTTAAATGCTCCAAGAAATGGGTCTTACTCTATTTAATGATTACTCATCCTCAATTCGAAGGTGAAATTTGATGAGTCCGAATTCGAAGTGCTCCCCGGAAGGGAAGTCCAAGGTAAAACTCCCCGTAAAATTCGGACAGACTCCAAGCATATTAATTCGAACAGGACTTTTTCACCGGACAGATAAATTCGAACACTATAAACCTAAGGCAGTTCGACCTATGACTAAAGTACTAAAAAACCTAAACACTATCTGACTAAGCTACCTGCACATCTGCTTAAAACTTGTGGGTCTTTTAACATGACCCGGGTCCATTAAACTTGACCCGAAAGCCCATAAGGGCCCAAATTTCACACTATAAATACCCAACCACCAGCATTAACTATGGGTAAGAAAAATTAACTGCTGCCAGGCTGCTTAATTCTCTCTCCACCCTTAAAATACCCTGAAACACTTTGAAACACCGTTAAACACCACCACACCACCGTGAAACACCCTTACACTGCCCTAAAACTCCACTTGAAATTACCAGCCTACCCTCAGGCTACTTTTATCCACACCAAATTGGCGACCACAGTGGGAGGCGACGGTGCCTGAATCAACCATTCAAAACCAAGTAAGGAAATTCTGTCCGAATGAATCCGGATAATCCAGAGCTTCCACCAGCTTTGCTCGAAGTGGTGGAAGAGAACGATGAATATACTGTCCAAGAGCGTGACAGGTTGAGTGTTGAAATAGAAGCTCTGAGGGCTGAGAAGGCCAAGATGGGCATGAAGGAAAAGTCCAAAGCATCAGTTGCTCATCGCTCTGATAACCCTCGAGAGCATGAGGCTTCAAAAACTCATGTGAGCACTAAAAAGACACATGCCAGTTCTAAAAAGTCTCACCGGTCCAAGCCTGTGGAGAGTTCTGACTCAAGTTCAGAATCTTCGGACAACTCTTCGGACAGTGAGGGAAATGAAAAATCCTTGTCCTCCAGTAGTGATGAGGGGTGAACCAGGAAAAAACAGAAGCAAGTTAAGAAGTATTCCAGAAAAAGAGATCACCATGGAAGAATGAAAAGGCACATTGGGAAATGATCATCTCACAGCCGGAGGCATATAGACCGGATGCTGGTGGATCCTTTTGCCTTCCATGATGAGCCAGGTATCTTTGCAACACCTAATGAGGATACTGCGTTCAGTCGTGGGAGGAACTGGAGGCAATCGCCATTGTCTTCCAAAATACTGTCCGGAAACCTCCCCAAGAGGTTTGATAGCACCAAGATGGAGAAGTACGATGGCAGTACTGATCCAGACAATCATCTGGAGCAATTCAAGAACTTCATGATGAACTTTGATGATGATGATAAACTACTCTGCAGGGCATTCTCCCAGTCTTTCACGGGGAGTGCTCTGAAGTGGTACAACAGCCTTCCTCAGGGTTGTATCAGAGATTTTGATACTTTTTGGGTAGCCTTTCGAAGGCAATTTGTGGGGAGTAAGGAGTTAAAAGGTAATGGAGATACTATAATCCATTGTGCCCAAGAACCAAACGAATCGTTAAAGGAGTACATAAGTCGTTTTGTGAACACAAAAAACGGGCTGGCTGATTGCTTTGAACAAGTGGCAATAGCATCCCTAAGACAAGGTTTGAACCCGGGCAACCTGGCCGATTCAGTAACAAGGAAGAAAGCTATGACCTGGGGTGGGTTGCTAAATCAAGTTGGCAAGCAAATAAATGTTGATGAAACAAAAAAGACCAGGGTGCACAGACAGGTGAGATCCACCCCGGTGGCACCAACTCCAAATCAGAACCAGTCCGGGAACAAAGCAAGAGAAACCGGACAGGGGCATGGTAGGGCAAAAGCTCAGTCTCAACCAGCAGCTCCTGCTCAAAGTCAACAATCAAGAAACAAAAGGGGACCATGGGTCCAACCGGAGTGGTTTGCAGAACTCAAAGAAAGTGTGGCAACCATTTTCGATAAAACTAAAGATGAAGTACACTACCGGAGACCAGCAACCTTGCAGTCTCCCAGAGAACACCGAAACAGTTCTTTTTGTCAATATCACAATGATATTGGCCATACTACTGATGATTGCATAGCATTGAAGCAAGAGGTTCAGAACCTGATTGAAAGAGGGAAATTGGGTGCATACGTTAAAAGGAGAGGAGGCAACAGGCCTGACAACACTCACCGGGCTGGTCCGGTTAATGCTGCCCCAGAAGGGGCTATGGTAATCGTTGAAAGGTTTGATGTGGAATCTGAATACTTGGATCCTGATCCAACAAGGAACAGAGTGGGTGCAATAGAGGAGCGTTCCAGGTCGGTCTCCGGGCTCATTAAATTCTTTGAGTCCTTGACAATTTTCGGAGGGGACACTGTAACGGCTCCTACCACTTCATCAAGAAAGAGGCGTGTTCATAATTTGGCTACCCAGCTAGAAGGGGGCATGACCTCTTATCAATCGTCAAGTTTATTCCCATTCATTGTCTTTGATGGGGATGATTTGAGAGACATTGCTGGCCCTCATGAAGATGCTGTTGTCATAGGAGCATCAATAGGGGGCAATGAGATAAGGCGAATCTTGGTAGATACTGGGAGCTCGGCCAATATCCTTTTCCTTGATACTTACAAGAAAATGAAGAATCCAGCTGTGATTCAAAAGTCAGACAGATCGATCGTAGGCTTCACGGACAGCTCAGCCGATGTAATCGGTGAGTTCGAAGAAGAAGTATTGTTGGGCAGAGGCCCTTTCAAGAAAACAGTCAGAATACTTTTCATTATAGTGGATTGTCCCACTTGCTACAATGCTATTCTAGGGAGATCTTGGCTCTCTAGGATGCATGCAGTGGCTTCGACAGTCCATCAGTGTTTAAAATATGCTGTTCAGGGGCAGGTTGGGGTTGTCCGGAGCAGTCAAAAAGTTGCAAGAGAATGCTATGCCACTGCCTTGGCTCCACGAACGCTGGGGGCAGTCCGAATAAATGACCAATAGCAGTTTGAGGGCCTTTCTGGGGGTGAGGGTGAAATTGATGACCCTAGAGAGACCCCCGGAGTGTTGATCCCAGTTGAGGAGGTTGAAACACACTGCTTGGAAGAAGGAAAAATTGTCAAGATAGGGTCCAAAATGCCACAAGTATTGAAAGAAGAGATGTTAAAATTCTTAAAGGACCATCAGCATGTTTTTGCTTGGTGCAACGCTGATGTTACTGGAGTTCCATCAGAGGTGATTTCCCATCACCTATCGGTCCGGAGAGATATGGCACCTGTGGTGCAAAAGAGGAGAGCTTTCTCAAAGGAAAAGGCTGATGTCATTGTACAAGAGGTTGACAGACTCACAAAGATGGGGCACATTAAAGAATCTCAGTACCCTTTGTGGACTGCCAATCCAGTCTTGGTAAAAAAGAAAAACGGTAAATGGCGAATGTGCATTGACTTCACAGACCTCAATCGAGCTTGCCCAAAAGACTTGTATCCGGTTCCCCGGATAGATCAGTTAGTAGACTCTACTTCTGGGAACAAGCTACTCTCCTTCATGGATGCTTTCTCCGGGTACAATCAGATCCAAGTGGATCCAAATGATCAAGAGCATACCACTTTTGTTACTGATAGGGGTCTGCACTGCTATAAGGTGATGCCCTTTGGCTTAAAAAATGCTGGGGCTACTTATCAAAGGTTAGTCAACAAGGCGTTTGCTGATCAAATTGGAAGAAATATGGAGGTTTACATTGACGATATGATGGTGAAAAGTGTCGATGAGCAGCTACACTTGTCCGACCTCCGAGAGACTTTTGCTAACTTGGCCAAAGTAAATTTAAAGTTAAATCCTGAAAAATGTGTGTTCGGAGTGCAGTCCGGGAAGTTCTTAGGGTATATTATAAGTGAGCATGGAATACAGCCCGACCCGGACCAACTCAATGCTTTGTTCCAAATGGAGCCTCCTCGAAACGTTAAAGAAGTACATCGGTTAACGGGGAGGTTAGCAGCCTTGAACAGATTCATCTCAAGGTCTTCGAACAGATGTGCTCCTTTCTTTCAAACTTTGAAGGGTGCAAAGGGGTTTGAGTGGACACCACAGTGTGACGAGGCATTCAATGAAATCAAAAAGCATCTGTCCTCCCCCAAGACTTTGTTCAAACCAATCGATGGGGAGACTCTTTTTGTGTGTCTGGCTGTTTCAAGTTGTGCCATCAGTGATGTGCTAGTAAGGGAGGTTGATGGGTATCCTCACCCAGTATACTACATCAGCAAAAGCCTGATTGATGCTGAACGGCGTTACTTGAAACTTGAGAAACTAGCGTTGGCTCTGGTGATAGCTGCAAGAAAGATGAGGCCTTATTTTCAGGCTCATCCTATCGTTGTCCGGACATCTTTCCCTTTAAAGAATGTCCTTCAAAAAGCAGACATTTCAAGCAGAATGACAAAGTGGTCAGTAGAGTTGGGGGACTTCGACATAGACTTTGCTCCTCGAACAGCAGTAAAAGCTCAAGCTGTGGCTGATTTTCTGGTCGAATTCCATTCTGATAGGGACTCAGGACAACCTGCTGATTCAAAAGACAAAAAAGTGTGGATTGTCCGAACAGACGGAGGATCCAGTGCCATAGGATCTGGGGCAGGAATATGTCTCACTTCCCCTTATGGGGACAACATGTTTCAAGCTATTTGTTTTGCTTTCAGGGCATCCAATAACGAGTCCGAATACGAAGCAGCTATAGCTGGGTTGAAGTTGGCTTACATCTGTGGAGCAAAAAGGGTCAAGCTACTAAGTGACTCCCAATTGCTTGTCCACCATGCCTTGGGTCTATCAGAAGCTAGAAAGGAACAATTGATCAAATATTTACTTCTCTTGAAAAATGAGGCAATGAAGTTTAAAGCTGTTGTCTATGAGCATATTCCCCGGGCAGAGAATGAGCTAGCAGACTCATTGGCAACAATAGCATACACGGAGTCCTATCCATGGATCCATGTGCTCGAAAGTCCTTCTATTCAACTTGATGAAGGGGAGAAAGAGGAGGTCTTTGAAATACAAGTAAATCAGCCTCAGGATTGGAGGTCTCCTCTTGTACAATATCTGTCCGATGGCATCATACCTTTGGATAAATCACAAGCCAGAACGTTAAAGCACAAGGCTCATGGTTTCATCATGATTAGAGAGGTCTTGTACAAGAAATCCTATAGCAAACCCCTCCTACGCTGTTTAGGAGATCATGAGTCACAGATGGTTCTCTCCGAATTGCATGATGGCGAGGGATCAGCCCATTGTGGATTTAGAGCATTGACAAGAAGAGTGCTTCTCTCCGGATATTATTGGCCTTCAATAATGAAAGATGCCAAGGAGCTGGTAAGAAGGTGTGACCCATGCCAGAGGTACAGCAATGAAATTCATGTACCAGCCATTCCTTTGGAATCAATTTCTGAGCCTATCCCTTTTGCTCGATGGGGATTGGACTTAGTTGGGCCTCTCCCTATGGCGTCCGGAGGGCGTAAAACCATAATCGTAGCCATTGACTACTTTTCGAAGTGGATAGAAGCAGCCCCCTTGGCAGGGACAACATCAAAGGCTGTTATAAAATTCATTCTATCCAACATATGTTGCAGATTTGGTGTCCCCCAGAGAATAACAACAGACAATGGGCCACAGTTTGACAACAGAGAAATGGAGAGCTTCTGTGCCTCAAGAGGTATTCAGCACTGCTTTTCTTCACCTTTCCACCCACAGGCCAATGGGCAAGTTGAAGTGGCTAATAGAACAATACTGTCTGGTTTAAAGAAAAAATTGGAAGGGGCTGCTGGGAAGTGGCCTAGTTATTTGCAAGAAGTTTTGTGGGCCTACCGGACAACACCTGGGGCTGCAACACAAGAATCCCCTTTTGCCTTGGTCTATGGGATAGATGCAGTAGCCCCCATAGAGAAGACACTTCCCTCCTTTCGGGTCCACAACTTCTCCGGACAGGCTAATGAAATTGCAGTTAGAAATCAACTTGATTTAATTGAAGAAAGGCGAGTAAAAGCTCATCTCAGAGTGGAACACTATCAAGGCTTGATGAGAAGCAGGTTTGCTTCTAAAGTTAAAAGAAGGGACTTTTAACCAGGAGATAAGGTGTTGAGGAAAGTTTTCTTGCATACCAAGGAAAAGCTCTTCGGAAAGCTGGCCCCAACTTGGGAGGGTCCCTACACTGTGGTTGAAAGAATCAAGCCTGGCACATACTGGTTGGAAGACAAAGATGGCAGGGTTTTAACTCACCCTTGGAATATTGAACACCTTCGAATGTACTTGGAATGAAGTTTATGTAAATATTTACTTGTTTAAACATCCATGTAAATATTTGGGGGCATACCACTTCCTCTCTTCGGCGCCACGGAGAGCTTTCAATAAAACTTGGAGCCTTTTTAAACAATTTTCTAAGTTTTTGCAAAATTCTGTTGATTGTCATACTACCCGGACTGAAAGATCTAAGGGCTACTTAAATTCTAGCCAGAGAAACTAAACACTCTCATAACACGATGATTTGAAATTACTTAAACTCTAAGATATTTAAACAGACTATGAAATAAGAGAGTGGTTGAGCAAGATAAAACGTTCATTCAACAAATTTAAAATTGCCTTGGCCATCCAAGGACTTTTTAGAACAAGTTTGAGCACAATACAAAAATCTGTCCGGATAAAACGGACAGCATCACAAAAAGGTGCCTTGGCCTTCCAAGGACTTTGGTTCAAACAGAAGATAAATAAAAAAAATTATAAGTTAAGGTAGAGCCTTTGAAGATGGCTCACCCTCATCTGTTTTCTTGCTCTTGATATCGCTTTTTTCTTCTATGACCTTCTTGCCTTTGGGGTCAACCTCTACCTCACCCGGACTCTCTCCGGTTTCCTCCTCATCACCAGATGAGGATATATCGGTATACCCTTCATCAACCATGGTCCAGTAGGGGAGGTCATCGTCATCCACATAACGCCATAAGTCCCCTAGTCTCCTCTTCGGGAACTTCTCATGAAACAGGAGGACCATGTCAGACTTTACTTTCTCAATCATTAATTCTTCACTCCGTATCATCTCCCTGGCATAAGCGTTGATTTTGGCCTTGATCATGGCCTCTTGATCCTTCACCAAAGCAGCTTTCTCCTCAACAGCCTGAGTCACTGCATTCTCTAAAGCAAGTTTGTCAGTGGTCAGGTTGGTGACAATCTTCTCCTTTGCTGCAGTTTCTCCCCTTGAGGCTGTCAAGTCCTTCTCCAATCCAGATAGCTTAGCCCGAAGATCTTTTACGGTCTCTTCTAAAGAAGCAACTTTTGTGTTGCTCTTCTCTTGATTCTCCTTCAGCTGTTCGTTCGACTCCTTAAGCAAGTCAACCTTAGTAGTGGAAGTCCTGAGGTCATCAGACAGTTTCTCCTTCTCAGACTTAAGTTCTTTGATGGTTTCTGCCTGACTCCGGACTTGCCTTTCCAGGGTGAGTACTGGTTGTACGTTGCTAAGGAGGGAATGGGCTATAACGTCCCTCTCACTAGAAACCAAGAAAGTCTTACCGTTGAAGTTTACTGTGTTAGAGCTACTGGGGGGAACATATGGCCCTGCAAACTCATCTCTAGACAGGCCAAGGAAGTAGTCACCTAAAGGACCCAGACCGGTGACATCCACTTCGTCCATGTTAATCTCTCCCCTAGCAACTTCGTCAGTGTGGAATTCCA
Organism: Limnanthes douglasii subsp. nivea; assembly: GCA_036936605.1. NCBI lineage: Eukaryota > Viridiplantae > Streptophyta > Magnoliopsida > Brassicales > Limnanthaceae > Limnanthes > Limnanthes douglasii. Next base: position 117,775,189 of record JAUPFV010000003.1, on the reverse strand, counting down.
TTGGAATCCCTTCATTAAGATTCCCTGGGATCTCTTCGGCCAACGTCGGATCAGTTGGGAAAGTGGGCTCCGGGTCCCGGAGAGCCAGTTCCTCTCCTTGGGAGAACTTTTTCTTTTTGACCTCCCTATCAACACTGTCACTCGCTTGCTTGTGAGTCCGTTTAGAAGCCCTTGTGAGTTTTGGGGACTTCACTCTTTGTTTTTCGCTCTCCTGTTCTACCACTTGTAGAAGGTTTGCGTCAACTTGTGCCCGAGCTGGCACCTCTGAGCCTGTTGGGACCTCTTTCTCAGCATCCCCTACCGCTTTCCTGCTCTTCTTCTTGCCCTTCATTTTACTTGGGGCTTTGGCCCGGGCAGGAAGGAAGAGAGTCCCATCCAACTCATGAGACCTTCTCAAAACTATATCCTCATCAGGTGGGGTGGAGAATTCCTCCCAGGATAGATCCCTCCGACCTGTGGTGTTCCACAGATGGGATCTCGCTAAGTTCCCAGGGGTAAAAGCCTTGTGAAACCGGTTCTCCCAGTTCTCTGCGACCCATGCATTTATCTTGCCACAGGTGACCTGTCCGGCTTTGAGGTAGTCCCCGAACTCCTTTGGCAGCTCTGTTAGAACAAAAGAGAAACTGGTTAGAATAAACTTTAATGAAAAGAGAAGTTCGAACAGAAACTTAAAGGAAAAATTACGATCGCTCCTCCATCTACTTCGAAGAAGGCTAGGATTCTCCCCGACCTTGATTTTATTGCCATTCTCCCATGAGCCACTTACAAACAAAAATTGGCTCCTCCATTTACTCTCCGATTCCAGGAGATCATCGACAGCTTTCAGATCGTTCCCCATGTTAAAGTGATAGAAAGGGAACTGGTGGTGCTTGCACAGATTAGCCACAGCAGCAAACTCTTTCATGGGAAGAGGGATTCCGGACAGCCTAGACGCCATAATGCATGACATCAAGGTGTATCATCCGTTAGGGCTTAGCTGTGATGGACATAGCTTGACTAGGTGGAAATAACGCACTATCTCTGGATCCGGTGGGAACCTAAGTCCCCAGTTGAATAGCTCCGTAAAGAAGACTATCTCGTTCTTTTTACAATCCATTGGGGTCTCCGGATCGATGGGAATTCGGATTTTAACGTTTTCAGGGATCCCCCACTTGGTGCGAAACCGTCCCAAATCTCTAGTATGGATAAACGCATACTTGGTCTTTAACAGAGACAAAAGATACTTGAACTCTACCCTGTGAAAGCAGGGCCCTACTCTCCCTTCGAGGCTCTCCGGCAGATCCGGACGCCTCAGATATAAGTCCTCTTTGCCCTTCTTGGCAACAACTATAGCAGTGTCAGCTTGTCCGGAAGACTCGGACTCAAACCTAACCTCCTCAGCAGAGTCTTCCATCCTCTCCTCCATTATTGTTGGGGGAGCTTCTGCAGAAATAGCCCGGGGAGGGATGAAGCTTGGCACAGCTGATCCTCCGGACTGTTGGCTCGGTGTTTGTTTTTGAGTTCTTACCTCGGTTTGAGTTTCTGAGGTCGAGATTTCCTTGGGAGGTAGTGGACTGCTAGCCTCCGGACCAACCGGCCTTTCCCGGAGAGTCCTAACAGTTGCCCCGGACCCTGAATCGCTGGTATTTTTTGAAGAAAGTCCCTTAACCAATCTTCTTGGTCTTTTCATGATTAGTTTGTCTGGAGAATGATCGGAATCGGACCCCATAGCAATAAAAGTGGATTTCTTCCTGACACTTGTGACAACGACCCCCGGTTCGACAATGGGGATTGACTCTTGGACTGATGAGCCAGAAACTATGGGGGAGAGTGTTGATTGAAAGAGTTTACTAGGTTTCGTACCTTTCGAAGAAGACGAACCTCTATCAGATTATTCGATTGAAGGGGCTGGTTTCTCGACAGGCGACGCTGGAAGCCCTGCTGCAAGTCTTTTCTCTTTTTCAACCAGTTGAGCTTTCTCTAGTTCTGAAAGATTAAGCCAGCCACCCTTGATTAGAGCTGTTCTTGCTGTGAACATAAAACAACTAAGGGAAGTTTGAAGTTTTAGAGAGATGAAGTTTTGAGTGAAATGGCAAAGTGAAAGTGAAAATGAGACTGTGAAAGACAAATGGAATTTATAGTAAATGTAAAAAAGAGGGTTTGATTCCTAGGAGAATCCGAAAGGTTGGGCAATGATTAAAAAACGGCGCTGACGTCATCAAAAGCATTTAAAGAGGTAACGTATTCGAGATAGTGGTACAACTTTCAAGGTGAAAAAACGGCTGAAGTAACCAACCAGAGAGTGACACGTGTCCCACTAACTCTGACAAGAACCGTTTAGAATTCGTAACGATTGGGCTGTCCGGGCCTGTCCTCAACTCTCTTCGAATTAGAAGACCACTTCCTAAGTCGGACTGTTTTTCAGTTCTTTAACAAGGACACTTGTTCAAATACCTAAAAAAGGGGCTCCTGATGAGTCTGAATTCGAAGTGCTCCCCGGAAGGGCAGTCCAAGGTAAAACTCCCCGTAAAATTCGGACAGACTCCAAGCATATTAATTCGAACAGGACTTTTTCACCGGACAGATAAATTCGAACACTATAAACCTAAGGCAGTTCGACCTATGACTAAAGTACTAAAAAACCTAAACACTATCTGACTAAGCTACCTGCACATCTGCTTAAAACTTGTGGGTCTTTTAACATGACCCGGGTCCATTAAACTTGACCCGAAAGCCCATAAGGGCCCAAATTTCACACTATAAATACCCAACCACCACAATTAACTATGGGTAAGAAAAATTAACTGCTGCCAGGCTGCTTAATTCTCTCTCCACCCTTAAAATACCCTGAAACACTTTGAAACACCGTTAAACACCACCACACCACCGTGAAACACCCTTACACCGCCCTAAAACTCCACTTGAAATTACCAGCCTACCCTCAGGCTACTTTTATCCACACCAAAATTGAAGATACTCTTCATCAGATTTATCGCTTCGATACTAAGATTTATATCAGGGACTCAAGATTGATACTTAAAAAATGAAGAATAAATCAAAAAATGATTTAGAGTTTTTAATTGTTATAAAAGAAAGATAAAAAAAATATGATATCGTTTTGGATCTTGACAAAGAAGCAAATCAAAGGTAGAATAAAGGTGATTTTAAGGTTAGTAAACATCAACAACAATTCCTCCATAACTGTTACAGATAATATCCAAAAATCAAATGAAAACCTCAGATTCTTGGTAGAAATCCAGATATGCCCTTCATAATGACTGACCAAAGTGACAATTCATATCTAATAGAGTAAACTAGTTAACATCAACAACAAAAATCACAAACTCCTCCAACTACTAAAAATAAGAGTCAATTGTCTCTTACATATACCTCAAAAGAAGATAACAACATGCTGAGAGACACAAACATGCATGAAAATAATCAGGTTCAACTACGAAAGGATGAAGAAAAAATGGGTTATTCTTTGTAAAAGTATGAAGAACAATCCATTGCTCTCAAGACGAACCCAATCTCTGACAAATACATTATTAATCAACATCAATAAAGCAAGACAAATTTTACATGGAAGCAGTCAGGCCTACATCCAGCAAGAAGGAGATTATACATGATCAAGCTCACATTTCAACTAAAAGAGAATATAAAGTAGTCCACTTCACAGAGAAAGATAATTTACTTATTTTTGAAAACTCAAAGTTTACTTTAGTAAGGAAATTGTTTTTAGGTTGGCCACAATGCATATCATCCAATCCATTATGGATAAACTATATTTAGCTGGTGATTTTAGTCCAACTATATGAGACCAAAGACACATATTCATTGAATTTGATCTTATTAAAGAAACCTTATAATCCTATGGAAGAAGTCAATTGGCCAACATTTCATGAGACTCCTAAAGTGGGAACCTGAATTTAATCCTAAAAAAGAATCTCTAGTAACTCATATGTGGGTTACCTTCTCTAAAATTCATGAGTTTTTATATAATAAGGATACTATAAATACCATAGCAAAAACTATAAAACAAATCTATAAATATATGGATACCTAGTAGGAATAAAGCTAAATATAAAAACTGCTACGCTTAGATAAAATTGGATGTATCCATGCCTCCCAGTAACAAAATTTGGATAGATTTTGAAGACGAATATGGATCATGGATTGACATTATATATGATAATAAACCATTATATTGTTTGGAATGTTTCCATCTTGGCTATAATAGTAGCTAATGTAATAAAAATAAAAAAAACTCGTTGATACACAAAAATTGAACAACAACACAAATTTAGAACAATCTATATAAAACAAAAAATAGTTTTATGTAAAGGTAACTGAAATTTGGACTCCAAAACTTAAATCTATAATAATCAGTGAGACCTATGAAGACAACACAAAATCTATTCTAAATAACAATAATACTACTGGTAGTAATAATTATCAAGATAGAAGCCATGAACCCATAAGAATACATGAAAACAAAACCCATTTGACATACAACTCAATGTTAATAGAGGTAATAAACTATAAAATTGTTAAAGTTTTACACTCAATAGAGCTTATAAATAGATTTAATTCTCTCATTGATTCATCTCATAAAGATCAAATGGAAAATTCTCCAAAACCAACCATGACTAATGGTCTACTTACCTCTCTAACATATAGACATATTAATAAAGAGCATGAATTTAAAGAAGTATTAAACAAGAAAATAAACAAAGATAAAACTAAACTTAACAAAGTAACTAATAACCTCCAAAGAGTAAAAAAAAACATCCACCTCTAGCATTAAATAGCCATTGAAATCTTAAACTAGAATGATAGAGGTGTAGAAAATAAAAGTACAATTAGAATATTGAAATCAATAGCAGAATCTAAAAAAATATACTTCATGGCATTACAGGATCCTATGATTGTTCAAAACAGACTTAATCCTAAACTAAAATTCATGGTTTCTATCAAGGAACTTCAAACTAAAACAATAAAATTTGGATTATCTGGACACTTTTATAATGGATGTTATCTCCAATCAGGAGCAGCTCAGTCACTTAAAATTTCAAAACACAACCATTAACAAAGTTTTCATGGTAACTATCATAGATGCAAAGTGTACCATAATTAATAGGTTACCATTATGGGTTGAAATGAGAGAATTAGCCAACAATCCATTGGAAAAGGTTAGATAGAATTTTAATAAATGCTTCAATGAGAAACTACTTTGAAAATATTCAGGTTAAACATTAGGCTAGAATCTGCTCATACCATTTTTCAATATCTATATCTATATTTAATAACTTTGTTAAGAAAAAAAATCATTCATATTCTTAAATATGTGAAAATTACACCCTGAATTCAGCCAAATCATTGAGAAATCATTTAATGCTCCTTTATCTAGTCAACCACTATATATCTTTTGGCAAAAACTTAAAAGATTGTAATCTAAATATACATATTGGAATATGAGACTTTTCACAATATATTCAATGTTATTTACAAAGCTGAAGAAGATGTTGACTCATGAGTTCAGATATTATTGTGCCTTGACTAAATCCGATGGGCAATTCGGACCAGACTACTATAATAAAATTCCGAACAGGATACATGTATTAAATGTTGACTAAGCTAGCTGCTAGTCACTTCAAACCAGATTACTAATGGGTCCTTAAACTTGACCCGACCCAATAAGCCCATGGGTCAGTAGTTAAGTATAAATACCCCAACCACTTTCATTAATGAGGGTAATCAAAATTTATTACTAGTAGATAGTTTAATTATGTCTCTACTCACCACTCTAAACATTAAATTCAACAAAATATCCAAAATACTTTACAAAATTACCCTCAAACAGAAATAAACCACACCATTGACTATATTGAAAATAAATACCAGGAAAATCAAAGTTCAGAGTATAAGACTAGCTTATTCAGAGAAAATGCAAAACTTCTTCTTTTGACAAGAGAAAAATCACATTGGGAGAAAAAAAGTTGTAAGAACTGGATGAAGCAAGGGGATAGAAATACTTCAATATTTCATAACTTTGTTAAGAAAAAATAAAAAAGAATAGAGTAAATATAAATTTATATGATGGAATTTGGATTGAAGATCATAACAAAATTAGTGAATCAACTGTGAATTATTTAAAAGATCTATTAACAACCACCAATCTTGTAAATCAATATGAAGGCACAATGCATTAAATTTCAAACTTAATATCTGAATATGAAAACCAATATCTTATGGCCACTCCATCAAATGATAAAATATATAATATTGTTAAAGGTCTTAATACAAATAGTGTTGTTGGACAAGATGAGTTTAATGCAATTTTTTATCAATCTTATTTGCCCATTATTCAGAAGAATCTATGCTCTATTGTGGTGGATTAATTTGCTGGTATTTCTGCTCCAAATGAAATTTTCTCAACTACCATTTTCTTATTTCCTAAATCCAATAACCTAAAACACTAGAAAGACTATAGACCAATTAGTATTTTCTGTGTTTTTTATACGTTGTTGTCTTATAAGAAATTTAAAGGAGGTAACATTTTTTTAAAGGTTTTAATGGCTAAGACTTTTGATAAAATATCACATCACTTCATCTTAAATGTAATGAAAGCCTTTGTATTTCACAATAAATTTATTAAACTCGTCAACAATTGCATTCAAAATGTAGTCTTCTCTATATTCATTAATGGATACTTAAAAAGATACTTTGGATATCGTATATTCCTGGCATTTTCATCATAGCAGAGGAATACCTCATTTGAGGTATTAATATACTTTTCAATAATTACCATGAAATGAAATACAAAACTAGACGTGACCTTAATATTTTATCCTACCTTTGTATATGAATTTTTCATATTTGCAAATGGCTCAAATAATAATATTAATAGATTAAATAATTTCTTGAAGCTCTATCATAATATATCTGGGAAGCCCATAAATTTAGAAACATCAAGTCTAACTGCATCTTCAAACATTAACGATCATAGAATTAGATTTATTGAAACGGTTACTGAATTAAAAAAATTAGCCATTGCCATTAAATACTTAAGGAATCTCTGTTCACAATAGTATCAAGGCAAGCCATTATGGTGATTCAATTAACAAAATTAGGTCTAAATTTTAAGAATAGAATAGCAAAACCCTTTCCTTTGGTGGTAGATTAGTATTAATACAATCAGTATTAATGACAATACCCATATACCATATTCAATATTGTAACATTCCTAAAACTATAATAATTAGAATTGAAAAACTATTTAACACATTCACGTTAGGATCTAGATAGACATCTCAAGCTATAATTTAGAGAAGGTGGAAGTCCTTATATAAACCATATAAGGAAGAAGGTATTAATATTAGAAGACTCGCTGACTTAGATGACATATTTTTCATGCAAACTTTGGTTTAAGTTTCGCAAAAACAAATCCATATGGGCTAGGTATATGCACTCAGTATACTGTAAAAACTTACTTACTCTTCAAATTAAATCAAATTCAAAAAGTTCTAGGACTTGGAAAAGACTAAACACTATTAAGACCACTGCTGAACCTTTTATTTTATAGAACTTGGGTAAAGGTAATATGAACTTTTGGTTAAATAAATGGTTTAAAAACAACATTTAATTAGCCTTTCAAATGACAGTAATAATGATTGGTACACTATAGACAAGATATTCATTCTATGAAAGATCATGAAAGGTTGGATGTTTGTGGATTTTAATTTACAAAAAATAAAATTCAGTCTTGCATCCAAGTGTCAATTCTGTCAAGATATAGAGTAAGTTAATTATCTGTTTGTTAACTTTCCAATATCATGGGATGTTTAAAATATTCATTCATTCTATGAAAGATCTCGAAAGGTTGGATGTTTGTGGATTCTAATTTACAAAAAATAAAATTCAGTCTTGCATCCAAGTGTCAATTCTGTCAAGCATATAGTAAGCTAATTATCTATTTGTTAACTTTCCAATATCATGGGATGTTTAAAATAATTTATCTAGTTTATTTGATATAACTATAGGTAGATACATGACCATTCAACATCTCATTAGATGCAGGTTCTGGTCTACATCAAGGACAAACTATATCAGAACAATCTTACCCTCCATTGTTTGTTGGTCAATCTGGCATTTTAGGAACAAAGTTTAATATGATGCTTTACCTATATCTTCTAAAGTTATCTTATATTCAATTTATTTTATTATTTCTAGACTTGACAATGTTAATATCCTTAAAAAGAAAATCTGGATTGGTAACACTAACATAACTAACAAACTAGGTTGTTATTTTCACATTGAAAATTCTAGCGGAGTATATATCATAAAATGGTTAACTCTTAAAGACGATGGGCTCAAAATAAACTTTGATGGCTCATGTCTCTTAAATGGGGAGTTAAGTTGGGCTAATATTATCATAGACAAAAATGAAGATGTTATTGCTACCTATGGTAGATTATATGGGAAGCAATCCTCTCGAGTTTTTCGAAGTGTAAGCAATTAATAGATGTTCTTATATTATGTGGCAAAAAAGATTTAAACAAGTAGATATTAAAACTGAATATGCTCTTCTGATTGATATGCTTGCTAAGGGTCATGGCCCAGGGTACTTAAATCCCTTAATAAACTGCTGTATGAATTTAATATGTTCATCAATGATTATTAAACACATCAAGGAATCAAAATTAAGCTGCTGATTGGTTAACTCGTTGGACCCTTAAATGTAAAATGAAACTAGACCTAGATAACCATCAAATATCAAACTCCATTAAAGCCATTATTCTATTGAAATCTACTTTATTAAATCAATGATTATATGAGTCCGCTTATAATATGATTTTTAACCTTGATTTCCATGCTCAATTCATTTTTTTGCTGACGCTATAATGAGAAGAAGAGAATCCATATATTGATGAAAAGATAACACCTGTTATAATTGCAAGATTATGAAAACTTTAAAACAAAAATCAAAATTTTTATTAAAAACTAAAATGATATACTTTCATATCAGCCAAAGAAAAGTGACTTAGAAAATAAATGTAATGAACGAATTTTAATATGAAGAAGCTAATTAAAAATCAAAACCGCTCTATTTCTCAAGTGATAAATTATATCCAAAATGAAACTGGGAAATTTTTTTAATGATGCGTAAAGGCTATTTTGATTCAATAAAAATATTTTTAAATTAAAAAATTAAAATAAAATTAACAGAATAGAGACCAAATCAAACCACACCAAGATTATGGAATACAATTAACATTCAAAACTAAAGGACATAGTGTAAAATTGTAGAATGGACCAAATCAAAACACATTAACATTACGGGGACTCAGATCTTAATTTACCGAACAATCGTATGTAGACCTAGCAAGGAACAACACCATCTTTCCCTCTTAAACCCTTCAAAAGTGCTAAACCCAGACAAGCCTCGCTCAATGGCTTCTCTCTAACATTTTTTCAATCTCTCTTAGTGTAAACAGCCGAACAATCTCTCTATGTCAATCTTCAAATTTCTAATTAAATCTCGAGCTCTTCTAGCTCACAACCAGAGCTCTCTCGTTTCTTCAACGTTTCTAAGAACCCTAACCTCGTCGTCGCAAAACAACAATAACAATGAACAACTTTCTACTTTATTCGAAGAAGCCGTTGGATTACGGACACCCGCCGGAGACATCGAAATCGGAAGCGGAAACAATGAATTGCAGAAGAAATTGCTGGAATTGGAGAGAGAGGTGATTAAATTGAAGGAAACTGAAAATCTGGAGAAGAGAGAGAAGAAGCTGACGACGAGAGTGGAGAAATCGGTGAAGAAAGTGGAGAAACCAGCGAAGCCAGCGAAACCAAAGAGCTTGTACGCGGTGTTCACTGGCGATGGAGGTAAATCCGTAGAAGATGGTACAAGGAGCAACAAGAAAGAAGAAATTAGGGTTTTTAAAGATTTATCTCCAGAAACAGAAGTGTTCGTGAAGCTCTTGTATAGAGAAGGATATTTTAGCAAAGCTAATTTCTTGGTTGGGAGTAAATTGGATATGTGCTGGTTTGACAATAGTTATGCTAGAAACTTTACGAAGTTTGCAGCTGAAAACTTTGGCAACGATCATCAAGAAATCGCTACGTAAGAACTCTTACTTTTCAAATTGGTTGAGATCAATGCTACGTTGATGAAAATGTAGGAAATGCAGAATTTTTGAGCTTGTAGTGCTTCCGACTTTGATATATAGCTCTTACTTAGCTGTTGCTTTGATAACTAGGTTTAAGATGATAGGTTCAATTCAACTTGAGATCACTTGAATCTAACTCGTAAAACATAGAACGAAACCTTAGCTAGAGCTGATAAAAGAAGGTACCTAGCTTTATTTGTGTGCTTTTTGTTTGCGGATTTAGAGTGCAAACTTTAGGTGTTAGCTGGAGAAAAAGATTACTAAGACAGACGCAGAAGGGCTGAAGAATCGCCTGTTTTTAATCGTAGAAGTTGCAAGTTTCTAATGGAGTTAGTGATACTGATATGATTTCTATTTAAATAAGGAATCTATATGTTGTTTAGTTTCTGCATTAATCCCTTCTAAGCAGATGCGAAAGATGATGAATCTCTGCTTTTGCTCTACATATCTTATTAATTTGGTTTTGGTTTACTCGATTTAGTATGTACAAGTCACAAAGTGTCTATGACCACGCTAGCTAATAAGTCAAAACATTTGGGTGCATAAAGACTTAATCTGACTACTTGATACAAATTTGAGTTATAAATTGGCAATTATATCGAAAGCTTTAGCTGCAAGGAACATGTTCACCGTTTTTTAACATGTTCGACTTATAGGTGGTTGTCAGGCAGTGACTTGAAAAAAGTGGCCCTTTTTGGTTGCCCTTCCATCACCAAATCAGATGTATTTGCAGCCAAAAGATTACGGAAATACTTTGCCATCCATGAAGAGACTGTAAGCGATATACGTTCTTCTTCTCTCATTTTCTTTACAGTTTGACATCCAGAAAATTTAAGTGAGTGCGCATTGCCATTGCAGGTATGCTGGAAATGCAATTTACGAGGTTCATGCAAATATAAGAACCAGCTTATCTGGAAAGGTGATACTGATATATTGAACTTGGGAAAAGTGATGAGGATAATAATGTTATATGCTCTAGGGTTGGTGCCTCAACAATTACAAGTGGCTGATGATGTTTATGTCTCAGTTAACCGATTACTGATGGAAGCTACCAATTTGAGTATAACGACTTCGAATAAACAACATTCTCAACATATATTAGATTCTTCAGAATGAGTCTGGGTCCTGGTTTATGTTATAGCTTTGGTTCGTCTATGTTCTTGGATCACTGCTGAGCTTGAGCTTTTGATTGGAGTACTTGATCTTGATTTGGGTTTTTGAGAACTCTTGATGCTCTGACTCGGTTCCTTCTTTAACTTATCTTCAAGTTTAACATGTTTCCGGAGTATTTGTATGTACTATTGATGTGTAATTAGAATACCGAATCATATTTATTTATAAAATATTAAGAAGAATACTATACATAAATTATTGTTTAATCACAACCCAGAAATCGAAATTGAAAATCCAAATTGATAGTAACTGAAATCTGAGTTTGAATTTAGTTGGATTCAGGTCGTAACCTTAAACCTAAAATTTTCTGCCCTATGATTGGTGTCGACTGTCGAGTGTGAATTTTACAAAAACAACCCTAGAACAATGTGAGGAGTAGGGGTGGCAAACGGGTTGAACCGCGAACCGTCCGCACCGTTTAAATCAGAACCACGGGTTGCGGTCCTGCCGGGTTGCTTTTTATGCGGTCTGGCGGTCCTGCCAGTTTGCAGTCTTAATGGGCCAGTTTCGCAGTTAAACCGCCAGTTCAAACCACCAGACGAACCATTTAAGAACCGTTTATCAGTTCCAACCATCAGCCAAACCATTTAAGAACCGTTTATCAGAATATTTTATAATGTTATTTAAAATTAATTTGTAAGTGTTAATTGAATCTAATTTCAACAATTGAGATATGTACCATGTACATGAGTTAATTATTCTATTTCATGTATTTTAATTTAAATATGTTATCATTTTAATCGAAATTTTATAATCATCAATTACATTCTAAAAAAATAATTGTAATCTGATTTTGATACGTTTGAATAATATATACCTATTAAATAATATATACCTATTAGACATATAATTGTATTTTAATTTTAAATTATTAGGTGATTCTTTAGATTCTTTCAAGCTTGAAGTGTTTATGGTTAGATGAATTATATAGTTTATTGTATTTTCGAACTATTCAATATTAGAAGTTTATATGCATAAACATAAATTACTTGTAATTTGTAAAGAACAAAATAAAAATTGAAAGCGAAAGTGATTTAAATAACATTTAATAAAAAATAGAAGCAAAACAAACAATTCATTAAAAATAAAAACCAAACAAGTAACATAGTTGTTCAATCAAATAAAAAAGAAAAACATTACAATGATAATGAAAATCAAATGCAAAAAACTAAGGAGCTTTATCGTTGTTGTTGTTAGGTGGTGGACCTTGCAAATGCATGTTCTCCATAATCTGTCGCATATACTCCGACTGTTCGGCTTGAGAGTTTGCAAATCGCTCATTCCATTGATCTTGTCCATGATGCCACTGCTGGAGGTGACCAAGTTGATCATTCACCCCTACTTGCCACTGCTGTATCTGGCTAAGCTAGTCATTTACCCCCCTCCCCCCTGCCAATTTTGAAATTCACTTTGCCATTTTGTAAAATCATCATGCCATTCCTTTTGTTGAGTATGCGCAAATTGCATATAATCCATATGATGCTGATGCGAAAACTCAGCAAATTCGCGATCGGTTCGTCTTTCTTGTGGCGGTACTCCAGAAGAACCACTAGCATTTGGATCGAAAGACGGTTCAGCCTCAACTCGATACTGAGTAGGTGGATTTGGCGGTTTTGTAAGACCGTTCGCAGTATATATCTGATTCAAGTATTGTCTATGGTGGTTCCATGCCTCAAATTTCGAAATCAACTCTCCATCCCAAGAGTACATTTCCTGCGAACGCAAAGAGTTTCTACCTATAGTACTAGTCGGCCTCACCTTCATCGAAGTGTACATACTCACATCAGTGTAGTAGAGAGAGGGGATAGATTTGTAGTGGAGAGGGAGAGAGGGGATAGATTTGTAGTGGAGAGGGAGAGAGGAGATAGATTTGTAGTGGAGTTGGAGTGAAAAATATAGTAGGAGGTAGGTTGTATTTATAGGGTTTTTTTTTCCATACTAGCCGTTTGATGACGTCATGATGACGTCATCCTGCGGACCATCCGGCCAAGCGTCCGGATGGTCCGCGACTTTAAATTGCCAATGGCTAGTTGAAGTCAACTAGCCGTTGGATCATCCGGATCGATATCCGGATGGTCCGAATTCTCTGTCCGGGCGTCCAGACGTTGACCCGGATGGTCCGGGCGAATATTTTTTTTTTTGATTTTTCGTTTTTTATGGGTCTCCCCTATAATTAGAGGAGACCCCAACACCAATACTCACACCTCTCAAACAACTCTCTACTTCTCTCTAAATCTATCTACTTGTTCGAAAAGTTCTAGAAAACTATAATTACTTATTTTACATATTCTACTCCTACGTTCGAAATTGTTTGATTTTTGTTTTTCCGCAAATTGTTTCTTAGTTGTTATTAGTCTAAATTTAGTTGTTCTATCTTGTTATTAGTCTAAATTTAGATTTTATTATTAGTATTTTATTGCATATTTAAAAAAAACTGTTATTAGTTTTAAAATGAATTCAAAACGTAGAAATATTGGGATAAACCCACCATCTAATGTGGATCTCAATACCATAGATGAATTTTCTACAGAATTCCCTCACGTTGACACACTCTCCTCCCACAAAAGTGGTGGTGGAAGTACTAGTGCTGGGTCGAGATCTCGTAAGAAAACATCTTGGATTTGGAAACACTATACTCTATCAGAAGATGGTTATAATTGTATTTGTAACGTGTGCAAAAAAAATTATCTTCACGTAAGTGGAGCTAGAAATATGGGCACTAGCACTATGGTAAAACATTTACTTAAACATTCAATATATGATCCTACAAAACCTAACCCAACTAATGTTTGCATGAACCCTCAAACAGGTCTTCCTTTTGAGTTTAACCACGATACTTATAGGGAAGAAACAATGATTTATGCAGTCGGTAGTTTACAACCATTTAGTTTTGGGGATTCTTGGAGATACGAAAATTGGATGCAAGCTGGGGTAAACCCACACGCAAAACGCATTCCACGTAGCTCTTTAAAATCGCTAGCCTTTAAATATTATTTAAAAAGAAAAAAGAGATTATTCAAACTATGCAGACTTTGCCATGGAATGTTTCGATTACTAGTGACATAGCTAATTTTACTGATTTAGAGATGCTATGTGTTACCCTCCATTGGATGGACGCCCAATGGGTCCTCCAAAGGAGAATTATATGGTTTGAATCAATTGAGAAGCATAACGCACAAATAATTAGGGAGAGTATGATTGAATGCATGAATGTTTATGGCATTAAAAACAAGATTATGTCTATTTCGTTGGATAATGCATCTTCTAATATTAGTGCTATAACATTGCTTATACAAGATTGCAATCCCCATTTTCCAAAATTGTTTCACACCAAATGTTTATGCCACGTATTTCAGTTAATTGCGAAAGAAGGAATACGTAAGGTTCAGGGTGATTATATTACCCCTATAAAAAATGGGATCCTATTTTGCTCGACATCCGCTGCTAAAAAAAGAGCTTTTAAAACACTTGTTACTTCAAATGGGAAAAATATAAGAAACTTATATTAGATGTCGAAACTAGATGGAATTCTACTTACACAATGCTTGCACATGCGCATGTTTTTAAAGAAGAGATTATGACGCTTTATAATGCATCTTATCGTGAAACACCAATTGAACCAGATCATTGGAAATATTGTGCACACATGTTAAGATTTTTAAGACTTTTTAAAGAAAACACCGTAACCTTTTCTTCACAAAATCAACCTAATGCTCATTTGGCCCTTTTCACGATTACTAATCTTGCCATGCATATGAATGAATTTAGATCAAATTATGTATGCATAGACATGGTGCCCGGAATGGAATATAAGTTCACAAAGTATTTTCATCCAATCCCTGATAGTTATTCATTTGCTTGCCTTTTAGATCCTTTTTCACGAAAAGAAAAATTTGAATTGCTAGTTAGATGCTTTTATAATTCTGTACGGTTTTCTACAGCTAAACCACCGAAGGAACCAATTGACCCTGAAGGGTATATTATCGGTATATATGATTGTTTGTATAATATCTATGATAAGTATGCTGCAAGATATAGATCAAATACACCTACTAATGTAAGGAGTAGTAACAATAGGGGTAGAGGGAGATCTACTAACTATGTTCAATTGGTAATGTTACGAAATAATGTTACAGAAACCCCTCAATCTGATAATGAGTTGTCTAGATATTGGAGCACTAGGTTTGATTTTACGAATTATCAAACCCAAGGTATTGAAGATATCATAAGATGGTGGGGTACCAAAACTGAAGAGTTTCCTATTCTTTGCAGGATTGTTAAAGAGATTTATGTTATACCTATGTCTACAGTTGCAAGTGAGTGTGCTTTCAGCCAAACGAGGTTGCAATACACGACTAAGAGAAGAAGATTGACGGGCAAAACACTTGGAGTGCTTGTGGCAGTTAAGGATTGGACAACGGCGGATAAAAGGATGCAAGACATAGAGTTTAGAGACAAAGTGAACGTAAACGACATCTTCGAAGATTATCCGGATGATTACGAAGATACACTTGAACAAAGAAATTGCGGAAGAAAACGAGGCTGACGACGAAGATTTTACTTACGAAGAAGACGAAGCTGAAGATGAATGATGTTTGTAATAGTTTTTTGCTATTTTGTATTGTAATTTGAAAACATTTGTACAACTCCTGGCCCGCAAGAGTATAAACTGTGAACGGCTAAATTATCCAAAAATGACTTTACCTTTTATTATAATAACAACAACTGCATTATGAAATACTTATAACTTCATAAGATCTAATATTGGTTTAAAAAATAATAACAAACACTTGTAAAATTTAAAACCAAATCACATTAGTAATCAAAATGTAATATTAAAATTATAACCATAGAATTTGTAATATTTTAACATGATAAAATATAGTTTTGCTTTGTATTAGATCTAAAAACATAATAATAATATTCAAAATGTGATAATAACATAAGTAATATTTAAAATTTTGGACTATATAATAATTACAACACTTAAAATATTAATAACCAAAACAAATTAATATTAACAAAAATGTAATAATAATTCTATAATAATATTATGTCATATCTCAATATTTTTTAAATATAACATTTTAGTTATAAAATAAATAAAACATTTATAATATTTACCAATAAACCGCGGTTTTTCACAAATAAACCGGGGTTTCGCATTCCTGCCGGATTGCAGTCCTGCCGGATTACTCCTTATGCGGTTCTGATGGTCTGGCGGTCCTAATGGTTTGCGGTCCTAGCGGGTTGCGGTCCTGCCAGGTTGCAGTCCTAATGGACCAGTTTCACAGATAAACCGCCAGTTCTTAAGCAGGTTACCAGCTTTGAACCGTGGTTCCAGAACCATTTGCCACCTGTAGTAAGGAGACGTTTGTCTAAGAACAATGAGGAGATGTTTGTCTATTTGCTTCAACAAACGTGGTCTAGACGTGACAGGAATTTAAGTGTCGATCCGCCATTGGTCAAATCCCCATTATCACACATTGTTTTGACCGAATACATGAACAATACATGAGCGAGTGAGCCACACGTAAACCCTTCTAGCGCGTTATTAGATCGACCCCACTGAGTCACGCTGGTGAGCAGGGTCACGTGAAAGGAAGCACCCCATTCCGTCTCATGGCATTATCTAAGAATTAAATTATATTTTTGGTCATTGTAGTTTTCATTATTTTTTTAGTTTTATATATCTCTTCTCTTTTCACAGTCAAGGACGTTAAGGAACACATACTTCTGATTAATAAAACAATGATATACCCATACATTAAACAGTTATTTTTTAGGAGTTTCCAAGAAATAAAGTTTTGAAAATTGGTTTTAGAGTTCCAATCGTCATCGAAATATTTTCACAATTACGGTGTTGGCCAGATTCTGAGAGACATAATAGGGAATTAGGGAATGTGAATTATTTTTACCTAATGTTTTGAAATCTTTTCACAATTACGGTGTTGGTCGGATTATGGGAGACATAATAGGAAATATGAATTATTTAACCTAATATTTTGAAAGCGAAACCATTTTTAATATCGGTAATTAATTCTGAGTAAGAAGCAAAGTTGTCTTTCTTCGAAGAAAAACAAATGAGTTCTTGAACAAAGTACGATTTTGAACAATAATGGTATTTATCTACTAATTAATGCATGGAGTACCTTAAATATAAGACTTAATCCAATGTTTGAACAATCAAACTATTAGAGTTTGAACAATCAAACTTCAATTCATCCTCATACTCTTTCAAGATTTTATGTCGATTTATTAAAGACCAATGTGAAAGAAGTCTGCTCCGAGAATGTCACAATTCAACAGATATATGATCATGTTGTCATTAAATTTGGGGCAAATGATAATGAAAGACTTCAAATGAATGCAAGATAGACCCTAATTGGAAAATTTGCCACATGAAAGCCAAGTATGAAAACAATTAAACAATTTCTGGATAGTTTTCGATATGTTGGGGATTATAGTATTAGTCAATGAGTTTTGAGACATCTTTTTATTAAATTTGAACTCAATAATGATTTCAAGAATATTTAGCAAAGAAATGTATGATGAGACAAAACCACGGGGCTATTGAAATAGACTCATTTTTTCAATCCAAGCCAATAATATCCTATTACACGTGCTTAGATTAGCTTAGCAAAGTTACATGAATGCATGTTTAACAAGGATACAATAAAGCTATAGCAAAAGCAAGCGGATCTTCATTGAGTAGTTGGGTGTCTCCTAAGAATAGAGCCAGACAAAATTGTTGCAAGGTCTAGCTTGAAATTGATGTATCCAAAGATCAAATCGAAAAGGTTATGGATCAACTTTGGAAAAAAAGATGGTTTATGGAAGGACGGAGTTTATGGTCCATTTCCAGCCTATAATCTGAAGTGCAAACATCTTGGACACTCACTAAAAACTGTAAAAAGGTGAATCAGTCACAAGAAAAATAACCTACTAATTATATTTTATTGATACTTTAACATCCCATATACTAGAACCAAACCAAAGAACTATTGGTACATAGAATAAAATCGATTATTCCCAATGGAAAAAACAAAGAAGAAACTTCAAGATATAATAACACTTCTTCAGTTAATGGAAAGAAAATTACAAAAATTAAAAACCAAAAGAGTTTGCAAGGTGCAAAATTTGATAAAGATGGGGCAATGTATAAGACAAATCAGGAAATATTAACAAAAGGGGAACAAATCAGGTTGTAGTGACTCTTTGTTGGAACCCAACACTGTCAGTGATTCTAAAGTTATAGAAGCCCTTCATGCCATATAGAATGAGGTTATGTTTTCTCTCAATAAGTTGATTCTTCTGTTTTAGAATTAAATTCTCCAATAATAGAAACTATAAGTAGTATCCTAAGTTCTCATGGTCTAAGGAAGAAATATATTAAGAAAGACGCCGAGAGAGTTGAAAATAGGAAAACTAAGAAAACTAAAAGCTGGAATGCCAAAAGTCCTATATCATCCAAAATTATGCAGATTAAAGATTTTGGAAAACCTTTAACCAACTCTTCTAAATGAAAGTTTCCATCTTATATTACACCTCACATATTGTTAAGACCTGCGCAAATCACTCTCTTACTGGTATCTCTCCATCTTCTAATCAAGGGAAGATCAAGTCATCTTTTAAGTTTCTTAATATGTGGACTATGCATAAAGATTTTTTGACTATGGTGGATAAGATTTGGACTGAAGAAATGGTTGGTAACCTTTTATAAAAGGTAATGGAATAAGCTCAAGAGGTTAAAAGATGAATTAAAAATTTGGAACAAACAAATCTTTGGTAATGTTTTTGACTCATTAAAGCAAGTAGAAGACAAAATCAACTTCAAATAATTAAACTTTCAAATCTCTAAGAACTCAGAGGAAAATGTATTATTATATCAATCTAAGGCTACTCAATTGTAATTTCTTACTAGAGAGGATGCCTATAGGGAACAAAAAACTCACTATAACTAGTTAAAAGACAGTGATAGAAACACTGCATATTTCCACAACTTTGTTAAAAAAAGAAGTAGGAGAAACATAATCAACAGGATCTTAAATGGTAATGATTGGTTAGAATATTAGGTTTCTATTGGTAACTCAGCAGATAAGTATTTCAAAAATTTATTGAATGAGCCTTATAATTCTAGAGAAAATGATGAACTATTTAACTACATCCCTAAGAGGATAACATAAGAGGGTAACACCATGTTGATGGCTATACCTTATGAAACTGAAATCTACAATGTAATAAAGTCACTAAATCCTAATTGTGTTGCTAGCCCTGATTGTTTTAATTGGAATTATTTTCAAACCTATTGAAGCATCATCTCTAAGGACTTATGTGAAGTTATTAAAGAAAATTTTAAAGACATGCATATCTGTAATGGTGTTCATGCGACTAAAATATTCTTAATCTCGAAAGTGATTTCCCTAAAGACATGGAAATATTTTAGGCCAATCAGCCTTAGCATTATGTTCAATAAAATATTGTCTAAGATAATTAACTACAGCCTTCCTAACTTATTGTCTAAAATAATTTCATAAGAGAAAAGGGATTTTGTGAAAGGGAGAAACATCCATGAAAACACTTTGATTGCTCAAGAACTCAGTTATGATCTCAACCAAAAGAGAAGATGAGGTAATATTTTGCTTAAAATTGATATGTCAAAAGACTTAGACACATTTTCATATCAATTTATCCTAAGAATAATGACCTCTTTTTGATTTGATAATAAGTTTTCAAACTTGGTTTTTAAGAGCATAAGCAAAATCAGTTCTTCTATCATAATAAATGGTGAAATAAGGGGTCATTTTAAGTCAACTAAACGGTTAACACAATGTGATTCATTATCTCGTAGTCTCTTTAGAATCACAGAAAAGTATCTCATAAGAGGATTCAAACAGATGTCATTTGGAATTATTCTTTAAGATATAAGTCTATGTGAAGCCGTTACATACCGTTTTTAGCTTTTACGAATGATTTATTGTATTCATTAATGGCTCTGCCTTCACTCTTAATGAGATCAACAAATTTCTAATTCATTATCAAAAGAGATCGGGTCAGGTCATCAACAATGAAAAATCTAAAATCATTGTGTCATCTAAAATTTTACATTCAAGAGTTCAAATATTGGAGACTATTTTGGATTTTAAGCACAACCATCTGCTTATTTAATATTTAGGTATTAGTGTCAACACAAACAATAAAAGAAACAATTTTCATGACTTGGTTAACAAGATAAGAAGCAAAATCTTTGAGTGGGGTAATAATATGCTACCCTTTGGTGGGAGGCTAACCTTGGTCCAATATGTTTTAACCACTATTCCTAATTAAAACATCCAAAACTCTTATCTCCTAAAATTTGTGATTCAAATAATTAATTGTTTATGTAACAGATTCCTCTAAGGTTTAAGGAAAAAAACCGGCTATTACTTGGTCTCATTGGTCTAATGTTTGCAAGCCGTATGAGTAAGGTGGGCTGAATATTAGAAAGCTATAGGATATTCAAACTATTTATTCCTATAAACTATGGATTAGATTCAGAAAATAAAAGACTCTATGAGAAAGGCTAATGTTCTCTATCTGCTGCCCTCATCATCAATGCTCCAAATCCAAATAGAAGCTCAAAGATATGGAACAAATTATTGGATATAAGGGACATGGCTGAGATATATATCTTTTGGAAGATTGGGCATTGTTGGTTGAACAGATGATACTCCACTAGTCCTTTTATTCAATTAAATGCTCTTAGAGGATTAAACATGGTATGAACTAGATCAAGTTAGAAATTTCTAGGATGATGGGTAGTGGAACATAGAGAAGCTGGAAGGATCCGTTAATGCTTCCGATATTATCAAGATTAAGAAGATTGCTCTGAACTTGTCCAATAATACAATCAAATGACCTCTCTTGTTAAATGGTTACTCCAACACAAATAAAACTTGGAACTCGATCAGACTTAAAAACTATAAATCCAATCTCTTCAAGAAATTTTGGAATCCAATAACTCCAAGGAAATGCTATTTTCTCCTTTGGAGAACACTATATATATTTTAGAAGGTTGGATGTGGTAAAATAGATTTCTGGTTAGATAGATGACGCTCCACTAGTCCTTTCATTCAATTAAATGCTATTGAAGATAGAACATGGTATGGAATAGATAAAGTTAGAAATTTATGGGTTGATGAGCAGTGAAATATTGAGAATCTGGAAGGATCAGTTATTGCTTTTGATATTGTCAAGATTAGGAAGATTTCTCTAAACTCATCCAATGATACAATCAAATGGTCTTTCTCGTTAAATGGTTACTACAACACAAATGACAGTTGGAACTCGATCAGATTTAAAATCCATAAGTCCAATCTCTTCAAGAAACTTTGGAATCCAATCACTCTATAGAAATGTTCTTTTGTCTATTGTAGATACTATATAATTGACTTCTTACTCATTCAATTATATATATAAAAAGGTTTCAATTGGCTTCTAAATGTCAATATTGTGAGAATTCTGAATTCATTAATCATGTTTTTGTTCAATGTCAAGACTCTTTGAATGTTTGAAAATACTTTGCAACTTCGTTCAATATTCCTATCAACAAGAATATGTCATTTACCCATGTGATTAGGTCCTCGTTTTTTTCAACAAACAAAGGAATTCACATAAGGAATATCCTCCCTCAGTTATCTCTTGAGTCATTTGGTCTTTGGGAAATAAGAAAAAACATTAAAATTGTAATGTAAACTCAAAGACAATGATTGACCATATCATATATATCCTTACTAGTCTTGACTGTGCAAATCACTTAAAGAGATCTCAATGGGGCAAGGATATTGGTATAATTACCTATATTGGTTGAGTTAATCAATTGAACAAGCCCATAATGAACGAGGCTTGCTGTGTGACAAGATTGTCAAGCGGGGGATGTTTTAATTAGGGACCATAATGAAGATTTAATTTTTAAGTAACTTTTATTCGTTCTATCATCGGCACCATGTTCTACTTGATATGGTGAGTGCCCTCTAATTATCATACATACTTTAACTTGTCTAATAAGGTATAGATTGTCTAGCAAGATATACCATTGTGAGGAATCTCCTCTAGTTTTTGAAATAAATGCTTACACATAAGCTTCTTAATTTTGATTGAATGGTGAAGAGGCTCTCTAAAATGTTTATAATTACTTTTCTAACAATCTCACACTTTGATTTATTGTTTAATCGAGTGGTGTAAAGACTCTCTGAAGTGTTTACGATCATTTTTTAATAATCTCACATTTAGTGTTTTTGTTAAATTGAGAGTTGTAAAGACTCCTTTAAGTGTTTATGATTACTTTTCTAATCACCCTAGACTTAGATTTTTTTTAATTTGAGGGATGCATAGACTCTTTATAACGTTTATCAATATAAAACATTTGAGATTTAAGATTAAAATGACAAAACATTTTATAAATGACATATACCTCCTTACAACCTTTTAGTGCCATCGAGATAGGAAAAAATATATCCTAAAATTAATTTTTTTATAAAAAGACATAGTAACAACTACAATTAAAATAATAAGATAACTAATAGCCAAAGTTATGTTAGCTTTATGAATTATTGAGGTTCATATGCTCTATGTTCCACGGATGTTGAAGTCGGCTTCCTTCCTCATCCACCAGTCTATAAGTTCCCGACTTGAGCTTTGTCTCTGTTGTATATGAACCTTCCCAATTTGGACCTAGTTTGGTTAGAGCTTTGTCTTTAGTATGAGGAACATTATTTTAAGCCTCAAAAATTCTAAAGAATACTTTTGAATTGTGTATATATCTCATAAGAGTTTTGAAGTGTTATGATCATAGTGAGACTTCATTCGTTTTTCTTTAATGACATCAAGCTCTGCACTTTTGGCTTTATCGTGGCCTTCTTTGTTATAGGTTTTTATTTTATATGAATTCATACCGGTTTCGGTTTACACTACTACTTCAAATCCATACACCAAGGTAAAAGGTGTTTTGGAAGTTACAGTTCTCGGTGTGGTTTTGTAATACCATAAAACTTTATGCAAAAGATAAAGTTGATTCCCTGCTGACCATTCCAATACTTTCTTTATCTCATATATTATTATTTTTGTTTGTGATCTCCACAGTTTTATAACTCTTGTTATGTAAAATTGTGATACTCGATCATTTTAGAATTGTGTCATGTTATCTATTATAACGAATTTCACAATCTCATATATGCAATATATGTTTGTCTTTAATAAATTGAGAACCTTATTTTCCGAGATTTTTACTAATTGTTGTTTTTTATCCATTTTTAAAAGTAGTCCATAACCACATATAAACATGTCTTCATTATGATCTTTTAAAAGAAGACAATTTAGACTTGTATTGTGTTGGTAAAAGTTGGCGAGTGTAAAAATTCTTGATGAACTTCTTTACATTTTTTATGATTATAAACGAGTAATACATTTTCATGAGGATTCTTTTATATAATGTTATGTAATTACAGTGTGCCCTTCCTTCCCTACCATGAAGTTATTATACTAAAAAATATATCTTTTTAGGTGTGACACGTCAAAGAAAATATTTAGTAAGTCCTTAAATATATAAAGTTTTGTTTTTTTGCACAAATATTGTTGAGTTCATTGAATTCCTAGTTTCTGATTTATCTTCTCGGAGTTTTCCTTCTACAAGATATTCTCAAGTATGAAACCTCACATATTTTTCCTCGTCATGTTCTTCGATGAGCATGACCCCAAAATCCAAGATAGTAGAAAATAATTTATCTGGTACAATAATTGATGGTTTCCTCTTGGAGGATTTTCATGGTGTTGAATATACACAAACTGAACATATCAAAGTGTCAGTAACTGCATTCTCCACATGTGGTACTTGCTTAAAATCATTTGTTTAAATAAATTTCCATGACGGTGAAGTTCTTTAAGGTACTGAATTATATTTTCTTTTTTATTCTTACCCTGACGTAGAGTTGGGTTAACAACAAACTTAGAAAATTTGAAATTTTTACCCTTCTAGCCCCATAAATATTGGCCATCCAAAGATTAACTATTGAAACCTCGTAACATGCCTCATTTTTGGAAGCATAAAGATCAATTTTAATGATTTAGATCATAGTTTCTCATGTAGGATACATTAGCTAAACTCTTGACCTCGATCCTAAGTTATTGCTTTCTCTATCTATAATTTCCTGCCAAGTTGATTCCCGTTGTTCTATCTAAATGCATTGGTATTTCTGACTTGTACTCGATTAAGAATTTTTCTAAAGCTTGAGCCTTAATTGTAGTTCTTAACTAATATTTGATGTCATATTCTCATAAATCTTCTAAACATCTAGTCAGTAAGACAAATAAATCAGGCTTTATAATATGTTTTTTATAAGGATTAAAGTTCTACCATGATAATATGTGTGTGGAAGTAAGGTCTTATTTTCAGGGTCGCAACTACTAACGTTAAAACGAGTTTCTTTATTGTAGGTAGTGAGTCTAAGAATCTAATATGAACTTAGTAACATTATGTATTGCCGTATATACATTTTCTTATTCTCTAATTTGAATTACACTAAGAGTATAATCCAAGATTGTTAAATATAAAAATAAGAACTCACACCACTTTGGCTTTATAAATACCTCTTGAGAGGTTAATAACTTTTTTATATTGTTATATAATTCATCACATACTGGATTATAATAAAGTAATTATTCTTATTTTAATATTTGAGAGAAAAACTTACACTTATATGGTTGTAACATGAATAAGCATCCATTAAGGATAAAATTGTGTTTCTTTAAGTTACATCCACAAACTAATCAATTTTTAGAAATGGAAAAATTCCTTTGGAAAGATTTTATTTAAGTTAGTAAAATCAACCTGCATCATTCACTTTCCATTTTTTTCCTATCCAAGAAAACATATCCAAGTTTTTTGCTAGAAAAATTAGCAACTTATACCCGAGGTTGGTTGATATATGTCTTGGCCAAGGCAAAATATTGTATTTCCCTACAATATAATGCATCCCATCTTTTCTCATGGCTCGATTAAGTGAGATGCCTATTTAGGGTCATCCAAGTCATTAATAATGATATAAACCCATTTTAGATGCTATATTTTAAGTGGTAAGGAGGTCATATAATAATTCATTAACATTTTATGGTTTCATCTTATCACACTAATATGCACATCCACTATATACCACAAGGTGCATGTAATCCAACCACAACCTTCCAAATTTCATTGTACGGAGAATGTGCATCCACCATCATAAACAAACATTTGGCATTTTTCATGAATTCTGATTGTCCTAAAAGCACATCCAAGTTTAACTCTCATACTACTTTTGTATTTTCTTAGTAAATCCAATTAAAATTCTATAGGACGGTATTAAATCTGGAATATCATGCATATTGTCATAAGTACTTTTGTATAATGTTTTGTTGAGCTATAAGTGTCAATTATTACTCGTTTCACTTCTATCCTGACAATATCTACTGTAATTATCATTGCATCTTGATGTGGTATCGTAACTCATCTTAGGTTGTCATCGGTAATCCAAACATTGAGTAAGAGTATTTATACAGATGGGTAAATATTTAACCCCGAAATCAAACTTATAAATCATCAATATATATTTTTCTAGAGAATTTAATAATATATGATGGGAGTATGTCCTATTCCACGATTATACAGATAGATTTTATGTTGGGATTTGAATCAATATATGTATCTTCATTATTTATGATAGCATTATTTTTTACAACTCAATACGGTTTTACTACAATCACAACTTGTGGCCTTGCTTGATGTTGAGGCTTAACCATAATATGTCTCGGCTCGACCCTATGCTTCATTATTATAAATCCTTAAAGCTTACCCTCCTTATTCAAATTATAAACATAATCTTTTAAATAAATATAACATTTAGTATAATGTACTATATCATCATGAAAAATTTAGAACTTATTCTTATCCATCTACTATCTAATAAGTCTATATATAGACTGCTTAAACATGACTACATATTTGTTTTTTTTCCATAAATTACCCTAAAGTTTTCATTTAACTTTGTATAAGGTTATCAACTAAAACATTCCAGTTATTGACTTGTTATTGAATTTCCCTCTCGGCTTCCCTCTTGAGCTTTGATTTTGTAATAATATATCAGAGTTTTAAAGACTTCAAATGTGTTTTATCTGGAAGTTAGAACAAACGAGATTTCATTTGAACTATTGCAACTGAGAGTGGCTCATTAGCATTTGCTAAGATATTAAAAAAAATGTAATTATTTGGAGCTCCATCTAGTATGACACTTATAGATCTTATACCTTAATACGTTCTTCCACCCAAGCCAGTAAATCCTAAAGTTATGTATATTGTTTCTCATAATACTCTTTGTTATAAAGCCTGCCATGATCCTTTATTTGTAAGCTGCAACTACTACCAAATCATAGAAATCTTACAATCCATTATTTGCTTCAACAAAATATTTGATGAGTCCGGATTTATTCACCACTCACTGTAGCAACCGGACAAGGACAATTCAGACAAAAACCACCCACTGAATTATCCGAACAGGACTAAAGTATTAAAAGCTAATCACATTATGACTAAGCTAATTGGTAACTTGCTTAAATAAACTAATGGGTTTTTGACCTCGACGCGGTTTCATGAGTTTGACCCGAAAACCCATGAGGCCCATAATTAAGGGTATAAATACCCAACCACTTTCATTAATGAGGGTGATGAACATTTAATACAACCATAAAGCTCAAATCTCTCACTACAAACCACTTAAACATTAAATACCTTTGAAACATCACAAAACACCTGACCAAATTACCCTCAGACTGAAATACTCCACACCAATATTGAGTATAGTCTCATATATGTTTTCTGATAACTGCTTGCAATAAATTCTATGGTATCCATCTCCCTTTACGATTTTGAACCCAATGAATTGGTTCATAAATACGGTCTGAAACATATTGGACCTTCAGATACAGTTTGAAAAAGGTTTTTAAGCCATGTTAGAGCGATGCACATAGAATTCATAGAGAATGCTCAACACATGACCATATTATCTCATCTATAAAATAACATTTCAATCTTGAACTACTATATGTGATGTTTTGGGTCCCATTTACCCTTATATGTATCCATTTTTAGTTGTTGAATTTCATAGGTAATTCTTTATACATAATATTTGATTTAAGCAAAGACACGACGTAGCCGACACTTTAAGCAGTAAGAAATACTCCACAACAATTTTAGCTCCCCAACCCAAAGAAAAGATACATCGGTTGATGTTATTGAGCATCCCATTATGAAGGTGAGGACATAAATAATAATTTTCTTGATTTACTGGGTGATAACATAAAAGAATTAAAATGGTGATGAACTTTTATAGTAAAGGCTCGACCTCTTTTCGAAGAAACCCATGGATGGTTTTGTTAGGTCAGTAATGAATATAAGGGAAAATTTGGGTGACTTGCATGGTTTGTTAGTGAAACGAGAGGTAATTTATCTTGAACTCGTAGGTATGCTGGTGGATATTGGAGGAAGTATTGTTGGGTAGGTTGATTCATTAGAGAAAATTGATGTAACTTTTGGTGACTTACTTGCAGTATTGGAAGGGTTTGAGGGATATTTTGTTGAGACAAAAAGTTTGTGGGTATGACACGTATTTCTAAAGTTATTATTTCATTTTTATTGTTTTGGGTGATACTCAGGATTGTACGCCTCCTTTATCATCTAATTATGGTAGCAAGAAGTGAGGTTATGTTTTTTTCTATTACTTTAGAAACGTTGACGACGATGATGTCATGTTTCTCATTTACTATATTATTCCCGGTCTAAGTGGCCCTTTGGATCGTCGACATTTATGAGAGAACCAGTTTGCATCTAGTTGTAATATATCTGTAGTGTTCTCTAAACATCGAGCTTGTGACACCATCCCCCTCATCGGCATTATCCCCCTCATGATGCTAAATTTTGAAGCATACAAGCAGTACATGAGTAGTCATCATTGTTTGTAATTCTCTTAGGTGTCCACCACACTCCTTCCTTAGTTCTTCTAATTACTGCTAAAGATCCATAGTTGGAGCAACATGCACAGTAGGTGCAAGTGGCACTTCAGGTACCTCTGGGTTGATTGGGGGCTCTTAACTCATAGACGAATGTGTATTGTAACTTGGTTTGAAAATTTTAAGTTTTTTTTTAAATTTCTTTTATGGTATTTGAATAAACCTTCTTTATACCAATCAATTCCATATATGATGCTAATTTAGCGAGGTTAATTAATATTTGAATGAAAAGTTGATTGTTGAGGAAGAGAACTAAGTAGCGGGTCGAGAGTTAGAGTTAGACAATAAAGGAATATGCTTAGAGTTTGTTGAGATTAACATAGATGAAAATATAGTACTATAGAGAAAATAAAAAAATTGTTAGGTTAGAATATAAATGTATTATTGAATATGAAAGAGATAATCTAAATATATTATAAGAGAATATTATTTGCTTGAGAATTAAATGATTCCCAAAGGAAAATCTTGATTTATTTATTTAGACATAAACTTGACACAAAATCATTAATGAATTTTTTTTATAAACTCTTTTTATTCTAGAAATTCTAAAACTTAAGTTTTACTATTCTAAATTTCAACAAATAGTTTTTTAATAAGTTATAAACCCAAATAAGTTTAAAGTTTTAAAAAGATATCTTTATCAATATAATATTATATATATTATTTCATATAATAGACGCAATTTCTCTTACCTTAATTAAGTTAGCAATTTTGGGAGTAAATATTGGAGGATGATTTTGTGTCTTGGAGATAAAGTTTTTAGAATGAGTTATCATCTACTATTTGGTAAAACATCGGTTACCGTTTACTATATAATAAAACAAATTCAATTAACATTTGTTATCGAAAATAAAAGTTACTAATAGTTATTCGACACATATTTATTACCAATTATATTATTTAAGTTTAAAAATATGAATAAAAACCTAAATTTTTTCTCTCATCATTTTTTACAATCTTTCACACTCTAGCTTAGAAAAAATATCTCAAATATTATTGGTTTTGTTTTTAAGACGAACAAAAATAAATCCATAAATAAAAATTTTGATTTTTCTTTTTCACGAGATGAGTTAATTCGTGCTTCACAATTCGTGGTTCATTTGATGTTTTCGATTCACGCTTTCTCATTTCGCGATTCATACTTGATTTTACCTTTTGTTTCTCGTTTTACAATTTTATTTTTTAAATAACCCTTGTTTCTTGATTTAAAATTTTAATTTGCTTAATAGCGAATCACGAATTGTGAATTGCACTTTTCGTGACTCATATTTCGTTTTAGCTCTTTTTTATAATTCATGTTTACACTAAAACACAAAATGATGTTTTTTTTTAAATTTTAATTTTTTTATTCAACCAAACAACCACAAATCAACTAAAAATTCAAAGTAACCAAACATTAATAATAAATTATATCCGAGCATAAAATCTATGAGACTTTAATTTGATACTCGATTTAACTAGAGCTTGGTGATTTTAGAATCACATGTTGCAAATAAAAAAATATTCAACCGAGAATTATGATAAACCTTTTGATAACTAATATTAGTCATCATCAATTCTAGATAAGAAGAGAAAACCAAAAATTTAACAAAAGAACTCTAACTATCCCTAATTCGATAACTCATTTTAGTAATTATCAATTACAACAAATAAATAAAAATTCAACTAAAAAACCCAACAAATCATAGTTCGGTAGTCGAGCTCGCCGTAGTACTAATATACCTAACAAATCAACAAAAAAGAATAATGATGTTTTTCACGATTTTATAAAAAGTAAAAAATATATAGCAAAACTATATTAGATAGATATTAATTTACTTAACGTATCATAAAAATATAGATAATAGATTTCGATAGACAAACTACAATAAAAAAAATAGAAAACAAATAGTTGATCCTTGCAACAATTTTAGAAAAATATGTGTGGTTTCGGAAGCTAATAACATTCGGCCAAAATTTATATTAATTTGTGATGATCTAATAGCTAACTTAACTACATCCGTCTAGACTTTCACGTACAATTTCACGTACAAATTGAAGTTTTGAAATTCTTATTCATTTATGTTCACAATCCTTATATTCATATTATTTGAGATTAATTCATCACGTTCGTATAGTAAAATTACTTCTTACTAATACACCTCACAATTTCAATTTTGATTTTTTATAGGTGAGTCCAAAAATAATAAAATCCCTAAAAATAATGAAATAAATCGAAAACCAACACCGATTAAATCATATCTTACAATAAATGAATCAGTTTCACTTTTGTTAATTGTTTTTTTTATATTCTGGTTAGAATTAAACTCAACTATCATACTAGTAAGGTCAATTGGATCATACATATTTTTTCAAAGAAAACCGGAAATTAAAACTACTCATTTAAAAAAAAGTTATTAAATCATAGTTTCTAATGAGTTCGATACCATTTGTTTGTTCGATACCATTTGTTTTAAAAGACATAGTAGTCTAATATAATGATTTTGATTAAATTGAAAACATAGTGATTTAAATGGAAACAAGGAACACGAGACGTTATATGTGTCCTTGATCGAGAAAGAGGTGCATCCAGCCTTAGCCGTCCAGAAAGGAATATCATGAAAGAGAATGTTGGGTGGAGGAAACGTGATAATAAGGTTGTGAATCTCCATAAAATATTAGCACGATTCATAGCTCTTGTCGATCTGATATTCGGAGGCCAATTCCAGTTATCATCGAGAATGATGTCAGAAACCTTGAGGTTTTTTCTAAATCTGGAGTCACTTATGATGTTGGAGCCATATTGAGAAGCTAGAGAAGTAGAAAGGAGCCATGGGTCATACCAGAAAGAAGTACTTGAACCGTTTCTAATTGCAACCCTGTACAAATTCCAAGCCAGAGGGAGAAGACATAGAATTTTCCTCCAAATCCAAGAGGGGGGGGGGATCCCAAGGAGAGGTCCCAAAAGTTATTATTTTTTATTTTTTCAATTTTAATCCAATCACACTAGATGGAGTCATGATTGTTACAGATAATAGACCAAAGATTCTTAAGGACAACCGCCTAATTCAAGATTTTTAAAACCAGAATCCCAATGCCGCCCTCTATAGTGGGAGAGGTAACAGTAGTCCAGGCCACCTTGGCACCATGTACTTTCATAGAGCCCGACCAGAGGAAACGACAGAGATATTGGGACAGTTATTTGATGATCCTAGAGTGAAGGGTAAAGATGGAGGACCAGTAGAGTGACCATAAAAAATGACGGACTTGATAAGTTGGAGCCTGTCAGCATAAGAGACATGCTTTGAGGTCCACGAATCAATTTAAGAAGTGATATTATGTTTAAGAGGTCGACAGTCAGAGTGGGTAAGACGGCCAGTAAGAAGAGGCACTCTCAAGTATTTAGCAGGGAGGGTACCTTGATGATGACCCATGATGGTCAGAAGGTTCGAGCAAAGAGGGTTATCAATGCCCGAAAAAACGATGTGGCTCTTAGAGGTATTGACCTTTAGACCAGAGAGGGAGTGAAATTTATCAAGAGCCACTTTGATGAGGAGAAGGGATTTACCATCCCTATGGCAGAAAATCATAAGATCATCCGCAAAGCAGAGATTTATGATTTTGAGCTTTTGACACTTCCAGTGAAATTGAAAGTTATTATTTTGACTTTTCTCCTTGAGTATACATGAGAGAACCTGCATGATAAGTACAAAGAGGAAAGAAGAAAGTGGGTCTCCCTGCCTGAGTCCATTTCTACCTTTGAAGTTACCATAAGGATCACTATTAATATTAATAGAATACGAGGGGGATGAAATGCAATTAATGATCAAGATAATTATCTTATGTGGAAAATACATTGCAACAATAATGTCAAGGATGAGATGGCATCTGACATTATCAAAGGCTTTCATAAGGTCGATTTTAAGAGCCACTCTTTTGCATCTACTATTAGTGTGGCACACACACAGAAGCTCTTGGGACAGAAGGATTTTATCCGAAATGCTCCTTCCCGCGACAAAAGCAGATTGGGAATTGTCAATAAGGTAGGGGAGCGAGTCCTTAATTCTATTAGCTAAGATTTTAGATATGGTCTTATAGACCACATCACAAAGAGCAATAAGTCTAAAGTCAGCACGTACAGAGGGAGAGTCGATTTTGGGTATGAGAGCAATCGAGGTGGAGTTACAAAAGATGTCCAAAGA
Source organism: Limnanthes douglasii subsp. nivea (assembly GCA_036936605.1). Classification (NCBI taxonomy): domain Eukaryota; kingdom Viridiplantae; phylum Streptophyta; class Magnoliopsida; order Brassicales; family Limnanthaceae; genus Limnanthes; species Limnanthes douglasii. Next base: position 117,742,605 of record JAUPFV010000003.1, on the reverse strand, counting down.
TCATGAGTTAAAAAAATATAGGACACCGTTACAGATGCCATCACCAATAATGTTCCAAGTTGACTTAAATAAACTAGAGTTGAAGTCATCGGAGCCATAATATTTGTTACTATCGATACTGCACAGAGCGGTTTTAATCTCACCACAAGAGATCTCACAAATCATTGATTCTCTATCAGTATTAGTAACTTTAGAAGAAAGAAGAGAGGAAATTTTCTCAAGTCCCGAATACCCAACAAGGTGCCTGATGCCTAGAGAGTTCTCAAAATATCTCACAATAACCTTAGCAACACAATTAGAAGTAGAAACATTCACTCAAGAGTCGTCGTTAATGAAGATGACTTGTTACGGAACAGCCGAGTCTTGATAGTATTGTGGAAGAATTTAGTATTTTTATCTCCAAGCTTGATCCAATTTTCTCTAAATTTTTATTTAAGGAAAGATTCTTCGACCCGGCTAAGAAAGATGAAAGATGAGCAAGCCTCGATTTCATCAGAGACAAGAATATGGTTGAGGGGGTCGCTCATTTGATTAGGTTGGGTCTGAAACAATCTTTTTTGAGCGATCGAAACCCTAGAGCTAATGTCACTAAACTCCTTTCGGTTGAATCTAGCCAGCACAGACTGAAGGCGAAGAAGCTTGTCCATGACAAGACGCATCCCGAAGGATGAGATTGGATTATTCCAACACTTAGCAACAATGTCTTGGAAATGCGGATTATAATTCCATATGTTGAACTATTTGAAGGACTTTTTACGAAATTGATGAGGCAACCCAAGGTTAAGAGTATGCGTGGTATGGTCAGAGGAGCGAAGAAAACCAAAGTGAGAAAATGATATAAGGAAGAGATCATCCTAAATAGGGTTGACAAGGACACGGTCAATTTTGGAAAAAATTGGGTGATAAGGTTGCTTATTAATCCAAGTGAAGTGAAAACCAGTAGATCGGAGGTCACTGAGCTCACTTAGGAAACAATTATTAAAATCGTCAATTGTAGAAGACCAGTTATCAAAGGAACCTAAACACTCATCCGGATGACGGGTGACATTGAAATCCCCAAGGAAAACCCAAGGAATGTGCTCATCAGATTTGAAAATGGAAATTAAGTCATTCCAGAAAGGGGTTCGGTCCAGAGCTTCATTGAAAGCATAGAAGGCGGTAATCCTGAAAGAGGCATTAAAATTGTGGCACTTTGCTAAACAATGAATGTACTGAGGAGATTGGGATAATCTAGAGATATTGATAACACGAGGGTTCCAAATAATCAAAATTCTACCTAGCGGATGAGAAGAATGATTGGTTACAACATGCCAAAAGGGGGTTATATTCCTAATAATAGAATCAATTTTAAACAATTGGACTTTAGTTTCGACAAAAATAAACAGAGAGATACTATTACTAATAATGAAATCAGTAACATCTTTTTGTCTAATGGGTTCATTTAGACCCCGCACATTCCATGAAGCAATATTCATTAGAGAAATACTTACACCGCGTCAGAAAATGGTCCTGTTGGAGGACAAATCCTTATTATCCTTGGCCTTGGCATCTGCAGGACGATGCCTTTTAGGTGGCGAGTCCACCTCCTCGCCACTCTCCACCTCCTTGACCTTATCAAGGGATGCTAGTCGTTGCCCACTATGAATCTCCAGGTCAATCTCAGAAGGATCGGATTCCTCAGAAGACGAAGTCAGAATAAGATGGGGGGAATAGCTCTTAGGTCATTTTTTTACAAGGGCGAGTGTGATGAAAAAAACAATACAATTTGCACACTGAGGAGGGAGTCCTTGATACTTAAAATTCACCGTTATGAATTTTTAGCTGATTCGCCTGCCCCTAACGTGGGGTGGGCTGAGTTAGTATGGAATAAATTAAATATCCCCCGACACTCCTTTATCTTATGGCTCACTATTTTGGGCAAGCTATCGACCAGAGATAAGCTTCTCAGTTGGGGCTTCAACACCCCACCTCATTGTGCCTTATACAACTCTGACTCTGAATCTATCTCTCATCTCCTCTTTGATTGTAGCTTCACTCAGAGTATTTGGTCCAATGCTAGACCTAAACTAGGATTCTCTTTTATCGGCACGTGTTGGCAGTCTTGGCTCTGCGAAACGTCAAATTGGTCTCACTCTCGAAACCATCATATTTGGCGTTCTTGCTTTGCCACGTTAATTTACCATATCTGGAATGAGAGAAACTCGAGAATTTTTGGTTCCCCTCCGGCCATTGCCTATTTGGTTTCTCACCGTATCTTATCATATTTACGGTTTAGATTCCATGGCACCAAGTTTAGCTAGAATTAGTAATCTAATTTATCTGACTTCTTTTTCCGTTATGCAGGTTCTCCTTTCTGACTGTTGTACGCGTTCCTGCAGCTGTGGTTTGCGCATGGAGGCTCCTTCCAGTTGTCCAATGTGGCCATCTTGTTTGCTACTCCCTCTGTCCTTTTATGTTTGACGTTTTAGCTATTGGCACAATAATTAAGATATCTCATTGTTATTCTTAAAATTATAAAAAATAAATCTACTTTTCATAAGTAACCTTTTTAATTAATACGTATGGAGAGTATTGTACACAAAATTTAAAGTAAATAATTAAATGCAAAAGGTACAATAATAAACTTACCAGTAAAACTACTTTGTTAGTTGGAAACGTCAAAAATAATTTAGGATAAATATATTTTAACAAATATTTTGGGATGGAAAAAATATATAGTTCTTTTATCTTTCATGATCTTATCTTTATTCTATGTTTACCTATTTTCGCCGATAAGCCTCGAGATATACTCTAAAAACTTATATGAACTATCTTCTTTTATTCAAAATTTATTTATAAAAAAACAAACGCGAGACGTTTATTGTTCACCGCTTGACACGTGCGCCGTATTTTGCCGTCAATAACTTTGTGCCATTGAATAATTAACAGATAAGTACATAAACAGTTAGTGAACGATGCTCATAGAAAGCACCACGTGGCAAAAGTTAGTCAACTTCGGTCATATAAACCGGAGTATGGTTATGGGCCTTATGGCCGAAGACTCCCACTATTGTTAACGTGTTAGGGGGTGATAAATTTTTTTCTAACTTTTAGATATTCGATCCAAATTGATGCTACGGGTTGTATTATAAGTTTTAATTCTTTTTAACCGTCTGGTTTGGAATGTCATGCGAGTTCAAATATTTTTTTACAGAACATCCAAATCCGATATACGTGACATTAATGAGTTATTTTGATATTGATTTTTTTTTAAAACATGATATTTTTGGTTTATTAAACATTTTTATTGTATAATTAACTAAAACAAATATTTTATAGATAAATAAATTATCAATGGACACATCCACGGAGGGATATTCATATCCGATCATTTTGGGTATGAGTAATTTTTTTTATCTGGATATCCGAATCGGTTGGATTTAAAATAAATAAATACGAAATGGATACAGGTTTAGCAATACCCGCATCCATCCTCATCTGTAGGTTAGATTTGTTTAATGCTTTTAGATATAAAGTTCTTTTGTGTTTTTTTTGTTATGTTTTTTTTACATAAATAAATATTTATATGTAATTATAAATATGAGTGATTTATAAAAAAAAATTGTATAATTTATTAATATTTAAAAATAAAAAGTTTTTTTCTCAAAGTAAAAAAAAAATATTAGAAATTTGGATCAAAGTAGTACAAGCCCAAAAGCCATTTATAATTGAGACTCTAAATTGTTAAGAACATATAAATGAAAATAAAATTTTAATTATTCGCCAAAGTATAACACAAACTGAGAGCAATCTCCTTCTGAAACTTGCGAAAATCGAATTTCCATGGATAAAACTCAAGAGTTGATGGACTACACCAGAGCTTCGATTGAGATAAGGATTTTGAAAAGGATGATCATTTCCTTTTAGGCAGATGAACCATCTGGTAAGCTTCCATTGATTTGTTATGCTTTGATTTTTCAAATTTTTCGATTCTGATAGCTTCATTCCAAAATCTTTATATTGTTTATCTCAAAGCTTTAGTGTTTTCACATGCCAATTTGCCTTGATTTTAGTTGCTTAGTTCGTAACCTCTAATCTGGATATATCTTTTAGTGTTTGTCAATGTCTAATTCTTTATTTGCTGAAGTGAGGATAAGAAACTGATGAAATTTATAAAAAGATGTAGTCTGCTACCGACTTGATTTGGAAGAATATTCTTGTTAAGACACCTTATATAATCCTTTATTATAATAGATTTACTCTGCTTCCTTTCACGCGGTATGATTCATATTGATTCTTTTAAGCTATTTCCTGCTTGTCTCGAAGCTTTTGATTCCAAGATTTTATAATCTCATTGATTTTCTAGGCTCAACACAGGTTGCATACGAGTTTAACTCAAGATCTCAGCGCAATTAAGCTTAAGACGTAGGGTCTGCTGCTACTGGATAACTTCAGGTACTTATCTAGTTGCAGATATCTTCTTCTTTAGTATATATTTTTCTTACGATTAACCATTTGCTATTTGAAAATAACAAGTAAGTAAAGTTAGACAATAATCATGTAATTCTTGTTAATCAAAATTTTGGAATGTTAGAGTAAAGTAATTGTTGAATACACTTTGAATTGAGAAACAACCTTGGAGCTAGTTTTCTTCAGTTCTTATGTAACCGACTTTCAGACTTTCTAGAAGAACAATTTCCCATAGTGAGACAGGGTCTTGGGAAAGGTTGAAATCTAATTTTTCTTAGATTTTAAAGACACTTTAGCAATCCAATCAGCTGCACTGTTTTGCTCATTACAAAAGTGTATAATTGTTATGTTTGAAATAAAACATTTTCTACAACAAGATAAAAGAGAAGTTAGATACCAAGAAAACTTATTTGTAGCTATCACTTCTGTTATAAGGTTTGACTCGGTCTCAATGTCAATTACATTGATGCCTTTTTCTTTGCAAAATATTAAACTGTAAAGTAAGGCCCCTAATTAAGCAATTATATGGTTTTGTTTCCTATATATTCTACCATAGACACGAACTAGATCTCTCTCATAATCCCTTATTAAACAGTCCCCACTAACATGAATCCCTTATTAAACCCTCCCCATTAACATCCCCTGAAAGACAACAAGCTCCATCTATATTGAGCTTGTATCTCCCCCGTAAAGGCAATTGTCGTTTAAGAATCAAAAGTTAATAATAGATATTTTAATAAGTTTTTTTTATATTAAAAACAACTTTTTAAAAATGTTTATATTTTTAAAATCGTAAGTAAAAAAAAATACTATTGGTTTTGTTTTCTTAAAATGAACAAAACTAGATCCATGAATGATATTTATTAAATTATTATTTTTGCGATATCCAATTAGGCAGGTCACGCATTATATTTTCTTCGGGCTTGTAGTTCGTATTTTTGTTTGTCATCAGTTTCACATCTTGCATTTCGTTTTATCATAGTCTCGCATTTAACATATCACATTGCATTTTGTCCATGTTTTGCACTTAGTTTTATCCATCATATCACTTAAGGGGAAAAAAATAAAAAAAAATTTAACCCTAGTTTTGTACTTAACTTTAACCATAGTATCCCACATGAATTTAACTCAGTCTTGTAATTAATTTTAATCATGGTCCCGCACTTAAAATAAAATAATAATAATAAAATTTAACCGTGGTCTCACACTTAATTTTAACACGATCTCGCATTTAAGATAAACATTTTTTTTTTCAATTTAAACCCTGTTCTCGCACTTACGATTTTTTTTTCAAATTTAACATTGGTGTCGTGTCTCGCATTCCTGTAAGTCTGGTCTCGTATCTCGCATTTAGGGGAAAATTTTATTTTTATTTTAATATAAACCCTGATCTCGCATATAAGACAAAAAAAAATCAAATTTAACCATAGTCGAAATCTCATATTTCCTGTAAGCATGGGCTCGCACCTTGCAACTCACATTTAGGAAAAAATAATAATAATAATTCGATTTTAACACTAACCTCATAATTAGAGCGATTTATTTTGTTTAAGTGTGCGATGAGAGATGCAAGCTTAAGATAATGCGAAGTGTGAGACCAACCTAACTAGGTCTGGAAAAAATAAGATTCAAAGATAATAAAAATTAATCAGCCGTGGATCTAGTTTTGATTATCTTTAGAAAATAAATTTGATGATGCTTTTGATTTTTTTATGAACTACATTTTGAAAGGTATAAACTTTTCAAAAAAACACAAAAAGTAACTTATCATTTATAACCATAGATTTGTTCTTGAGAATCCATATTTTATTTTAAGAAGTGTGTTTCTAATTGGGATTGTCTAAGTATTGAGCACGTAGCTGATTTTTCTTTAGGTTCTCTCCATCTTTTAATGTTGTTAACTTCTTTCATTTTGATGACTCGTGGCCAAGGTGTAGGCATACATAGAAATATGATGGAATTTCACCATAAACTATATCTTTCCAAAAGTTTTCGTTTCCTCCGAAGGATATCCATACTTTGTTGATCAATTCTCTTGAAATATCAAGTTCAACCTATGATTTGCAATAGTTGAATTTTGCTCTATTCTTTAAGGAAACCCAGATTGTTAAAGGCTTTATAATACTTAACAATAATACTAATAATTTCATTTTTAAAACATCTATTTTGGAAAGTTGGATAGTGTTATCCATATTGATGTGATAGAGAGCTCTATTCTAGGATTAGAGAATCGTACCCATTTAAAGGTTGTCATTGTGTTTTGTCTTAAAGACTAGTCATTTTGTTTCCAAATATTTTTTAGATGATCTTGATGATCAAGTTCGATTAATACACGCCTTGCATCCCACATGGAAAGACTATACTCACCCAAGAACCTAAAGTTGTTTAGAAATTTACCAATTAAAATATATTTAGAGTTTGAAAAAAATAATTATCTGTTCTTGAGCCAAGAAATGTATTGCTTTATGGACTCATTTGTCTTGGATTTTCACGTTGATATGGGGAATTTATTTTATAGAAACTTTGTAGCTTATGCGTATGTTTTAAAGTTTTGGATTTAAGGCAGATGCTGTTTAGTGAGGTCCTTTTGGTAAGGATTACTAAAAAATTAGGTTATTTTTTAAAATCAGTGATATGGGTAGGATCTGAGGAAGAGTTTTCATTCTTCTGTGATTGCAATTGATTTTTTTTGTGGCAACAGTGAGTATTGTTTATGGTAGGATTTTAGTTATTACTCAAGTTTGAACCTTTGTTTATGAAAACAGAGGGTGTAATTGCAGGTTTGGTAGAATTCAGGAAAGAAGTTGCTGACAGTATTGACTGAGATGATGGCTTGGGTGAATAGTGATCTTTAGTCATTTCTGGTAAGACTTGACTTTCGGCTAGTCGACGACCACTAAAACATTAGACTCTATTCTTGAAAAATCATATTTTTTCCAAAATTATTGGTATTCTTTTAAATTTAATACAATACAAACAATTTAAAGAAAACCATAACCAAACTATTATACTTTTTTATTCTTATAATTAAAACAAACTATTATAACTTTTTAATAATATATTTTTAATACTCGAACCAAGAATATTTTTTCAATGCAAAATAAAACTATTATCATTTAATACCAAAATAGAATTGCAAACCAAAGATTAATTGGTGTAACCATTTAAAAAAATCATTCACATATATAACTTTTTTATTTAAAAAATATAAAAAAATTATTTTCGCATATATTTTTCGAACTACGATTTGAAAAATGCGAATTAAAAAACATTACAAAAAAAAGACAAGATAAGGAAAAACATGTACGAATATTTTACACGATCGAAGATATTTTTGGTAAAACATATAATCCAAATATCTTTTAATAATTCATATTATTTGTAATTGATAATTAAAATCGGATTTAGTTAAAAAATGATAACCCGTCTTTTTTTGTCAAAAAAATTAACTAGCTATAAAAACATTAGTCAAATGATATTTTTTTAAGTTTGTTATTAACATTCAAGTTCCAAAATAGATATTTAAAAATTGTTAATATTTTTATTAGATTTATTTGTTTTGACAAAATAGTGAGACATAATATACTGTTGGAAAATATATTACTAAAATATTAACATAATAATATATATTTTTTGGTAAATTATACAAACAATTTAACGATCACTAAAATAATTGGAGCTTCTCAAATTTAATATTATATGACAAATTGACCACATGTTTTATTTAAATATTAGATAACATTGAACATAGTAATGTTAGAAAGATGAAGAATAATAAAGGTGACATGTTAGAAAAAATACTTAAAACCTTTTAAGACACTATTTAGTATTACAAAAGAACCTTAGACATTAAGTGGGAAAATTTGTAATATTTGTAACAAACTCTACGATGGATGAAAGACACGTGTGCATAAAAACACATATCATTCATCCGTAGAATTAGAATTAAGGTTAGAATAATAGTATAAATAGATGACTTGGCCTCATTGTAAAAAAATTTTGATTCAAGAATCTTGAAAGTTAATCTAATACCCTGATAATATCATGTTCTTGAATTGTTTAGTTTATTTCCATAAAAAAATTGTTAAGGATTTGCAGTACACCTAAATAGACCCATTGAATCATCTGCATTTCCGCTTGACATCCTTATAGAAATTTTCTTGGAGGTAGTGTATTCATTTATTTTGATTACTTAATATATTTTTATTTATTTATATCCCAACAATGATTTAATAGACTAAATTTAGTGGTACTATAAGTTTGTTTATTTTTTCTGGTAAATTCATGTCACCTTTTGATATTCAAACTCTGAATACTCGAGTTAACTGCCGATTATCTTTAAATATAGTATATTTGTTTTCAAATACCAAATCCAAAAATAAGAAAGTTAATATTCTAAATTAGAGATGTCATATGATAGATTGGTTGAGAAGAATAACACACTTAAAAAAGATATAACAAACTTGACGATGCTTAACTCTAAGATATAAAAATTTCAAGGAAAGTTGGACAAAGAAAATGAGGTAAAAGATGAAGCAGTTCATTAAGCTGGGGAGAAATTCATACAATCCACCAGTGTTGCATGTAATAAATACCGTAAGAATTTGATACTAAGTATATGGAAATCTTACATTGTGCTTCATTTAGGTCTTCTGAGAAAACACATTATTATGAAGGAATATCCTCATGCTAACAATTAATATAATCACTCATACAAGATGACTGAGAAGAAGATGATGAACTATCTGAATATGAAAAATATGATGATCTAACAACAGTAGGTGAAGTAACAACAACATATTACCTATCCTTTATCTTTACCTCCCGCTACTCCAATTCAATGACATCAAGATTACTCAGAGTGTGAACAATCTTAGATTAGAAAAATGACCATGTACGGTACATTCCGCCCCCATATATAACTAAGCCTCGAGAGGATAATAGTAGCAAATTTTGAAGTATCTATAACGATATCCGGCACTAGACGAGAGAATTTATAGTTTTGAGGGAGAAGATTCAAAGCTTGATTGAAAATAGAAATTTATTGCAGTTTATAAATCATATGGAATAATGAGATTCAAAGCTTGATTGATAATAGAAGTTATAGCTTTGAGGGAATCTATAGTTTTGCGAGAGGAGATTCAAAGCGGCTCGGGGTCTACCAGAAAACGTGGGCCAAAGAATCACATGACTGTTCCCAAACAAGAAAATACCAATATGGTAATCATCGACCAAGATGCAAAAATATTAATCTCTCGAGTGTGTATCTAAACCATATTCTAAACTGCTACGTTGTGCGTACTATCTCTAGAAGGGATGATTTGAGTTTTTATTTTAGCCTTTTTGGTGAAGATTACATTTCGGGGATCACAAACTCGTCTAGAAAGAGTCACGTCGGAAGAAACAAAGCCTAGTTCTAAACAATAACATCTCCCAATCTCTTTTAAGCTCCTTACGTGTTATTTATTTTCAAGGAGGATGACCTCTGAGGTGTTGATGGACCTCATAAGGGTGTTGTACAGATAACCACAATTATGAGAAAAGGAGATTCAGAGAGTCATGATAGACACTGGGAATTCTGTAAACATACAGTTTAAGGGTTCCTATGATAGAATGAAGAGTCATTCGATTGTACGCTGATTGGACATAAAATGGTAGTATTTACAAAGGAAAGTACCATCGTCATCGAGGAATTTGAAACATACGTGATACATGGAAAAATTGAGTTTAGAAAGATAGTCTAAGTTCTTTTTATGGTCGTGGATTATCCCACTTCCTATAATGCAATATGTGACAGGTCATGTCTTCACCGTATGCACGCTTGTTGGCTTCCTCTGATCACTCCAATATACCTCTCAAAGAAATATTTTATGCATTAATGATAAGATGAATCCATTGCATCCATTTTATGCAATAAAGTACGACCTAAAATAGCATCGCACAAACCAGGTGTATCAACCACCATAAACAATGTTTTCACTATTTTTCTCATATTATCATGTCCCACAATTACTAGAAGCTCCACCACTCATTCATAATTAGCTAACACACACAAAAGTAACAAAATTCTTTTTCAACTTGTATACAATGTTACCCCAATCATCTTATCATACCCACTTTGAAATGGTAGATTAGTTTAACTACCAATATCAAGCATATTCAATTTGACCGTAATTAACAAACTATCCTCAAGTATGGTAACTAATCGTCTCAGTTTATAATCAGTGAAATTCAAAACAAATATAGAAATCTATTAAAATGTATAACAAATTCATAAACAAGATAAACTTCAAGATCTTTCCTATACACTTTATTTGAATCAGTGGACGTTTCTGCGAGAGTGTCTCCTCCAGAAATAATACCTATCACATATTTTCATGCTTCCGCTTTCTTGGACTGTGGTTTCTTTTAACTGTATCTCGATTTTATTCTTCTAATTTTCTGACGAATTCAACTAGTTCACCATTTCCCACTAACCTCTGAATTTCATCATTCAAATAAAAATAGTCTAATATAGTTGGCCCATGGTAATGATGGTAAGCATAGTAAAATATTTGAGATATTTCATTATTTGAAGTTATTCTAGACCGTAGAGGTCAATAATTTATCTTATCCTAAGTTTTTATAAAAATACATCACAATTGATGCATTAAGATGAGTAAACCTTCTGTCCGGATTATCATTAAACGATTACTTACCCTATTTAGTAACTTGATAACCTCCATAGGTCTTTGATCCTCAATGTATTTTTTATCAGACTAACCAATACTTTGTTTTGGAGATTTAATTACTATGACCTCCTTTCTCATAGTTTCTTATACTCCAATGAACATCTCATATATTCCTTACAAATTCCTCATGTTGTCAACTAGAAATTTAATCAGATCCTCAAGTAACATAACTATCGATTGGTGTACCTTTCTTTAAGGTTGCTAAAGTCACACCTCTAACACAACCATCTAAACTATTCATTTTTAGATTAACTGTTGCATATAGTTTCTTAAATATTTACGTTACTTTTGATACAAAGTCATAATATAATCTTCATATTTCTTTATAGATTTATTTGCAATGGATTGACTCATAACTAAAGTCAATAACTTATCAATTATTTGTATAAATTTAAAAGGAATATTATTAAACCACGATAGTGCATTTACTCTAAGATTCATATAAAATACTCTACAAATGAGAGTATCATTAAGATTAAATCCAAGCATAGTGTTTTTAAATTTTCTAAATGGTACTTTGCATCTCTAGTTCCATGATACTTGTCTATCCTAAAAGGATCAAAATTTCTTGGTAATTCACCTTCAAGATTATTTTGAGATAGGGGAGACCATGCTAGTGTGTATATAGCTAGATTTAGCATTTGAAACTTTTTTTGAGCTCATTAGTTATTTCTAGACACCTTGTCACCTGCTTCATTTTTTCCTTCTCCTATTTCTTATTCGTCTAGGTCATAAAATTTATATCCAGTATCCTCAAGAAGAAATGTAATAATGTGAACTTTAATTCCCACTAGAAGTGTCATAAACTTGAGATTGCCAACCTCTACTTCGCAGATGACTTGATGATTTTCGGTCAAGGCGACATTAATTCCCTCAATATTATCAAGACGATGTTAAATATTTTTTTGATCTCTCGTGTTTTAAAGGTAGCACTTAGAATAACCACACATTCCTATATGGGGTAAACCACACATTCCTATATGGGGTAAACCACACTCTTAGAATAAATTTGGTCAACATTTTTTGTTTCAACATAGGTTCCATCCTACTTAAATATCATGGAGTCACTATTTTCCCAGGTCGACTTTCCCATGATAATTGTCGATCTCTTATGGAAAACATTACTACACACAGACTTCAAAAAATATCTCATATGTTGTAGGCTTCAATTCATTAAATCTTTTCTCTTCACGGTGTAGTTTATCAGTTTTCGATCTTCATTCTCCCCGTTAGAATTTTTAAAGAACTCGATCAGTTTCTCCATCATTTGTTTTGGACTGGGCACGAGATGAAGGTTACGGGCGCGATAATGTCTGGGTGTACTATAACCTTGCTCTTTTCTGAGGGCGATCTTGAGATTTCAGACCAATAAACTTGAAATCAGGCTATCGTCCTTAAATATTTTTGGTCTACTGTTGGTGTGACTAGATTAACTCTGAGAAGATTAAAAACAATAACTTCTGGTCTTTAAAGGCTGACTCTAATCCGTCATGCACATGGTTGTGATTGGTAATTGGGAAAATATCTCATTTTGTTATGACCCATGGCTGCCATAAACCTCTTTGGCCAATCATTATGAGCTTACTATTATTCGAGATTTTTGGTTAGGGAACAATCTCAAGGTTTTCGATATCATTTAGGATGACCTCTGGAATTAGCCAACTCATTTAAGGTCTACCAGTGCTAGAAATCATTGAAAATTCAAGAAGATCAACCATCTCATTCTCTTTCTCTCCCCAAGTGTAAACTATTTTGATGCGCATAACTGGTCCGCTAAGATTGAGAATGTTAAATTCACAATTAAAGGTACTTACGATGCAATTCATACTCCCAACCCTATTCTAGATGGACGGGATTGATATAACATCTCTTTAATATTTCCCGCCATTCTTTTATCCTTTAGCTTACAATCCTGGATAAGTTATCTATCGAGATAAGCTCATTAGCTGGAGGTATAAACTCTCCTCCTAATTGTGTGTTGTGTAATTCAAGTGATGAATCTATCAACCATAAACTGAAAAAGAAATCATAAATTTTAAAAATATTCAAATTTACGGTAATATTTTTTAAAATTTTGACATAAAAATATTTAAGTTTTCAAATTCCATTTATAAATATTAGCTTAAAGAAATTCCGAACCTAAAAATTCAGATTCCACAAATGACAAAGCATAAAAAAAAAGTATGGTCAATAGAAAAGTACACCATCATTCCTGAAAAAAGAAAAATAATAATAATTATGATTTTTATATATTAAAATATAAAACCGTTATTTAAAATAAAAAATTACAATCGGTGCCAGATTTTTTTATTATATAAAACTTTTTAATACAATTAAAAAAAAGAAAATAAATTTTAAATTTATGAAATGAATTCGTCGATTAAAAATAATAATAATCATAATTTTTAAATTGGATTAATTTTATAAATAGCAGAACTGTAATACCATTTAGAAAAAACAGAAAATACAAACATATATTCTTATTTTCCCCGAAACATATATATATATATATATAAATCTTAGTACACACAAAATGCACATCTAAAAATGGCAAAATAGTAAATAAAGCTAGAAATCTAGAAAGTTATAAAACCCTTCAATGTGTCTGTTTATAAAGCTTGACAATGTCCCCATAATCTCAGTTCATTTTCTCTCATTCACATACACAACTCCACATACGTAACAACTTTTTCTAATTCGTCCGTTTGAGATGACAATCCGGCTTTTGGGCTCTAGTCGTTAACTCAGATCTGATCAGGTCAGATTCTTCTATTTTGGGTCCTTTTATTTTCTTCACAATATAAAATCACAAACTCTTGAATCTTCTTCGATTCTATATTCGATTTTCATTCAATTTGTGGTCGATTTCTCAGAGATATAAACTCTTTCTTTCCTCTTTAGTTCGTTATTTCAGCGAATTCGATTGATCAATTAGGTAATTCAGAGCGGAGAGTTTGAGAAGATGACTAGAATGCCAACATGGAAGGAGAGAGACAATAACAAGAGGAGAGAAAGGAGGAGACGAGCGATCGCGGCGAAGATCTTCGCCGGCCTAAGAATGTACGGGAACTATAAGCTGCCAAAGCACTGTGACAACAACGAAGTCCTTAAAGCACTTTGCGCGGAGGCCGGTTGGATAGTTGAACCAGACGGCACCACTTACCGGAAGGTTATAGCCTAAACCCTTTAGATTGTTCTATTAATGTTTATTGTTTCGGCCATAAAATCGGATCATGATTACAGAAGCGCATGTTAGCAGCGATGAACGTCAGTGTTTTGGTTTCTTTTGCTTTAGTTTTTTTTTTTTTTACTTAATAAACTATTTAATTTATGGTCAGGTCTAGATGGATATAGATCTGGTCAGCATTGCTGGTCCTCTCTTGTTACAACTTTGCGTGAAACCACTCAAAAGATTCTTTTTTTACCTACTGTATGGTTTGAAAGATAAAGACCTAAATACCCTTTTGGAAATTCTCAATTTTGTTTTATAAGATATGTATTGTGACATTGAATGATGGGTATATGTGGGAAAGTGAACAATGTTCTGCTTTTTGATTTGTTTTCTGTCGCTCGACTCTGTTTAGTAAAAACATCAAGAGGTTAGAGGACCATTTTTTTTCTGACTTGATGATGACATGATCTCTGATTCTGTTAAATGGAGTTTAGCATAGCAGAGTCGTTTGTTTCATTTGACTGTTCATTTTTTTGCTCATTGATTGGACGAAGTAGGGTTCATATTTGCTTATCACTACAATGAGGCTTGATTTTTATTTGCTAGCAAGTAGAAAGTAACAAGTAGCAAGTAATGAGAGACATAGTAACTCTTGTAGATTAAGCATGAGCCGGCAATAAAATTTATGTCTTGCAGTGTTTAAGACATGAAATTTTTGTTCTGGCAGGACAAGATTCTATTGTTTGTATGACTTTTTGTAAAAGGGCTAAGAACACTTGTAGTCTTCGGAATCGGTCACCTGTATAAAAAAAAACTGATTATGTTTTTTATCAAAACAACAATTTTTGTTGGTTTTGTTTTGCATATATAGTCATTCACGGGCGGTAAATGGAGACAAAAAAATTGACCAAATATAGAGAACAAGACAAAAAATATGGCCGTTTTGATAAAAAAAATAAGTTGTTTTTTTTATGCACATAACCAATTCCGATGAGTTTTATTAGCCTATAAAAGCTTACTGATTCATAGTTTGTATAACCAATTCCGATGAGTATTAGCCTATAAAAGCTTACTGATTCATAGTTTGTCTAACAATCAGTCATTCTAACTATTGTATTATTGTATTACAGGGCCTATAAAAGCTTACTGATTCATAGTTTGTCTAACAATCAGTCATTCTAACTATTGTATTACAGGAGTGCAAGATGGTGGAAAGAATGGAATTAGGAGGTCCATCAACAACAGTAAGCCCATGTTCATCACATCAGCCTAGCCCTTATGTTTCATATAATGCAAGCACGAGTTCTTCTTTTGTGAGTCAAGTTAATTCAAATGTCAATCGTCATTCACTTATCCCGTGGTTGAAGAATCTTTCAACCACATCTTCATCTGCCTCTTCTTCAAGACTTTCGCATCTTCATACCCTTGGCGGCTCAATCAGTGCACCAGTCACTCCTCCCTGGAGCTCCCCAACTAAGTTGGCACCAATAGCAAGAACTGAATGGGAAGAACAACAATTAGCTCACCTCGGACGAGAAGGAGGACAACACTTTGGTTCTCCCTTGATGACTTCTTCTACTCCACCAAGCCCACGCCGTCAAATCGTTCCTAATACTGAATGGTTTGCAGGGATTCGAAATTCTCAACGTGCTTCAACTTCTCGGACGATTAGCTTTGTACCCTCCGACGGTAGATCTCAAATATGGAATTCTGGCAGAAGCGGAACATCCTCGCCTGCAGTATTTGATCAGACCGTGGATATGCCAATGCCGGCTGCGACTGCGGATGAGTTTTCGTTCCGTCGTAACAAAAATGGTCTAGTTAAGGCATGGGAAGGAGAGAGTTTCCACGAAGGGTGCTGCTCCGATGATCTAGAACTCAACCTCACTCTTGGAAACTCAAGAACGATGTGATCTACTGAGACAAAGATTAAAGATCCTCTAATTCAGTATTTGTTGATGTTCATTTTAACTTTTTAGTTGTTAAAGATCTTAGGTCATTTTCGCAACCCTCATTTGTAACCTGTAACCTTTCAGTACTTGCTACTGTTGTAATGCGTTTCAAATCAATGGTGTTGGTTTAAAAGTAATGCACAATGACATGATAGTTATTAAAATTCATTCATTGTTATGGTTCTTTTTTGGATATTGAGTTTACTTTATTTTTTACATTATTATACATAAGATTTTTCCTAGACCTCTATCATTGCAAATTCAAATTATTTTTGTTGTTTATATACTTTATTCATGCCTCTTGTTATGCTTAGTGGACCAGTTCCACTACTGCACTAAACTGGTAACTGTCTAAAATAAGAACAGGACTATGTCTTCTTTTAACCAAAAGCATAAAGAGTGCCATTTTCTCCGTCTATTTCAATTTTATCATGTGGTATGACATGCACCGGTGAATAAAAAAAAGTTATAATAATATTTGATAAGTTTATGCCTCTCAATGATTTTTTTATATTATATTTTCAGATGTTGCTACTATGTTGACAAGAAGCATTGCGTGATGTTATCTAACTTATATAACTTTCAACACAGTTATTGACATCCTTCATGATAAGAATATTGCTTGGGTTCAAAGATTGACAACCTATATTGTGTTCCTTATCCTTTGCCAAAGTTATTTTATCCCAACTTTTCGAATATCCCATTCCACTATAAGTTTATTGCGAAGTTTCTATCCGATTTCACACGATAAGATTATGATGAAATTTTCCTTATCACCATTTTGAAGAAGTAAAGCTTTTATCCAATTTTACGGAAAGATTATTGTGAAAAATGTTCTTATCCCAATTTCACAAGTGTATACACCGCTATCAAATAGCCCATCACTAATCAATAATAATAAAATTGTTGAAACCTTTTTCAACAAAATATATATATATATATATATATATATATATATATTAATCAAAATAAACTTCATTACTAAATTGATAAAGAGTACAAGATTTAGTCCTTCTTAACAAGGCTTGATAACTAGAAAGACCAAATTGAGAACAGAATTGAAATCCCTAAATGCACAAAATCTTCGAAGAGCTCCCTCGATTCAGATTCAGAACAACGCCATTAAAGCTCAGAAAACCTTCTAACCGGGATCGATGTAACCCACCCATAAACTTTCCAAAGTAACAATTGCCAGCAGAGGGTTAGGAGCATCATAGTTAGTAAAGAGTCTGTTCGATTTCTCAAGCAAGATCTATTTGGCGATCCAATTTTCCAAAAACGAATCCAGCTCCAGTAATGATATGACCCAGATGGTTTCTAACTATCAGACCACCAGAGGCTTCTCCAGCGAAACTACACGCACCATCAATGTTGACTTTGAGTCTCCCAGCAATCGGGGGAAACCATTTCAGGTATATTGCTTTAGCCTTTCCTATAGTGAGACATCCAAGAGCAGCACCTGCATTAGTGACACCAGTCCAATGCTTAGCCTTTAGCATATTCTTAGAATCAATGCCTAGGATTACTTTTTTAATTCGGATAACAGCACTATAGAAGCTATCATAGGAGTTATGAAATTTGCTATGATTTTTATTCACCCAGATCACCCAGAGAATGATTTGAGGGACAATGTGAGTGATGTGAAAGTTACAATTAGAGGACCAGAACCAACAGTGCATTATATGACTCAGAGACATGAATCGTCTCACAGGTATTCTGAATAGAATACCAAAATAGTTCCATAAGGACCAGGCGAAGCTGCAACTGATGAAGAGATGGTTTTTGTCTTCACAGTTACATCAGAATTGACACTTAGAAACCACCACAAAGTGTCTTTTAGAGAGAATGCTATCAATGGGAGAAATTGTTTTTAAATGTTTCGAACTTAGGAAAGAAAATTTAGTAGGGATAAAATGATGCCAGATTTTCTTAAAAATAGTTTGTTTAGAGTGAGCAGATCTGATATTATCCCAGGTAGCCTTAGTGTTAAAACATTTATCTTTAGAAAGCTTCCATTCTATTATATCATCCTGATCATGATTGATATTAACTTTAGAAATATGCTTTAATCTGTCCTGAGAAAGAAAGGAGGTGAGAGTAGGAGTATCCCATTGACCATCTTTCCAATAAGAGTTTACTTTAACAGGAAGGAAACAACTGTTAGAACCATAATCATTAGCAATAGGAGGCATGTCATGCCAAAATTCTCTCCAAAAGTCAATATCCCCCTTGCCAAGTCTCTAAGAGACACTTTGATCAGCCTGATCCTTAACAGAACTAAGTCTTTTCCAAGTGAGAGAGTCAGTAACTTTACACTCAGCATTTAGAGGATGAGTGTAGTTACAATAGGTTGTGTGGATAAGGTCAGCCCAAAGGGAATTTCTTTTTCTGAAAAGAAACCAGAGTTTAAAAGAGAAGGTGAGTTGAATGTCAGACAGAAGCTTGACATTTAACCCACCCTCATCAAAGGGCTTACACAGACTATTCCAGGCAGACCAGTGAATAGCATTATCAGTATATTTAGGTCTCCAAAGAAACTTATTGAAGCATTGCTCAAGTTTATTGATAATGCCATTAGGGATCAGACTATTCTGTATCCAAAATTATATAATGGGATATAGGACATTCTTTATAAGGGACAACCTGCCCCCAAAAGAAAGATTCTTCATATCCCAGTCATAAATTTTGTTATAGATACTAGTAAGAAGAGGTAAATAATGCTTCCCTTTATTGTTTGCAGATATCGTGATGCCCAAGTATGTAAAAGGAGCATGCTCAACATTGAATCCAGTAGAGGATTTGATCCTGTCAGAATTGGCATGAGTACAATTGGATGAGGTAATGAGCTTTGTCTTATCCTTATTAATCAGCTGGCCAGATTCATTTTGGTATTTGTTCAACAGGTCACTAAGGAAGTCAATAGAGGAGGGAGAAATGTTGGAGAAGATGATAATGTCATCTGCAAAAGCCAAACAAGGTAAAATAAAACCAGATTATAAGTAGTATCTCAAACTATTATTATTTTGGTAAAGGTTAGAGAGTCCTCTAAGCAAAGCCTCCTCAGCAAGAATGAAAAAGGCAAGGGGACAGAGGGTCACCCTGTCTTAAGCCATTCTTCTGAGGGAAGTAACCAATGTTGTCACCATTAATCAAAACATAAACCATTACTTTAGATATCAGCATATTAATAAGAACCAGAATATCATTAGAGAAGCCAAAACACTTAAGAGTGTTAATGACAAAGACATGAGACATTCTGTCAAATGCCTTTGTCATATCTAATTGAAGAATGATGTTGCCTTTAGAAGGCATTCTCTTGATATTATGAAGCATTTATTTTATAATCAGGATATTATCATGGATAATCCTATCTTTAACAAAAGCACTTTGACCTCTAGAGATGATATTAGGAAGAAAATAGGCAATTCTCTGATTAATAAGGCCAGAAATAAGTCTGTTAAATATTGTGCACAGACTAATAGGCCTGAAATTATTCCAAGATATGGGATTAGGGCCTTTAGGGATTAAGCAGATCCCAGTGGCAAAAAGACCACTGGGAATACTATTACCCTGAAGATAAGAATTGAGAGCACTGCAAACATCACTACAAATAATATTCCAACAAGATTTGAGAAAGAAGCAATTAAACCCATCAATGCCAGGGGCACTGTCATTCCTCATGCCCTTGATAACAGACCACACCTCTTCTTTGCTGACAAACTTAAGAATAACTTCATTGTCTTTATCCATTATTAGCTTAGGAATATTGTTGAGAATTGAATCTTGAGAATTCACAATATTGCTACTATAAAAGTTGTTATATATATATATATTAAAATATTTAAAAAGATAAACTACATATAACAACTGGAAATCAAATATTTACAAATAATATAATAAGGCTGATAAAATACGAATCAACATCGAAAACTATTTACAAATAACATAAATAACCTCACGAGATTTGATAAAATACGAAAAACTACGTAATTTTGGAACTAAAGTATCCACATAAACTTTTTATTAGTACAAATATATAGTTTAACCGTTTTCTTAAATATCATATCTATCAGACCATAGTTTTAAAAAAATCCGAAAATATCATTAGTTTTGTTTTTTAAAACCAACAAAACTAGATCAATTGAAGATACTTTTTAATTTTCTTTTTTTATTGTTGCGTAATTACATGCAAATGTGTTGCAAAAATAAGAAGTAGATGGTTGTGTAAATAAGACTTTTGGATGCCAAATAAGTATGGGTGTGTGAAAAAATAATATATACAACTTATTTTTATGAAAATAAGTGTTAATCTGGATGCTAAACAACTTAACTTTTTTTTTATAGTTGTGAAAATATGTGTATTTTTTGTTGAAAAACAACTTATGATTTTTTTTTGGATTGTATTCCAGGTTTGAAAATACACATACTCATAATTTGAATGTGACAAAATAATTGAGGTCCACTTGTTTCATTAAATGCAAATGTGTTGCAAAAATATGAAGAAAATGATTTTGTAAATATGATTTTTGGTTGCGAAATAAAATTTATTGTGTGAAAAAACAAAAAACAATTTATTTTTATAAAAATAAGTGTTAATTGAGTTTGAAACAACTATTTTTTTTCTAGTTGCGGAAATATGTTTATTTTTGTATTGAAAAAACCTTTTTTTTAGAATGTGTTCTGGATGTAAAATTACGTGTAATTTGGTTATGAATATAGGGAAAAAGAAATAATAATTTCAAAACAAATATCAACTATAGATTTCGTTTTGTTGTTTAAATATATATGCGTTTTTGGATTTTTTAGGCGAAAGATATGACATTTTGAAAGTTAAATATAACTAATTGTTAATGGTGCATTCTTATATGTGTTTACGAATATTGTTGGAAGTATTTGTGTTAACATGTTATAATTAAAAAAACTACAAAACTTAGATGGTGAATGAGACTTTTAATTTTTGTAAAAAATATTTCGTAGAGGTAGATGATTAAGTAGAAGATGTAAATTGTTTTGGTGGAATATGAAATATCAAATTTTTTGATAGATAATAAAAGCGTACAACTAAAATTGTCAACATAAATTGTAAAAATTTAAAATTTATGGAAAACAAAACTGATAAAAAACCCAAAAAAAAGTAATGTCCGTTATTTATTTATTTTCTCTTATTATTGATTTAGAAATACACATAAGCTTTTCATCATTTAGGGTGGGAGTAAAACTAAAGGATATAGATTTTTCAGTATCTCTCGTTAAAAGTAAAGGGGAAGCTATTTCTCCCATAAAATTTATTATTTCCTCCATCTTATATTTCTAAAAAATATATTCAACACTTGTTTTTACATTTTTGTCCTTAATTTATTTTCTAATTTATATTTTGATGACACTATGCACTATTCAACCCATATTCGAACAAACACATCATTAAGTCAAATTACATATATATCATCTGACTTCTAAAATTAAATCTTAAAAACAAAAAAAACTCAAATTCGTTAAAAATTAATCATAGAAAATAAAGACACCCAAACAAACGATTCAACATCTCAAAACATCACTCCATCAACCAACAAGATGATTTAATCTTGTAAAAATGAAAACAAACAAAAATAAGAAAGATAGAATAAAAAACAAGTTAAAGTTTTTTTTTTAAATAAACAAAACAAAAACAAGATTTTCAAAGTTTTATAAAAGTAATTCGATACTAAAAAAACCCGTTCCTCGATATACATGAAATTTTAAAAAAAACATAACAAGAGAAATTCCGAGAACTGCAATTTTTTTTGCATATCGAGTTCGTTGAACTCGATATACAGAGTACACCCGACTTCTTAGGAATCTTGCTAACCAATAGATTAAAAAAAGATTTAGGAAATATTTTTACCTTTGACAGATTGCTTCAATCGAAAGTGGTGGCTATGTTTTTTTACTCAGTTAAAAGAGCTTATAGTTGTGTATTTATATTAATAGGATTAGAGTTTATTGGTGGAAGTAAATAAAAAATTAAGGTAGATATGGTGTTTGGGTGGTTGCTAAAGAAGAAGGTAAGTATGATTTTTTTGGGTAAAATTAAAAAAGGGTAAATTGATAATTTCCTTAATGGAGAAAATAATAAGATTGAGGTTTTTTTTAAATATGGGAGAAATAAAAAATCTTACGGAAGAAATAGCTCCACCTAAAAGTAATTAAAACTATTTAATGTATTTACGAAAATTAGAAATATATTTAATTGAATCTAAATAGTTAGAGCATCTAAACACTGATTTTCTACTAACCTCATAATGTACTCCTTTGCTCTATATTATACTTCAGATAGTCCAAACTATGGTGGCAATGTTGGTCCGAGCCGGTCCAAACCGGTCCGATCTGGTCTAATCCGGTTGGGCTTTGTCCAGCCCGAACATTTAATGGGACAGGTATGAATATACAAATTGTGACCCGTAGGCGGTTGGATCGGGTATGGATTTTTAATTTGTCCAATCCGTCCCGACCCGTAAATATAAACTATATATAAAATATAAAAAATGTATTAAAAAATAATTATTATTTTAAAAAATAATTGTAAATTTATAAAATATAACTAAAAAGATATACTTACTAATTACTAGAAGACTAACATTTATATTTAATATACCGTCTTTGAGTAATTATTATTTTACTTTTAGAGTCAATAATATATTTATTAATTATATTTTTTTTCCATAAACATAAATTATAAATATATTTCTTCATATCTTTATTTATATATACTTTTAATGCTAATTTCTAACTTTTCAAGTTCTTTGTTTATATATACTCTCAATCGTAATTTCTAACTTTTCAAGTTCTTTGGATGTTTTTCTCTTCTGCTATTGTGTTTTATGTACGTTAGTTTTAAATTAAAAATAAAATCAAATTTGAGTTGGTTTGGATCGAATCGGACTGGTTCGGCCAACCCGAATAGTAAAAACAATATTTGCGGGCCGGGTCGACAGCTCCGCCACCATTTCTTATGGTTCCAAAGATCTTGTTGGGACACCATCGCTTATGGTTCTAAAGATCTCTTTGGGTGAGTTTCGAACTCTTACAAAACCTTTAATTGAGCTTATCGTTTTTTTACTATTGGGACTATTCAGCCATTGGCTCTATCACCATCACTATTTTGTATGCTTTGCCTCTAGTCTTGATGGATCCAACTGTAAATTTCTAACAGCTGGTGCAAGATCTACACGCGAAACGTGACATTAATTTTAAGATTTTACATGCCTTGCTAACAACTCATCCGCAGTGAAACAAACAAGCAACAACTAGTGTAGCACTCAATACTGAAATCAACAAGGATAAGTTTGATAAATCATCCTCTAGAAAAGATGAAAATTAATGCTACAAAAAATAAAAAGAATACGGAGAAGCATGAGCCCAACTTCGAAACATTAGCCCAACTTCGAAACATTCAACATGCAAAACATCACCTTATACATCGCATAGTTAAATTTCTCGCATCTTAAAGGTTATATATTTTAAGGAACACATGCTTAATTAATGCGCATATAAAAATAAGAACATAATTATTCCTCCTCTAAACACCAAAAACATTATACAGACTTGTCCACTCTCTTAACACAAAACACATTATATAGACATAACATCAAACCTAAACATGCAATGCTATATATTCTTAATTAAATAAACTAACATATCAAATTTTGAATGGTTTTGTTATAAGTCCAAGGAGGTTTGAAGTAGCAAACACACAATCAGCCAAAACAAAAATCTACCAAAGAAGCTATATAATCATAAAGTTGTCACCGCGGAAATAAGGCTTTCATGGCACTGAAAACTTCTATATCGGCCGTCAAGGCGATAAATTTAGCCGTTAAGGTTCCGAAGGCTACTGTAACATTTTCCATGACACTGAACTAGGTTGCCACATCAACCATACGATTTTTGAAATAGTGAAAACCCCTATTTTTATTATGAATTAAGGTTTTTTGTTGACTTTTTAGATCATATTCTTAATTTATTTAGTAATGATTTTTAATCATCTAAAACATATAATAGGTCATACAAAAATCATGAATGAGGTTACTGAGGCTTTATTTTCAAAAATAGGCGATGAAAATTTAGCTAGATTAGTTTAAAAAATTCTTAATAAAAACACAAAAATATGCTAATATGCACGAAGATTCTACTATAAAGACTAAGCATACTGCTAAAACAAAAAATAATAATCCTCCTAAATATTTCCAAAAAAGGAAAGTTGTTTATCGTTCTTAAAAAAACAACTGCACCTACCACCTCATTTTCAAAGAATTCTTTAAAATGAAAGATCATTAACAAATCACAAAATAAGTCTATATATATATTCCAAATAAAGATTCTACAATTATGTTTGGTACTATATGGTCATCAAATGAGATGATTGAGTTTTCATCTGATTTGAATCTCTATTTTGGTTAGGTCGTGAGCTTGCATTATGTTTAACTGAAATTTTCTAATATTGTGCATCTTTGGTTGATATCTTACAGCGTCAAACTAAATTTTTTGAGTTATTTTATTTGTTTATTATAATTAATAGTAAAACATTATTATTTTTATCTTTATTAATAATAATTTAATATTTTTATTCTCAAAGCTACCATAATTTTACCTTTTTTGTTGGTAATTATGTCATATTCTGACATTCAAATTCTAAATACCTGAGGTAACTCTCCGATCATTTTTGTAAATAGCTTGTTTTCTTTGAAAGACCAAATCAAGAAAGACGAGGTTGAATATTAAAAGTAATAACGAACTTAAGAAGGATTTAACAAGCAATGAGACCCTTAACTCTAAGATATCATAAACTTCAAATACAATTGGATATATTTGACAAGGAGAATAATGAAGCAGTTCGTAAAGAAGAACAAAAATTTATATAATGATCCAATATTGTATGTAATAAATATCGTAAAAATAAGTACTCGACATATGGAAGGGTAATATTGGGTTTCACTTAGGTTATCTGAGAAACGTTATTCCTAAATAGGAATATCCACATACTAACATCGAATATAATCATTCATACGAGGGTGGCTGAGAAGAAGATGACGATCCGTTCGATAATGAGAAAGATGGTGAACCAACTGTCTTAGATATTGAAGACAATCATGAAACATAAACTTCCAATGACTTGACTGTAAGGAAAGAGAGATATGATCATAATAACATTACCAACCATACATATGATTAATTTTTACTTTGCTACTTTTGAAAAATTATGTTAAATGCTTTTACGACCTTTAAGAGTGAGGTAAAAACACACATAACAAGTTGAACTTTAAATACAACATGTAACCAAGATTGAAGAGACAAAACTTGATAAATTTTTGAATAATACTCGTATTTATTTCGTAAAGAGGATTATAATTACAGTGATTATTTATTTTTACTATTCTTTTTTCTCTTTAACTTTCACCACACCTTTCTATAAGAGTTATTTAATCTTTATATAATGATCTTTATGTGAGAGAGTCCTGGATTAGTGCAACGTTTATATATATATATATATATATATATATTTCTAGATGCTTTATCAGAGCAAGGTATGTTTTTGTGGCTGTAACATCATACGTTGTCAAGTGATTTATCTGTACGATATCAAACACAATTTTTGTACTTGTCAAACGTGTCATTCGTACCCCCAACTTTGTGGGTGTATGAGGATACTCGGTCATGGGGTGAAAAAGAATTGAACCAAGTGGCTTGGTTTGATGAGGAGCACTAATGCACGTCTAAAATTAGTGTCGTCTTGGTATTGGAGTTAGTTTGGTTGGCCTAGCGCCACGTTAGCTAGTCAAGCACCATAGTGCTATTAGGGCTCGTAGTGGACTTGGATAAGGTTCAAATCGCGTCTAGGCCTCAAGCTTAACTTGATTGGCCAATTTGCATGGTCTTCCGACGCGATAAAAACTCAAATTGGCCATGACCAAGAGGCTAGTCGCTCGGTGTGACGATAACTCAACTTGGCCATTGGTCAAGTAGCTGGTCGCTCAACTCAACCAGATATTAACTTAGTATTTGGCCAAGTGGCTTCGTATCTCTGCACGAACATAACTCAACTTGGCCGTTGGTCAAACGGTTGGTCGCTCAGCGCGACTAGGCTTGAGTAAAACTCGGCCATTAGCAAAGTGGCTTGGTCATGTAGAGCGACCAAACATTGAGCTCGAGTTTATATTAAGGCATATATTGCCAGTATTAGATTTGCTTTTGTATAAAAGGGACTTGTTCAGCTTAACTACTTAGGATTGTTTCGTACTATATTAATGCTCTTTGGTGCGGCCGATACTTGGAACACGTTTGGCCATCGACCAAGCTTCTCACCAAGCTTCTGGTTATAATTTCATACACGACCAAGTATAATCAGGAGCTTAGTCGTGAGGAGGTTGAGTTTCACTTGGAAATTTAGGCAAGTCAGGGTAATTCTTATTTAAATAAAACAATCTAGGCTAGAATTTTAGATCCTTACTTGGTTTTATTCGTGACCTGTTTTGATGGTATTTCATACCGTATTAGTAATTCGTCCCACTCATTTGTTTGATTGGAGTGCTCTGGTCCCGATATCTCAAAGTTCTATCATGTTGTGTCTAGGATTTTCTAGGTTATATTATTGAGTCAAGTCTCTTCAAATTAAAAATCATTTTCCCATTTTTGTTGAATGATTGTTTTCGTAATGAGACTGAGTCAATAATGAGCTGATGCCGAGCTAAGGCCAAACTGATGTTGATTTGAGATCGCGTGAGGCTGAGCTAAGGAAAATTTGAATACTTAGGCTGGTCATTTAACGCCTCTCAACTTGGTTAATTTCTTTCTAGGAGAAGGGCTCATAGACAAGCTCCATTTACTTTAAAAAACCTTTTTGTTACCTTTATTGAGCGAGAGGCTCCTAGCTGAGGCCAAGCTAAAGCTGAACGAGGGGCTGATGTGATGTCGCGTTAAATTTGAGTGAGGTCAAGCTAATATTGAGTAAAGTCAAATTCAGACCTTTTTTATTTTATGTTTAGAAGACTTTTGTGAGGTCTCGAGTGATCTTTTTTAAACTAAGAGATCTTTCATGATCTATATTTGACCTATTTCCCTCAGATTATCTTGTTCTTTGATTGTTATTACTATTATATAATAGAAATTAAGTAGATTATTGATTGATTTTTTCCTTTATGACGTCCTATAGTTACATATTATTGACAAGTGCCTAGTCATCCCATCTTGTCTTAAATCGTAGAAATTAAAGCTTTTGTGATGTCCGCTGAGTATCTTCAATGCTAGATTTGAGAGACGAGTAATCTTACTTTATACTATAAAAATGTTGACTACAGTGACCCAGATTAAGCTAATCATGAGCTAGTTTTTATAAATGGTTTTTCTTTTGTGTAAGATTCCCATTGCTCTATGAATTTGCCGACTAATGTACCAAGCAAGTAATCAATCTAGCTTATACCCTCTATTTTCCAGACAAGGGGTTGGGGTGTAAAATTGTATAAAAGAAGACGTTGTATTTAAGATTTACCATAATAATAAAATGAGTTGAGCTTCTTCATTAAAAATAAATGAGTCATAACGAGAGAAGAAAAGTATAGGGTTATACTAAAATACCACTTGGACTGTTATATGAAAGAGAAGAGAATAAATCTATTTGGTGAGTGGCTATTACATCCTTCTATGTGACAATGTCCAGACTTTCTAGATTTGGGTTCATGGAAGTGGTGTTTGAAACACTATGTTAGCCGACGAGTCTTCATTGTATCCTTTCATGGGATGGAATGGTTTCTTGAGATCTTCTCACAAACCCTCATTTCTACGACATTTGGGTTCCTTTTATTATTCCTATTTTTTGGTTATGCTCTCTGATATTCTCTTCGTACTTTGAACGCAGTTGATTTTGTCACCCGTACAACACTCGACCGCGTTGATATTGCTCGTCTTGGGTCAATTTTATATATATATATATATATATATATATATATATATATATATATATATATCCTTTATTTAGGCTTGATGATGATCCATAAGGGAATTCTAATTCATACAATTTCTTTAGACCTGTGACTTGGGTTAGTAATTCTGATTAGCCACAAAAAATATAATGTAAACTCTAGCATATTGGAATTTTACTCGCATAGGCCATCATTTTCTTCTTTAGTTTCTTTGGCCCGTTTTCCCTAAGCTAAAAGATTTTTTAAGCATGTGTTGACCAAAATTGGTACTCTTTATGACAAATATAATTTTCTAGCAGTAGACTACTACACTTTATTTGCTCAAGCTTGATATAACCACCTTGACTAAAAATTCCATTCCTCTAGCTTTCTATTCGCCTTGACTTTGAACCTAACTGCCTTGGGCTTCACCCTTTAGTTCATATGTGGTTTATTTTCAGCTATGATTTAACACACCTTGTATGTGTAAATTGGTTTCAACAGCCTTTGGTGTTACTTAGCTCGTTTCATCATGACGAAGCCTCTTGAATATTTGGTCTTTTTCCCAATCCTTCTAAAATATTAGTGTTTTGTCTCTTAGCAATTGAAAATTCCATTGTTGCTTAGTTATACTTACTTCGGCTCATTCTACGTGCCACATTCATTTGGACATCACCAATTTTTTATTTGTGTTATCTTCAATCTTCTCCATCTTTGGTGCTTTCATCTACACCCTAAACAAGTTTCTTAAAAAAGAGAGATACAATTTGTATAATTCTTTCTACAAAGTTTTCTTTGTGTGGTAAATAAGAAACTCTTGTGCCTTCTTATGTCTTTCTTTCAAGATGGGTACTTATGTATGGCTGAAGATGGTGTTTTCCATATGTAATTTAAGTATTTCACAGTCATTTACTATCTTTGTTATTCAACATGTAGATTATGAGTCTCATGTATGCGATTAGTTGTGATACATCTCTAATTTCAACATGATGCCATCGTTTTTGTATTTGTGGCTTCCAGAGGCTGCACTCCGGCTTCATCTAATGATACCAGTTCGTCGCTTCCTTCAGTGATCTCAATAATTAGATTGTAAAAAGGGGTCCAAGGCAAGATCTCGGTGATCGGTATTCATGGGTACGCCTCTTTAGCTAATTTTCGTGGGTACGACCCGATTTTGTCCCCCTTTACCGACACTGGGGTCATGTCCAACTATCTGCCTCTTGGGCAGCTTGCTCATTTGTTGAGCTAAGACATCGACCTGAGGAAATGAAAGTAACATTATCGGCTGGAATGATACAATGAGCCATATTAGATTGGCTGATTTATTAAGAGCCATACAATGATACAATGTCTATCTTGCATAATAATACATGGGAGTTGGCTGATTTACCTCCTGGGTGCAAATCATTGGGAAATAGATGGATATTTAAACGAAAAATGAAAGTAGATGGTACTATTGAAAGGTATAAACGTAGATTGGTTATCCAGGGATTTAGACAAAGAGAAGGCATTGCCTTCTTTGATACTTATGCTCCGGTTGCTAGGATTTCCACTATTAGATTGTTGATTGCACTTGCATCTGTATACAATCTTGTAATTCATCAAATGGATGTTAAAACAGCAATCTTGAATGGTGATTTGGATGAGGAGATTTATATGAAACAACCGGAAGGGTTTGTGATGCCTGGTTGTGAAAACAAGGTATGCAAGTTGAAAAAGTCTTTGTATGGTTTGAAACAAGCACCAAAAGATTGGCATCAAAAATTTGATTATGTGATATTGTCTAATGGATTTATTCTTAACCAAGCAGACAAGTGTGTATATAGCAAATTTGATAATTCTGGTAAAGGAGTTATGATTTGTCTATATGTGGATGATATGTTGAGTTTTGGTACTGACCAAAATCAGGTTAATGAAACGAAGAATTTTTTATCATCTAACTTTGAGATGAAGGATTTGGGGGAAGCTGAAATGATTCTTGGTATAAGAATCAAGCGAAAGAACAATAGTATATCGATTTCTCAATCTCACTATATTGAGAAGATATTAAATAAATTTAATTTTAAAGATTGTTCTCCGGTAAGCACACATATAGATCCTAGTCTTAAGCTTCTACCTAATAAAGGTATTGCTGTATCTCAACTTGAATACCCGAGAGCCATCGGGTGTCTTATGTATGCCATGACTAGCACTAGGCCGGATATTTCCTTTGATGTTGGAAAACTTAGTAGGTATACTAGCAATCCTAGTTCGCATCATTGGCAAGCTTTAAATCGAGTATTCAAGTATTTGAAAGGAACCATGAATTATGGTTTAACTTATACCGGATTTCCTTCTTTACTTGAAGGATATTCAGACGCGAGTTATATTTCCAATATGGAAGATCATTCTTCCACAAGTGGATGGGTATTTCTACTTGGGGGAGGTGCTATCTCATGGGCGTCTAAGAAACAAACTTGTATTACTGATTCAACAATGGAATCAGAGTTTGTGGCATTAGCAGCAGCGAGTAAAGAAGCTGAGTGGCTAAGAAATTTAATGTATGAAATTCCGTTGTGGCCCAAACCGATATCACCTATATCTATCAGATGTGATAGTGAGGCTGCCTTGGCCAATGTTTATAGACAAGTTTACAAAGGCAGGTCTAGACACTTAGGTGTTAGACACAGTATGATTCGTGAGCGTATCACGCATGATGTTATATCAGTAGAGTTTGTGAGAACTCAATATAACTTAGCCGATCATTTAACCAAGGGGTTAAATAGAGATCTTGTGCACAAATCGGCTATTGGGATGGGATTAAAGTCCATTTGAAATCTCTCATGTTGAGATAACCAATTCCCATCTAATATGACATTAGGTGTTGAATTCAATGTGGAAAGCTTAACATCAAGATATTGGAACACATTTGTATATCATCCCAAGGTATGTGTTCAGAACTGCAAGTTGTGAAGGTTGAAGATTATCTTCTTAATAGCTCTTTTGAAAAATTGCATATGCAGGTGCAAGATGAAAAGAACTACCTATTTGAGCATGAAGTTTAGCCGCTTCAAGAAGCTAGGACTTGGCTTTGATATGCTTAAGAAGGATAAGGACACAAGGCTAGTAAAATATAGTGTCAAGTAAGAACAAGTGAGAATGTAAATTTATGTGTATATTATCTTCATGTATTCATTGTGAATAGTAAAGGTTCAATCCTTAGTGGTACCTTGATATTCGAATATTTGGAATGTGTAATATACTAATGTGAAATTCAATCGTTACGATATTTCATTTATGCATAAATTTGATATTTGATATGATTGTGTTTAGTAGATCATGAATTACACTAAAATGGGGGAAGATTGTTATTTATTTTAGTGTAATTGGATCGACTAGTCGACCAATTTAATCATGATATATTATCAAACAAGTCGTAGAGTGCGGAGTGCACGCTTGTTAGATTATATCACGATTAGCGGGGTCAAGGGGCGGAGCCCCTGGCTGGGGTCGAGCTGACAGGTCAGCTTGGAAAAATTTTATTTTGGTTAAATCGGCTATTGTTGCAAGTCAACAGAATTTCGAAATTGAAAATTTGACCGTTTTATTAAAATTTGAAATTATAGCCGTTTTATTACAAAATCAGTTAAGATACCCTAACTGCCCTAACTTCCAAACTGTTTTTGGTTGGTCGAATTTATAAATATGGGTTCTGTTGAAAAGAATATCATATCATTTTCATCCTCTCTGTTCAAAGTATATATCTCTGATTTTATCCAATCGAAATTTTTGGAGAACCCCAAAAATATTTCAATAAGAAATTGTTTACAAGACTTCAGAGATTATCCGGAAACAAAAAACTATTTTCTACACCAAGTGACTGCTCGCTCAGTGTGACCGCTTGGACATTGGCCAAGTGGTCTTTTGGTTGATGTAGCCATAGCTCTACTTGGCCATTTCCCAAGTGTCCTATCGCTCGGAGAGACCATGCATTGTGCTCGACTAGGTCGTTCCAGTAGCAAAGTTGCTTTTCTGTCTAACAAACTTAGTCAGGTTAAGTACTTAAGATTTGTTTGTAATGTATCAACACCCCTTGGTGAGACGAGGCTTGAAACAGGCTTGGCCCTTGGCCAAGCTTGCTAGTCGGGCCATTATGCGCGACCTTGTGGATACATTTGGTTGGCCATGCGAGCAATCTTGTGCCCGTGCTTTGGCGCACAACCATGCATAGTCAGGAGCTTGGCCATGAGGAGGTTGGGATGCGCTTGGATACTCTGCCAAGTCGGGGTCATTCTTGTATAAATGGAGCATACAATGTGACCTCTAGGACTTGGCTTACAACCATATTCACTAATTGACATATAAGTCATACCATGATATGGGAAATCGCGTAGCCTTTGTGGCTTGTCTTATTGTCATATTCACATTTGACATAGTAGTCATGCTACAATATGTGCAACTGCATAACCTACGAGGCTTGACTTATAGTCATGTTCATGTTTGACATAGTAGTTGGACCGCAATATGAGAAATTTCATAGCCTCTTAGCCTTGTTTATAGCCATGTTTGTGATTTGACATAGTAATCAGGCCATAGTATGAGAAATTACTTTGCCTTTAAATCTTGGTTTATAGATATGCTCGTGTTTTGACATAGTTATTTTGAACTTAATCATATTCCTTTTATGTATTTATTTTAAGATTGTCATATTTATTAACAATTTTATTCTTTCGTCTTTTAACATGTTTATCTTATTTCATAAGAATATAAATGCTCGAAAAACTTTGAATATTATTATTTTTTAAGAAATATTACTTTTGTTAAAGTATCGTCATTTTTATATACCTATCAATTGGTGAGCTCTTAATTTTTTAATACTAAAAAATTACCAAACGACCTTATATTTCTTTTAGTGGAAAAAAATTGTATTAATAATAATCTTTATGGTGTTTCATTATGAAAAACCCACCCACGCCACCAAGAGGACAAAAAGTAACTAAACTCATTTATAATGGATAATTACATATCTTCAAGCGTTATACACTCCAAGGATGTTTAATACATTTCCTTTAAGATCAATCACCCTATATATCTCATGTGTACTTTAGAAATTACTCTAAGCGGACCATCTCAATTTGGTGCTACCTTTTCAAGAATATTTTATTTTGTTTTACGAAAAACCTTCCTTAACACCCGATCAACTTCTTGAAATATTATTACTTTGAGCTTTGAATTATATTTACACCTCATCAACCCACGATAATGTTCAGATCTTACTTGAGATTTCTCTTTGTGTTCCTCAATTAAGCCAACAATATATTTTTTCGTCTTCATTTTCTTTTGAAGAATAATATTGAATTGTATGAATTATGAATAAAATCTAAGCTATTACTATTAAGAAATGTGTTTTATTTATAGCTGTTCATGGGGTCGTCATATAAGCTCACAATACTTCTTGAAACAAATCAGGCATTTTTTCCTTGACCAACTCAAGTTTTATTTTAATTCAACTCCAAATGGTTATGTTAGTTATTCTACCGGTCTATTTTCTTGAGGATAATATGGGGTGAAAAAAATGTTGTTCAATCCTATATTTTATAAAGAAATTTGTAAAAATTTCATTCTGAAATTATGGATAATTTTCTGTCATTAGCACTTCGAGAATCTCAAACCCACTTAAACTATTTCCTTGCAAAATGTCACATATTATGTTAGAACAAATCATCGTCAAAGGTTTTTCCTCTACCCACTTTGTACAATGATCCACAACCATATTATAAAATATCTTCTTTCAGATGTCATTGCTAATGGTCTTACCAACTCTATTCCATATCTATCAAACAAACAAATACAAGGATTTGATCCTATATTTTCACTTGAAGTATGGTCCGTATTAGCAAATAGTTGGCATCCATTTTTTTATCATATTGTTCGATAATAAGGTTGGAGTGCAAAATCTTTACAACAAAAATCTCATAAACAACCCTTTATATCCATAATGCGCCCTGACTACTCCTTCATGTAATTCCTCCAAATTAACAAATATTATTCTTTGAAGAATCTTAGAAGCAACTGTGCCAAACGTTTCTTGTATAATGCCCCGTTAAATAAGACATATATTTTTTCCCTTATCCTTAAAGTGTATACCTCAACTTTAGTTTGTGACAGATCTTGGTCTTTATGGATATGTATTTTTGACACCAATCGTTAAAATTATCAACAAATATTACTTCCATCTCATCTTTACGAATTTTTATTGACGAATTATCTTGCAGTATTTCCATATGGTTTCCTTCAAGATACCCTAACTTTACAAGAAAGCTTGCACTAGCAATTTTCGAACCGAGACATCTTCTCAAACATTACCTCTCAAATATTTCTTTCAAATGTTTAACCAAATTCAAATATTCTTTCAAATTATCCTTATTTTCTTTAAATGTTCCTTAGATTTAGCTTATTACTAACTATAATCTAAAATTATACAAACCATATTTTTCCTACAACTACGAGTTAATTTAACTCAAGCTAAAACTGCTCTGTATTCTGCTTCATTGTTAGTAGTTTCAAACAAACTTCACAGTTTGTTTTATTTCTTCCACAAACGGGGTAACTATCACTACCACATCAATTTTTGGACCTTTTTAATAGATTTTGGTGGAGTCGTAGTCAATATGCTTCCATTTCTGTTGAGTCAACTTCAATAACTTTTTAGCTAATTACATAACCATGAAACTTACCATCTCGTATACCAAATGAACATTTCAATGTGTTTAAGTTTAAAATGAACTTTATAAGATTATTAAATATTTTAGTTTATTCCATTAACTACTCTTCTTCAGTGTTAATGCTTACAATCATATTATAAATATAAGCTTTCTAGTTTTTCATAGTTAATTAGAAAATATATGATTGATGGGATTTTAGTAAGTTGATCTTCTATTCTTTAATCCGAACGATATTACTTTGTAACAATATAATCAATGATCTATCATAAACGTCACACTTTGTTCATCATTTGGATACATTTTTATTTGATTATACCATGAATAAGAATCCATGAAATATAATATGCCATGTCATACTGTTGAATCTACTAATCAATCAATACGAGGTAACATAAAAGAGATTTTTGGACATGTCTCGTTTAAATAAGTGTAATCAACACAAATTATTTATTTCTAATTTTTATTTCTAACCAAAACTGGATTTGCCACCCAAGTTGGATATTTTGATTCTCTAATGTGACCAACCTTCAATAATATTGCAATTTCTCTGATTATTACCTTGAATATTTTTCCTTAGAAAAAACTTATTTTCCTTTAAATCGGTCTTACCCTATCGCTTGTTATTTTCTTCTTTGGACTACAAATTCCTTTAACTTCCTCTCTAACTTCTGCTTTCCTTTTCCAAACGAACTCAACCAGTTCATTACTTTCCACTAAACTTTTAATTTTATCCTTCAAATGGAAATAATATCCTATTGCATGTCCACGATCATGAGGGTAAGCAAGAAACAATATTATGGATATTTCATTATTTGTAATTAGTATGGATTGTGAAGGTCGGTAGTTCACCTTATCCCATGTTGTTCATCAAATATAGTTGAAATTGATGAATTAAGAGAACTGAACCTTCTATTTAGATTATCATAATACAAATACCTAGACTTATTTTGTTACGTGACGAACTCTCTTAGTTTTTATCATTCATGCATTTCTGTCAGACAAACCCATCATTTGTTCCGGTGATTTAATTGTTACAACCTATTCTCTTATAGTTATTCCACCTTAATAAATATCTTAGATCTTCTTAATAAATTCCTTAAGTTGTAAAATAGAAACTTAATCAAATACTCTAATATTTTACTACTTTCTGATAAACATATTTTGAATACTACTAAAGCCATTACTTTTGCACAACCATCAAAACTATTCGCTGTTTGATAAACCATTGTACATAGTTTCTTTGATATTCACATTACTTTTGATATAAATTCATGATATGACATCCATCATTATTTATAAATTTATTTCCAATGAACTAACTTTTAAAAGAAGTCCACAATTCTTCAATAATTCGAATAGATCTAGAAGGTAGGTTGCTAAAACAAGCTAATGCATTTCCTCTAAGAGTATTTTTATGCTCTTGATATTTGTTTCCATTATATTTAGCCATGCTATAAGGATCAAACTTTTTTGACAACTCTCCTTCAAAGATATTATGAGATAAAGAAGATTGTGCTAATGCATATATAACTAGTTCTCGCCTCTTAAATGTTTATTGAAATTTTATTGTCATTCATTTCTTTCCTTTTGAATTTCATTTTATTTATCTTTATTTTCTCTTTCCTTATTAATATCTATTTGAACAACTACCTCGTGTTTATTTTTATTTTTATTTAAAGTATTTTTAACAATTACAAATTTTTTAGACAAATTTTAAAATCTAACCCAAACTTCCTCATCTTTTTGAGCTTGCAACACATTAAACCGGTATTACTCTTATTTTAATTCATTAATCCTAAATTTGAAAGAATTAATAACCGATGAATATTCACTTTCAAATGTAGCAAACCTTTGCCTAGACGAACCCATGCCAAACACAACTTGCTGGACTATTGAACTATTTATTATATTGACATGTACAATTTTTACCTATTTAACTTCGTGATTGAGTAAGACAACGTTAGACATTCTAGATTTGTTCACCAATCTTTTATTCATAAAAAAATAGAGAAATTACCTTAGAATTACCTCATGCTCATTCATTTCCACATGGAATTAATAGGATACTTTATCTATCTTGTAGTACCTCGTTTTCAACAACTAAAAACATAAAATTAATGATGCTTTAAACATTATCTAGAGATCTACAAACCTAAAAAACATGGGAAAATTCCTCTCAATTCTAAGCGAGTCAACACCATTAGTTAAAACGGCTATTTGCAAAGGTTGTTCCTACATAAAACATTGAAAATGATAAGGAGAAATTCTTGAAAAAGCACTTATAATGGAAACATGCTAAACGATTATAAGAAAAACAAAAAAGTCTAAATATTATTTCACTCTTAAGAATTCTTAAAAGTCAGCTTGATTACCACATTCGGATCGTAAATTTCCTTGTTTAATCTATTCATGTTTGCTTTGCTCATATTGTTCTTTACATTTGGGTAATTTATATCTTTTTACGTTTGGGTCGACTTATTACTTTACTAGTTTAAGTCATTTTTTCTTCTATGTTGAAATTGTTTTCTATCTATATTAATAATACTTATAGCCCTTATTCAAGTCTTCTTCTTCACTTATTTAGTATTTTCCTTTTCTTGATTTGGCTCTGCTTATTTATTTCGGGTTGTCCTCATAATATGACCCTTTTGTTAACATTACATTGTCATTACTAAATATCTGTATTTCTTAAATTAGGGTATAAGACCTTAAGAGAATCTGACCTTAGCATAACCCATATTTGAGATTAGATTTTAAATATACTCAAGATAAATGGGCTGGAAGAAAACTAGTATTGAGCCACTTGAGAGTGCTTAGATGTATAGTTTATGAACATGTGAAGATATATAAGCTTCAGTCGAGATCACTAAAAAATCTTTATCTCAGATACCCAAAATGGTTTTAAGTGTATAAGTTATTTTGTTTGGAACATGAGAATTAGAAGGCTTCAAATATAATATATATGATATTCAACAAAGTCTAAATGCCACTACTCAAGATGGTAAATCCTACACCTACTACAATCCTGAGTGGAGCTAAAATTAATGTGGAGTTCGAACACAAAGGTGAAACACATTATGCTTGTGTCAAAGATGGTTTCAGACTTGATATATGTTAGGTCCATACACATGAAGATCAATCATATAATGGGTTCTATCTTGAAAAAAAGTTAGATATTTTGGATCTTTCAAATCTTTAAACTGGAAGAAACAAAGATATTTTAGCAATTATCAGGTGGTGAAGGATAATTCTTGGAGATTTAGGATGCTTAGATAGAGGTATGAATATCCTAATATTATAGTTATGCTTTTTTTTGTTGAATTAAAATGAGACTTAGTTTAATTTGAGAGTTATCATGATGTATGAAAATAATTAGTAGACTAAAGTGGTAGAAGGCCATGAAAAAATAATTATCTGATGAAGAATGACACATGGATTCTTGTTAAGCATCTGCAAGGTCATAAGCTTCTTGTATGTAAATGAATATTCAAGAAGAAGCAATGTAATCTTGGAGTTGAGTTATTAAGGCACAAATCAAGACTAGTGGTTAAATGTTTTATGCAAAATCAGGGTGTCGATTGCAGTGGCTTCATTATCAGAAACTCTAATAGTGAGTTAATGGTAGGACAATGAATATTGATTGGTAAATGCTCACCTTTAAGAGCTGAATCCCTAACTCTGTTACATGGACTAAGATTCTGTCAAATGAACAAGTTGACAAAGGTAGATATTGAGATTGACTCATTACAATTATTCAACATGATAACATATAATAAGTATCCGTGGTTTTTATACAAAGTTTTAACATGCTGCAGAAACCTGATAAAATCAAAAATGATTTTTAAACACATTTTTAGAGAAGAAAATAGTGTTGCTGATTGGATTGCTAAGTATGCTTTGGAACAAAATCAAGACTGTTCTTTCAATTGAATGAACTCTCCTAGCCCTCTCAATGCTATTCTATTACTAGAAAGCTTGAACTTGGGCTATTTCAGATACTTAGATTAACATGCTAACAACTTTATGGCAGGTTCTCAACCTGACCAACATATTTTGTTTCGTTTGCAGGTTATCAAGACAAGGTGAATCAAGACAAGGACGCAAGTGGATACCAAGATGAAAAGAAGCAGTCACTATCAAGGAATCAAGGAGTAGGAGTAATGACGCACAAAGGATTAGGAGCACTGAAGCCTAATAACAATCAAAGCAATTTTTGCTGTTGTACTTGTATCTCAACAATTTAAGTCGCTAACTGTAATACTTAATCTCACTAAACTAAGTGTACCAAACTCTGCTTGTATTAATTCCTTGTTAATAATAAAAGCAGTTTCAGATTTCAAAAAAGGTGTCGATTTTAATCAATTTTTCTTAAAAGTTGTGAAACAAATCTCTATAAGGGTTATGTTGTCAATTGGTGTCAGATTTAATATTAAATTAGATTGGATGGATGTTACTATTGTAGTTTTATATAGAGAAGTGGAGGAAAAAATTTATATATGACAACCTCAAGGGTTTGAATAAGGTCAGAAAAAAGATGTATGTATGTTGAATAGACCTTTATATGAGGAATCAATCATTAAGCAATGATAATATAAATCAATCATTAAACAATGATAATATAGGTTTGAATCATTCGTAAAGTTAATCAGTTACGAAACAAGTTATTATTAAGGTTGTCTCTATTGTAATTAAGGATGACAATGGGTTGGTTTCGGTTCAGTTTTGAACCTGCCCTCTCGAGCCTGCTTTTTTGTACTTAAACTCGACTCGGCCCGCTTTGGGTCTAGTATTTTAAAATGTGAGTTTGACATATTTGTGTATGCGGGTCAACTAGGTTCAAGTATATATATATATATATATATATATATTTAGGTCAAGTCAGGTCGAGCCGGATAAATTTTATTTACATTAAAAATATGAATTCGAACCTTATGAGTTCAAAATATTCAGTCACATCCCACTACATAATCCGGACAAGGGAAATTCAGATAATAACATGCCACTAAATTATCCGAACATGACAAAAGTAAAAACACTTAAACACCTTTTGACTAAGTTATGTGCTAATCTACTTAAAAGGTTAATGGGTCCTTAAACTCGACTCGATTTCATAATTCGACCCGTAAGCCCACGAGTCCTTAATTAAGGGTATAAATACCCCAACCACTCTTATTAATGAGGATAATGAACATTTAATATAACTAGACTGCTCAATTCTCTCATTACTTACTACACCAAACACCTAATACTCAAAAAACTTTACAAAACGCTTTACAAAATTACCCCCAACCCAAAATAAACCAAACCAAATTGGCGACCACAATGGGAGAACGAGGGTGCCTGAATCTTGCATTCAAAACTAGTAGAAATGAGCAGTTCGGATGGATCCAAACGAGCAAGGAACTTTACCACTTGTGGTGGAGGTAGTTGGGGAAAACCAATCATACACCATCAAAGAGTGAGACAAGTTGAGAGCAGAAA
This sequence comes from Limnanthes douglasii subsp. nivea, assembly GCA_036936605.1. Taxonomy (NCBI): domain Eukaryota; kingdom Viridiplantae; phylum Streptophyta; class Magnoliopsida; order Brassicales; family Limnanthaceae; genus Limnanthes; species Limnanthes douglasii. Next base: position 117,702,186 of record JAUPFV010000003.1, on the reverse strand, counting down.
TAGAGGCGTTAAGGGCCATAAAACAACCAGAAAATGGTATAAGGGAGAAGTCAGGGACGTCAGCTATTCATCATACTGACAACCCTAAGGAAAATGATTCATCGACAAATACTCATTTGAGTTCGAAGAATACCCATGTCAATTCTAAGAAGACTCACCGGTCTAAGCCGGTTGAAAGTTCAGATAATGAGTCCTCCAACAGCTTTTCGAACGAGGCTGAGATTGAGGAGTCTTTGTAATCAAGAAATGATGAAGGGAGGTCTAGAAAGAAACAGAAAGTAGCTAAAAAATATTCAAGAAAGAGAGATAGGCATGAGAGGCTTAAAAGGCATCTGGGCAAAGGGTCATCTCATAGCCACAACCACATGCATGTTGATCAGTTGCTGATCGATCCTTTTGCTTTTCAGACCGAACCAAGTATTTTTTGCAATGCCTAATGAAGACACAGTCTTCAGTCATAATAGGAATTGAAGACAGTCACCTTTGTCTGCCAAAATACTCTCTGGAAACCTGCCCAAAAGGTTTGACAGCTCCAAAATGGAGAAGTATGATGGAAGTAAGGTTCCGAACAACCATCTGGAGCAGTTCAAGAACTTCATGATTAATTTCGATGATGATAACAAACTTCTGTGTAGAGCTTTCTCCTAATATTTTATGGGAAGTTCTCCTAAGTGGTACAACAGTTTACCCCAAGGGTGTATCAAAAACTTTGATACATTCTGGGTTGCCTTCCGAAGGCAATTTGTGGGAAGTAAAGAGGTGAAGGGCAATGGAGATACTATTATCCATTGTGCCCAAGAACCAAATGAGTCTTTAAAGGATTATAGAAGTCGTTTCGTGAATACCAAGAACGGGTTAGCAGATTACTTCGAGCAGGTGGCAATTGCTTCCTTGAGACAAGAGTTGAACCCTGGGAATCTGACCGATTTGGTGACCAGGAGGAAAGCCATGACTTGGGGTGGCCTATTAAATCAGGTGGGAAAGCAGATTAATATGGATGAAACCAAGAAAACCAGGGTGCACCGTCAGGTGAGGTCTACCGCAACAGCTCAAAACCAGTCCGGATATAAGGTTAAGGAGACCGGACAAGGGTCCAACAGGGCTAAGCAGACTCAGTCCAACCAAAATCAATCTCAGAGCCATCAATCAAGGAGTAAAAGAGGTCCTTGGGTTCAACCAGAGTGGTTTGCAGAATTGAAGGAGAATATGACAAGACCAAGGATGAAGTCCATTTCCGGAAACCAGCAGCACTGTAGTCTCCCAGAGACAGTCGAAATACTTATTTTTGCCAGTATCATAATGATATTGGCCATAGCACCCAAGACTGTATTGCTCTGAAACAAAAAGTGCAGAACCTCATTGAAAGAGGCAAGCTTGGAGCTTATGTCAAAAGAAGAAGTGGAAACAGGCCTGACAATGCTCCTCGAACTGGCCCTACAAACAATGTGGGAACATCTGCTCCGTAGGGGGAAATGGTGATTCTTGAAAGATTTGATATTGATTTAGAGTACCTGGATCCTGATCCAACCTGGAATAAAGTATGGGTCATAATAGAGCAAACTAAGACGGTGTCTAGACTCATTAGTTTCTTTGAGTCACTCACCATATTCAGAGGGGATACCATGACAGTGCCCACTCCTTCATCAAGAAGGAGGCATGTTCATAGTCTGGCTACTCAGTTGGAAGGGGGCATGTCTTCTTATCAATGCCAAACCCCTTTTCCATTTGTAGTTTTTGATGAGGATGATTTAAGAAATATTGCTGGGCCTCATGAGGATACTGTGCTGATAGGCATCTATTGGGGGCAATGATTTCCGACGAATTCTGATAAACACAGGAAATTCGGCAAATGTCCTCTTCTTGAGCTCTTACAAGCAGATAAAAAATCTGGTCGTTATTCAACGGTCAAACGGAACCATTTTGGGATTCACAAGGAGATCTGTGGATATAACCGGGGAATTTGAGTAAAAGGTGGTGTTGGGCGAGGGGCCTTTTAAAAAGCTGGTCATGGTGTTGTTTGTTGTGGTAAATTGCCCCACATGCTACAATGCAATATTTAGAAAAACTTGGCTCTTTAGAATGCATGCTGTGGCCTCAACAGTTCACAAGTGTTTGAAGTATGCAGTTCAAGGGCAAGTGGGTGTTGTCCGAAGTAGCCAAAAGATAGCAAGGGAGTGCTATGCAACTGCACTTGCTCCTAAAACTTTGGGAGCAATTCAGGTTAATGAAGATTAGAAGTTACTGGGGCCTTTTGAGGGTGAGGGTGAGATTGATGACCCCAGAGAGGCCCCTAGTGTTTTAATACCGGTTGAAGAGATTGAAACCCACTCACTGGCAAATGGTAGAAGTGTCAAGGTTGGCTCCAAGATGGCGCCAGAGTTGAAAATGAAATTGTTGTCCTTTTTATCAAACAATCAGTTGTCTTTGCTTGGTGCAATAGTGATGTTACCGGAGTACCTGCAACCGGAGTGATGTTGCACCTGTTGTGCAGAAAATGAGAGCTTTCTCTAAGGAGAAAGCTGGTGTAATAGTCCAAGAAGTTGATCGACTTACCAATATGGGACACATAAAGGAATCCTAATATCTTTTATAGACTGCCAATCCGGTGTTGGTCAAGAAAAAGAACGGAAAATCGCGTATGTGTATTGATTTTACTGACCTCAACAGAGCTTGATGAGGAGCAGGTTCGCTTCCAAGGTCAATAACTATTCCGAACAAGCTAATCAGATAAGAATTAGGAATCAGTTGGACTTGATAGAAGAAAGAAAGGTTAAAGCTCACTTGAGAACAACCCACTACCAAGGCTTGATGAGGAGCAGGTTCACTTCCAAGCTCAAGAGAAGATATTTTCAACTAGGAGATAAAATGTTGAGAATAGTTTTATTACACACCAAGGAGAAGCAGTTCCGTAAGCTGGCTCCGAACTGGGAAGGCCCCTATGAGGTCTCCGAAAAACTTAAGCCTGGGACATATAGGCTTCAGGACAAAGAATGAAGGTTTTTGAAGCACCCATGGAATATTGAACATCTCAGGTTATATTTAGAATAAAAGTTGAGTGTAAATATTTACTTGTTAGATATCAATGTAAATATTAGGGGGGCATACTCTTTCCTACCCTGGTGACGCGGGGAGGTTTTAATGCGGTGTCTGGTTTTTTCATTCAATAAAATATGATTCCTTCTTAAAACATCTGTTGTGGTTTTACTACAATTCAACGCTTGAATCTTTAATAGATTGGGTAAACTTAGTTGAGTGATGACCATTAAATACGTGTCATCAGAGATATTAAACACTCTCACTATAATGCTTCTGAAATACTAGGGGCTATTTAAACATTAGCCATTAAAATTTAAAGGAAAGAAAGTGTTAAATAAAGGAAGATTTGATAAATAAACCTATTTGGACTTTAACCGAACAGGAAAAACAAAACATGCTTTGGCCATCCAAGGACTTTAAGTATTTCAAAGACTTGTTCCGACTCTAACCGAATAACATTACAAAATGTTCCTTGGCCATCCAAGGACTTTAACTGTTTCGGAAAAGTAAAAGAAGAAAACAAAGATATGATTAAACCTTAGGGCTTGCTCCCTTCAGATTTTCCTTCACCACCACTTTTCTTGGGAATTTTGAGTTTGGCACTGGAACTCTCACTAGTTCTTTCTTCTTCGTCAGTAGTGGATCTATTGCAGCACCATGTCAGACTTGACTTTAACATATATTTTCTTTAAGAAATCTATCACTTCGTTGGTATATTTATTAATACCTTCCTGGATAACTTGCTCCTGCCGCTTTACCAAATCCTCTTTCTCCTCGGCCATCTCCACACAATACCTTCTAATGAAGTCTTCTCATCGGACAAGGTCTATGTGACACCATCTTTGGTCTTTAAGCCTCTTTTAATGTTTTGAGGTCCTTTTCCAAGCCGGAGTACTTAGTCTGGAGCTTAGTTCTGGCAGCTTCTGAGGTGTCCAACTTGCTTGATAAAACTTCATTGTTCTTCTTCAATGCCTCTATCTCCTTCTTCAGTTCCTCTATACTCTGATTGGCATTGAGGAAATTGGTCAATATAGATTATTTTTCAGAGGTGAGGGAATTGATGAGAGTGGTCTGGATTTTCAGTTGTCTCTCCAAGTCAAGCACTGGCTGGATGTGACCGAGAAGGGAATGGGTCAGAACATCTTGCTCTCCGAAGACGGAGAAATACTTACCATTGAAAGTCACCATGTTGGCAGAGCTGGAGGAGTGGTAGGTGGTGTGGATTATTTTAGCCTGAGGGTAATTTTTTCAGGTGTTTTGTGGTGTTTCAAAGGTATTTAATGTTTAGGTGGTTTGTAGTGAGAGATTTGAGCTGCCTGGTTGTATTAAATGTTCATTACCCTCATTAATGAAAGTGGTTGGGTATTTATACCCTTAATTATGGGCCACATGGGCTTTCAGATCATACTTATGAAACTGGATCGAGTTCAAAAACCCATTAGTTTATTAAGCAGATTAGCAATTAGCTTAGTCAAAAAGTGATTAGCTGTTAATACTTTAGTCCAGTTCGGATGGTTCAGTGGGTGGTTTTTGTCTGAATTGCCCCTGTCCGGTTTCTACAGTGAGTGGTGACAATTTCTGGACTCATCAGTAGCCCTTTTTTTAGGTTTTATTCGAAGGCCTTTGTCAAGACCTAAAAAATAGTCTTTGAGAACTTGTGACTTTGTCCGGAGGGATTTCAAATTGAGTAAAGGACTTATCCAGACTGAAAAAACTCTTCAGAATCTCAAAGGTTTTGCTATAGATCGTGGGACACGTGTCCTCTTTTGATTCGCCTCACCAGCCGTTTTTCTCCTAGAACAACGCTCCCACTCATTTCAAAAAGCAACCTCTTCAATTAATGCTGGTGACATCAGCGCCGTCTTTAGTCATTAATCCCATCTTTTCGAATTCTCCTAGGTTTCTAGGTATCTTTTTGTCCCTTTAGTATAAATTACCTCATTTTTCATTGTTTTACCATCTTCATCACTCTTTCACTCCTTTACTTCAAAGCTTTCATCTCTCTTTTCAAAACCCGTTTTGGTGTAAGTTTATGTTTACAGCAAGAAACACACTTGTAAAAGGTGGGGGCTTAATCTTTCAGAGTTAGAGAAAGCACAGAGAGTCGAACGAGAAAGGCGCATTGCTGTAGGCCTTCTAGTTTCTCCTGTCGACAAACCTGAAACACCAAGCTCAGAGCCTGATCGAGGTTCATCTTCTGCCAGAAGCTCCAAACCTAGAAGGTTATTTCAACATAGTCTTTCACCAATCGTTTCTGGCTCATCGGTTCAAGAGTCACAACCTATCATCGAACAAGAGCGAGCAGTTACAAGTACCAGAAGACCCTCACCATTCATAGCCATGGGATCCGATGCTGATGTCCCCCCAGAAAAACTATCGCTTCGACGAAGAGGTCGTTTAGTAAAGAGCCAGGCTGTCACTCCACAGTCCAAATATCCAAAATCAGCCCCCTAAATCTGGGGTTAAATGCAAAACTACAGGGTCAGAAATACCCATCAAAGTTCCCAAGGACAAATTATCTGGTCCGGAGGCTACTGGAACAAGCCTCCGAAATGAACCCTCCGGATCTGAGCCCCAACCGGACACCAGACCACAAAGGGAAAGTGATACTCAGCCATCCGGACAGCCTACATAATTAACCACCAGCGCTCCCCCATCAAAGACAACTGACAATACTTCTAGGGTGATGGAAGAGGTGATGGAGTACAGTGTTGAAGAAGCCCCTTTTGAGACCGACGTCTCCGGACATACGAGTGAGACTGCCATTGTTAAAAAAAACAAGGGTAAATAAAAGCTGTGTTTAAAACATCCGGACCTGCCGGAGTGCCTTGAAGGAAGAGTGGGACCTTGCTTCCACAAAGTGAGTGTAATCTGCTAGCCATGCAGAACATAAACTATGCTTTCATTCACACTGCTGAGCTAGGCCGGATCCGGACGAAATGGGGGATCCTATAATCGGTTAAAGTAAGGATACCAGTTGATCCGGAGACGCCAATGGATTGCAAGCTAAGTGAAATAGTTTTCTACACAGAGTTGTTCAATTGGGGGCTTAGATTTCCCTTGGACCCAGAGATCGTCAAATATTTCCATCTGATAAAGCTTTGTCCAAGCCAACTGATCCCCAACATTGGTTCACCCTCATGTCTTGTATCATGGCTTCCAGGCTCTTCGGAATCCCGCTTCCGATGGAGCAATTTGCTGCTGTTGCCAGCCTCTGTAGAAATCATGTTATCCCCTTCTACCATTACAATATGGGTGACAACTTTAAAGTGGTAGATGATTTGCTTGAATCAGAGAAGAACTGGAAGATCCAATTCTTGTTTATCAGTGGTGCTTGGGAAAATGGGAGGAAGATTAAAGCTGATGTCAACCCAAGCATGCTTACCAGTAGATGGAGAAACACATGTAAATATTTCATCATGTCCATCTACCTTTCCTTATAACAAGTTTGTTTGTTTAAATGTTCTTCTTCTTTTTTAGGTAGTGCTGCCGAAGGAGTTTACTGACTACTTGGAGGAAGGGCAGACTACTTGTGCCAAGCTGAATGCTTGGGCTGCTGACAAATGGGGAAATTGCTTCCAAAATTGCTTTACTGGTGGCAACCTGGTGAGATCCCACCTCTAGAACACAACCGGCCGGAGAGACTTGTCTTGGGAGGAATTAACCACACCGCCTCCTCCGGGTGTCATTCTATGGAGGACAGATGCAAATGATGAGAAGCTGGCCTTGTCGGGTAGGGCTAAAGCCCCAAGTAAAATGAAAGGCAATAAAGGCAAGAGAGGGCCAGAGGTAGCTGAGGTCAACCAAGGTGGTGCTGAGGAGACAGTCACAGCAAGTCAAGAGGTGCAAAACCAAGGAGGAATTGATGCGGCTTTGCTTCAAGTGGTGGAAAACGAAAGTACCAAAGAAGTAGTTGGACTTCCAAAACCTCCAAAGGCTCCCAAAAAAGATTGGAAACGGGGAGCAGATGGTGGTGATAGGGAAGCAAAGAAAAAGAAAATATCCAAGGGGGATGAGGTAGCTCTCCGGAATCTTTTCCTCCGGTCGACCTAACAGACCCAACACAAGAACAGCAGATCCCCAGTGATTTCCATACCGGAGAGGGTGCCGGAGGGGATATTAACATTGATGGTGTTGACATCAGTAGCCTTCAAGGGATTGGCCTTTACTTTGGATACCTTGAGAAGAACGACTTTGTTGGCCCTTACCTCCCCCCAAGCTCTTCGAACATTGTCACATTTAATGGTAAATCTTTTTCTATTTCAGGAGATAAGGACATGATGACTCACTCCTTGTTGAGCAATATTCAACCGGTGCTCAACTTGGAGAGTCAAGTGCGAAATCAATCAGCCCTCATCAACACACTCAACTCAGATAAAGAAATCTTGTCTAACGACCTCCTTACTGCGAACCAAAATACTGAGGCACTAAAGAGAGAGATTGAGGAATTGAAGAAGGGGAAAAAAGGATTTGGCCCTCAAGTTAGCCACTTCGGAGGAGGCTAACAAGGAACTTCAATCCAAGTGTTCTGGCTTGGAGAAGGACCTCTGTGCTTCAAAAGAGGAGGCAAAGGTCAAAGATAATGTCATCCAGACCCTAACCAATGACAAAATTTCGCTCGAAAACGACGTGTCTATAGTTAACCAGGAAAATAATGATTTGATAAAGGATCAGGAGAAAAAAATTCAGGAAAATATTGATGCATATACCAACCAGGTGATAGATTCTCAAGAGGAGAAGTATGCAGAAGTCAAGTCAGACATGGTCCTGCTCTTTCATAAAAAATTTCCGAAGAGGACACTTGGAGACTTATGGCAATTTGTGGAGTACGAAGATCTTCCTCACCATGCTATGGCCAATGGTGATAAGCACGGTTATTCCAGTGGTTGGGATGACACTACCGATGAAGATGAAAGGACCGGAGAGAGTCCAGATGAGGAAACCAATGATCCCAAGAAGAAAACAAGTGAGGCTGGGCCATCTAAGGAAGCTCGGCATTAAAGTATCAATTGTCTTTTAACTTTTGTGTTTGAACTAAAGTCCTTGGATGGCCAAGGAATTTTTGTAATTGTGTTCGGCCCTTGTTCGGATAAACCCTTTCTTTTAAAATTTGAAAGTACTTGGATGGCCAAGGAATTTTACATATTTTAATATCATTCTCCGGTATCAGCCGGGAAATTTTATCTTACACAATCCTTACATTGTTTTGTAGTTCCCCAATTTGGATGGCTTGTATTTAAATGACCTTTAGTTATTTTACAAGTATTTTAAAGTGAGAGTGTTTAAATTCTCCGATGACAAATGTTTAAGTAGTCATCACTCTACCAATTTAATCCGGTCTGCCATTGATACTTTAAAAAATTTTCAAAGAAGCTATCAATTGAAACACTCCGAATTTTTCAAAAAGGCATCGAATTTCATTAAAAAGCCCGGACACCTCATTAAAACCTCCCCGCGCCACCAGGGTAGGAAAAAGTATGACCCCTAATATTTACATGGATTTTAAACAAGTAAATATTTACATAGTTTTCATTCTAAATACAACCGAAGGTGTTCAATGTTCCAAGGGTGATTCAAAATTCTTCCATCTTTATCTTGAAGCCTGTATGTCCCAAGCTTAAGCTTTTCAGTGACCACATAAGGTCCTTCCCAAGTTGGAGCTAGCTTGCCGAACTGATTCTCCTTAGTTTGTTGGAAGACGTTCCTCAACACTTTATCTCCTGGTTGAAAATCCCTCCTTTTCACTTTGGAAGCAAACCTGCTTCTCATCAAGCCCTGATAGTGTGTGGCTCCGAGGTGAGCCTTAACTCTTTTTTCTTCTATCAAGTCAAGTTGGTTTTCTGATTGCCACTTCGTTAGCCTGTTCAGAGAAATTATGGACCCGGAACGAAGGGAGAATGGATTTAATGGAAGCTATTGCATCCATACCATGTACCAAGGCAAATGGATATTCTTGCGTGGCAGCCCTAGGAGTAGTCCGGTAGACCCATAATACTTCTTGTATATAACTTGGCCACTTTCCAGCAGTCCCTTCTAGATTCTTTTTAAGACCAGACATGATGGTCCTGTTAGCTACTTTAACTTGCCCATTTTCCTATGAGTGAAAATGAGAAGAGAAACAGTGTTGAATGCCTCTAGAGGCACAAAAATTCTCCACATCTTTGTTATCAAATTGTGGCTCATTGTCTGTAGTTATCCTTTGGGGAATCCCAAATCTGCAGTAAATATTAGACATGATAAAATTTATAACAGCTTTCGAAGTAGTTCCTGCCAATGGGGCTGCTTCTATCCACTTTGAGAAGTAATCGATAGCAACAGTGATAGTTCTGCACCCTTCGGACGCCATGGGTAGAGGTCCTACCAAATCCAGCCCCCATCGAGCAAAATGTATTGGCTCAGAAATTGACTCTAAAGGGACAGCTGGGATATGAATTTTATTACTGTATCTTTGGCATGAATCACACTTCTTCACTAATTCCTTGGCATCTTGCATTATGGAGGGCCAGTAATACCCAGCTAACAAGACTCTTCTGGTTAGAGCCTTGAATCCACAGTGTGTTGATCCCTCGCCATCGTGCAATTCAGAGAGCACTATTTGGGACTCTCCGATCCCCAAACATCGTAAGAGAGGTCTATTAAAAGACTTTTTTGTAAAGAACGTCTCTTAGGATGACAAAACCACGAGCCTTATACTTTACTTTCCTTGCCACTACTTTTTCCGGAGGCAAGATGCCATCTAAGAGGTATTGGAGAAGAGGAAATCTCCAATCTTGAGGTTGATTTACTTGTATATTTAAACTTTCTTCTTCCTTGTTCTGGCTGAGTTGAATGGATGGGTACTCTTGCACATGAATCCATGGGTAGGACTCATATTAGGCTATGGTTGCCAAGGAGTCTGCCAGCGTATTTTCTGTTCGAGGTATGTGCTCATAGGTGATGTTTTTGAAATTAAGTGCCACTTTTTTAAGAACAAATAAATATTTAACCAGCTGCTCCTTCTTGGCCTCAGATTGACCTTGTGCATGATGGATAAAAAGCTGAGAATCGCTCATTAACTTGACCTTTTTGGCTCCACAAATTAGAGCTAATTTCAAGCCAGCTATAACAGCTTCATATTCTGACTCGTTATTGGAAGCCCTGAAAGCAAAACATATAGACTGGTACATTTTGTCATCGTACGGAGAGGTTAAACATATCCCAGTACCACACCCCATGGTACTCGATCCACCATCAGTCCGGAAAACCCATACTTTCTTAGTTTTTTCAACTGTTGTTTGCTTAATGTCTATGTCCGAATGAAATTCAACTAGGAAATCAACAACAGTTTGAGCCTTGACTGCTGTTCGAGGGGCAAAATCAATATCATAGTCCCCCAGCTCCACTGACCACTTGGTCATTCTGCTTGAAATGTCTGCCTTTTGAAGAACATTTTTAAGGGAAAAGACGTCCGGACAATGATAGAATGAGACTGAAAGTAGGGCCTCATCTTTCTAGCAGCAATTACTAAGGCCAGTGCTAATTTTTCAAGTTTTAAATATCTTTTTCCTGCATCAATCAAGATTTTGCTGATATAGTACACCAGTCGAGGATAATTATCCACTTCCCTTACTAGCACTTCACTTAGGGCACAGTCAGAAACTGCCTAGTATATATAGAGTGTCTCTCCATCAACAAGTTTAAACAAAGTTTTAGGGGAGGATAAGTGCTTTTTAATTTCATCGAAAGCTTGGTCGCACTGTGGAGTCCAGTTAAATTCTTTTGCACCTTTTAAAGTTTGAAAAAACGGAGCACACCTATCGGAAGACCTCGAGATAAAACGGTTTAGAGCAGCAAACCTCCCTGTCAATCTTTGTACTTCTTTAATATTCCGGGGATGCTCCATCTGCAAGAAAGCACTAAGCTGGTGTGAATCAGGCTGTATCTCTTTCTCACTTATCACATACCCTAAAAATTTCCCGGACTTTACTCCGAAGACACACTTTTCTGGATTGAGCTTTAAATTCACCCTCATCAAGTTGGTAAAAGTTTTTTGAAGATCTATTAAGTGTAGCTCTTTTTCTACACTCTTTACCATCATGTCATCGATGTAGACTTCCATGTTTCTTCTGATCTGATCAGCAAAAGCCTTGTTTACTAACCTTTAATAAGTAGCCCCAACAATTTTAAACCCAAACGACATCACCTTGTAACAATGGAGGCCCCTATTTGTAACAAATGTAGTGTGTTCTTGATACTTCGGATCTACTTGAATCTGATTATACCCGGAGAAGGCATCCATAAAGGATAATAGCTTGTTCCCAGATGTGGAGTCCTCCAATTGATCAATCCGGGGGACCGGATATAAGTCTCTTGGGAAAGCTCTATTTAAATCTGTGAAATCGATGCACATACGCTACTTTCCATTTTTCTTCTTCACTAACACCGGATTGGCTTTCCATAAAGGGTACTGAGATTTCTTTATGTGCCCCATATTAGTAAGCCAGTCAACCTCTTGAACTATGACATAAGATTTTTCCTTAGAAAAAGCTCTCCTCCTTTGTAAAACAGGTGCTATATCCCTCCGGATGGATAGTTGGTGTGATATAATATCTGCTGGTACTCCGGTTACATCAGCATTGCACCAAGCAAAAACATGCTGATGGTCTTTCAAAAAATCTAACACTTTACTCTTTAATTCTGATGTCATCTTGGACCCGATCTTGACACTTCTTACTTCAGCCAGAGAGTGAGTTTCAACTTCTTCCATTGGTATTAAAACACAAGAGGTCTCTCTAGGGTCATCAATTTCACTCTCTCCCCCAGAGGGCCCCTCAAATTGCTAATCCTCACTGATCCGAACGGCCCCCAAAGTTCGAGGGGCCAGAGCTGTTGCATAACACTCCCTTGCTACCGTCTGACTGCTTCAGACAACTCCCACTTGTCCTTGTACAACGTATTTTAAACATTAGTGGACTTTTGAAGCCACAACATGCATCCCGGAGAGCCAAGATCTCCCCAAAATGGCATTATAACACGTGGGACAATCTACCACAATAAAAAGTATTCTGACCATCTTCTTATAAGGGCCCTTGCCCAATAACACCTTCTCTTCAAACTCCTCAATCACATCAGTTGAGCTTCCAGTAAAACCCACTTTGACCTGTTCGAACACTGAATCACTGCTGGATTCTTTATTTGTTTATAAGAAGTTAAAAAGAGGATATTGGCTGAATTGCCGGTGTCCATCAAAATTCGTCTTATGTCATTACCCCAATGGATGCTCCTATCACAACAACATCTTCATGGGGACCAGCTATATCCCTCAGGTCATCTTCATCGAAAATAATAAAGAGAGTCATGCCTCCTACCAGTTGGGTAGCTAAAGTATGAACATGCCTCTTTCTTGAAGAAGCAGTTGGTGCAGTCATGGTGTCTCCCCTAAATATTGTAAGTGACTCAAAAAAGATGACGAGTCCGGACACCGTCTTGCAATGTTCTGTGATAACGCTCACCTTATTTCGGGTTGGATCAGGATCCAAATATTCTGACTCTACATCAAACCTTTCAATTATCACCATAGCCCCATCCGGAGCTGATGTCCCTGCATTGTTTGGGCCAGTCCGATGAGCATTATCACACCTATTTCCACTTCTTCTTTTAACATAAGCCCCCAACTTGCCTCTCTCAATCAAATTCTGCACTTCTTGTTTCAACACGATGCAATCTTCAGTGTTATGGCCAGTATCATGATGATACTGACAGAAACAATTATTACGAATTTCCCTGGGAGATTGTAATGCAGCCGACTTTCTGAAATGTACTTCGTCTTTTGTTTTATCATAAATGGTGGCTACATTTTCTTTCAACTCAGAAAACCACTCCGGTTGAACCCAAGGTCCTCGCTTATATCTAGATTGCTGGCTCTGAGATGGTGCAGCTGGGTGGGATGGAGCCTTGGCTCTATTATGACCCTGTCCGGCTTCCTTGGCCTTGTACCCGGACTGATTCTGGTTTTGATTTGGTGCAGCTGGGGCATACCTCACTTGCCGGTGCACCCTAGTTTTCTTTGTTTCATCCATATTAATCTATTTGCCGACCTGATTTAGTAAACCACCCCACGTCATGGCCTTTTTCCTGGTTACCGAATCAACCAAATTGCCAGGGTTCAACCTCTGTCTCAGAGAGGCTATTGCTACTTGTTCAAAGCAATCAACTAATCCATGTTTGGTGTTCACAAAGCAACTTATATATTCCTTCAAATATTCATTTGGTTCTTGGGAACAATGGATAATAGTGTCTCCATTGCCCTTCACTTCTTTACTTCCAACGAACTGCCTCCGGAAGGCCACCCAAAAAGTATCAAAATTTCTGATGCAGCCCTGTGGCAGACTATTATACCACTTCAGAGCACTCCCCGTAAAAGACTGGGAGAACTCTCGACAAAGTAACTTATCATCATCGTCAAAATTCATCATAATTTTTTTGAATTGCTCCAGATGGTTATCTGGATCTTTACTGCCATCATATTTTTCCATCTTTGTGCTGTCAAATCTTTTAGGAAGGTTTCCAGACAGTATCTTGGAGGACAATAGAGACTATCTCCAATTCCGGCCACGACTAAACACAGTATCTTCGTTGGGAGTTGTAAATATACCTGGTTCATCATGAAAGGCGAAAGGATCCATTAATAACCGGTCTACATGTCTCCAGCCATGGCTGTGACTAAGAGACGACCCTTTACCCAGATGCCTCTTCAACCTTCCATGCCTGTCCCTTTTTCTTGAATATTTTTTGACCAACTTCTGTTTCTTCTTCGAACGGCCTTCATCACTGCTGGATGATAGGGATTCTTCGACTCCATCTTCATTCGAGGAGCTATCAGAAGATTCTGAGTCCAAATCTGAGCTCTCCACCGGTTTAGACCGGTGAGACTTATTTGAGCTAGCATGAGTCTTTTTAGTGCTCACATGGGTCTTTGATGGCTCATGCTCTCTTGGATTGTCAGTGTGGTGAACGACTGACACTTTTGACTTTTCTTTCACTCCCATCTACGCCCTTTTAGCAGCCCTCAAGGCTTCTATCTCAACTTTTAACCTGTCTCGCTCCTCAATCGTATATTCATCGTTTTCTCCCACCACTTATGCCAAGGCTGGTGGCACTTCCTGCTCGTCCGGATTCATCCGAACTGGTTTTTCTTGATGGTTTCGAATGCTAGATTCAGGAACCTTCTTCTCCCACTATTGTCGCCAATTTGGTGTGGATTATTTTAGCATGAGGGTAATTTTGTCAGGTATTTTGTGGTGTTTTAAAGGTATTTAATGTTTAGGTGGTTTGTAGTGAGAGATTTAAGCTGTCTGGTTGTATTAAATGTTCATTACCCTCATTAATGAAAGTGGTTGGGTATTTATACCCTTAATTATGGGCCACATGGGCTTTCGGGCCATACTTATGAAACCGGGTCGAGTTCAAAAACCCATTAGTTTATTAAGCAGATTAGCAATTAGCTTAGTCAAAAATTGATTAGTTGTTAATACTTTAGTCCAGTTCGGATGGTTCAGTGGGTGGTTTTTGTCCAAATTGCCCGTGTCCGGTTTCTACAGTGAGTGGTGAAAATTTCCGGACTCATCAGTAGGGACCTGCGAAATCATCATTCTCAGAATCATTGAAGTATAAATTAATGTCTTGAAGGGCACTAATGTCCACTTCTTCAGTCTCTTCCCCAGCAACCTCTCCAGATTGCAGACCTGTTGGGATCTTTTCTTGTAAAGTAGGATCAATAGGGGCTGGTGGAGGTAGAGTCTCCGAAAGGTGAATAATGATTTATTCTCCTAAGGTGACTTTTTTCTTTTTAGTAGCCTTCTCGCACTACTAGCCCGTATTTTCTGGTCCTTATTGGGAGGTTTTGGTGGGTTCCACGACTCTCCCGCCTCCCTAACTGTTTGAGTCTCTACTACTTTGAATAGGGCAGCGTCAATTCCCCCTTGGTTACCCGAACCAGTCCCCTCTGTAGCTGCTTGAACCGGCTCTGTTGCAACTTTCTTTTTCTTATTTTTCATCTTGCTAGGAGCTTTTACTCTGGAAGGCTATACCAATTTACTATCCTTGACCTTTGTTCACTTGAGGATTATACCATGAGGAGGCGATGTAGTTAGCTCTTCCCATGAGAGGTCCCTCCGATCTATGGTGTTCCACAGATGGGACCTCACAAAATTTCTCGAGGTGAAGAAGTTGTTGAAGACATTCCCCCAATGCTCCGTAGCCCATGTGTTAAGCTTTGCACATGTTGTTTGACCCTCCCCTAAGTTCCCGGAGAACTCCTTTGGCAGCACTAAAAAAGAAATGACAAATTAATCGGAAGGGAAACACTTATGATTTAAAAAGAAAAGCATGAGAAACAAAGATACGAAAGAAACTCACCAGTACTTTTCTACCTGCTAGTTAGCATGCTAGGGTTGGTGTTGGCTTTGATTTTCCTGCCATTCTCCCATGTCCCATTGACAAACAGAAACTGTGTCCTCCTGTTCTTCTCAGACTCCAGCAAATCATCTACCATTTTGAAGTTGTTCCCCATATTGTGATGGTAGAATGGGATCTGATGATTCTTGTATAAGCTTGCCACATCAGCAAACTACTTCATTGGGAGTGGGATTTTTGACAACCTTAATGCCATTATGCAAGCAAGGAGATAATACCAGGCATTTGGGCTTAGCTGACTTGGGCAAAGTTTAACTAGGTGGAAGTACCTGACGATTTTTGGGTCCAATGGAAACCGACGTCCCCAGTTTAGCAATTTAGTGAAAATCACCACCTCGTTGAGCTTGCAGTCCATAGGAGTCTCCCGAGTGATAGGTATCCTTACCTTTACTGACTCTGGAATCTCTCATTATGTCCGGATCCGGACCAACTCAGTAGTGTGGGTGTAGATGTAGTTTATATTTTGTAGATCCAACATATATTTAACATTAACGTTTTTTAAGCAAGGCCCTACCTTGCCATCCATGCACTCCGGAAGCGTCAAACAGACCTTGACCCTTATTTTGCCCTTCTTGACAGAAGCAGCATCCCCCGTTTGACCTGATGCCTCAGTTTCAAATGGGGCCTCCTCAATACTATATTCCATCACTTCTTCCATCATCGTGGAAGGTTTGTCAGTTGACTTGGATAGATAGGGGTCAATTTCTGGTACCGAAGGTTGTTCGGATGGTTGAGTACCAGTTGCCTCTGAAGGCCTGGTGAACGACAGCAATGCGATTCTCCCTTTCTACTTTTTTCCCCCTCTCTAACTCTGATAAGTTTAACCAGCCGCCTTTGACAAGTGTGTTTCTGGTTGTGAACATAAAACCTCTCAAGAACAAGTTGAAAATAGGAGTGAAGATCTCTCTAGAAAAGCTTTGAGTGATGAAGACAATGAAATAGTAAAAAACGTAACAACTACCTAGGAGAACTTGAAGATGGTTTTGCAATGATTAAAGGCTGTGCAAACGTGTGAAGGATTAAGTGCCTATGTAACTTTGTAGACATAGTGGGTGCACCGATCTAGGAAGAATAACGGCTGGTAGGTGGAATCAGATATTAACACGTGTCCCACAATCCAAGAAGAAAACTCTAATAAATTTTGGAAATTCGAAATCAGTTCGGACAGACTTCGAACTGGGTTAATTATGAAAATAAACTTCCTAGTAAGGACCGCACAAGCAGATCAAACAAAGTCATTACTGGCTTGGTGGATTTTTTAGTCCTACCAAAGATATTTGGTAAAGCCTAAAAAAGGAGCTACTTATGAGTTCAGAATATTCAGTCACAACCAATTGCATAATCCGGACAAGGAAAATTCGGACAATAACATGCCACTAATTTATCCGGACAGGATAAAAGTAAAAACACTTAAAGACCTTTTGACTAAGCTATGTGCTAATCTACTTAAAAGGTTAATGGGTCTTTAAACTCGACCCGGTTTCATAACTCGACCCGTAAGCCCATGGGTTCTTAATTAAGGGTATAAATACCCCAACCACTCTCATTAATGAGAGTAATAAACATTTAATACAACCAGACTACTCAACTCTCTCATTACTTACTACACCAAACACTTAATACTCAAAACACTTTACAAAATGCTTTACAAATTTACCCCCAGCCCAAAATAAACCAAACTAGAACAGACCCACTTACATGTCATAATTTTAAAACCCGTACTCGATCCGCTCTATGTTCGGGTCAGACAAGATCCACTTTGTCATCCATATTGTAATGTGTACATACACATTAATATGCATATTATGTTTTTATTGTATGTTGATGACATATTTAAAACGAAAATAACAGGATGAAGATTGAAAATGTGAAGATTCAACTTAAAAAAGAGTTTATTTTAAGGGTATTTAAAAAGCTAAGAGGATTATTAGAATAGATATTAAGAGGAACAAATTGAGAGATTATACATTATTTTCTTAAAAATAATACATACAAGAGGTTCTAAAAAAGTTCATAATATCCGAAATCAGATATGTTAAGACTCATATTGGTTCTCAATTCAAACTCAATATCATTGAAGCACCAACCAATATAAAAAATATGAAATTTATGCAAGAGATACCCTATAAACATGTTATCAGAAATATCATGTATGATATGATTTTTATTAAACATGATCTTGCATAGTCAATTTATATTTTAAGAAAATTTACGATAGAAGTAAGAAAAACTCATTAGCAGACCCATAAATAGCTCATTAGATACTTAAGGTGTAAACTAGATATTGATGTGTGACATAATTAGTAGCATGCAGATGACGAAGTACTAAGAGAGTACATTGAATCTGATTACGGAGGCTGTGTTGATACACAGAAGTTTACGTTGACTTATCTATTTATAGTATTCGGTGGAGCGGTTAGTCGGAGAGCTAATTTATAAAAGTTTGTTGTCTTGTCATTCATGGAAGCTTGATATCTGGTTTCAGTTGTTGAAATAAAATAATTCATATATTTAAATGGATTGCTAAATGAGATGAGTGATATTGTGTAAGAAGTAACATTGTTCTGTGATAATACTAGTGCTCTTAACTTGATTAGAAATCATAAGTTTCATGTAAGGATAAAACATATATGTAAAGTTTCACTTCATTATAGATGTGATGAAGAGAGAGAAAGTGAAAGCTATACACATTTCAAGTGAAGACAACCACTCAGATGTTGTAAAAAAATACTACTAGTTTTGATGTTCACTTATTATATGAGACTTGCTTAAATTTAGGATGGAGGTGGTTGAATATCTTCAGTAAAAGTCAAGTAGAACATTAAGGTAATGAATGATGGAGTCATTGTAAACATATGCGGATAATTATTGGATGTAGGCTACAACTGACTAGAAGATGGAACATAGTCTTGGCATGAGTTCTGGTCTTGACTTAAGGGGTTGGTCATTGTAAGGGGTTCAAATTCATAAAGGGGTTTTGGCCTTTGTATGGTATCGAGTGTCAGAATAGTATGGTTTCAACCAATGCATCACATAAGTTCAATCTTAGCCGTAAAAGCTTGATCTCAGTATCAGTTAAGTCTCGTTCATGTGAGATTCAGTATAACACATGATACAAATCTCGATTATGGGAAGTGCAACCTAGATACGAGAAGTTTTGGTCTCGTCTTAAGATAAGTCTCGACGCAAGAGGTTCAACAACGAGTAGCTTCAAGCTCCAGGTTTTTTGTGAGAATCAATCTGAAACTAGATTTGATATATTGGTTTGAATTTAAATAGAGAATAATTAAGGTGTCAAGATGGTACAAGTTTGTTATAACTACTTGATATGATATTTGATCACAAACCTTGAACATGATGGTAGTACAAATTTGTTATAAATCATTGGTGTACTATTTAATCACAATGTTTGATCTAAGATATAATACAAGATGTAAGATGTTGTAGCATCTTTGGTTTATTATTGAGAGTATGGTGTATGTTTGTACTAATTTACACCTTATTTAAGATTTTAATATATCTTGGAGCAACACATGTCCAAAGAAGAGTGAGAACATTTTAGTGAAATCATAGATTTGCCAAAGAGGCGAATCCACTTCCTCAACGGTTTCAAGCTCAAAGTGTCAAATGATGGTCCTTTCGGAGTACAAATCCATATTACCATAAGCAATGTTGCTATATCTAACTTTTCGTCATTTTCTGATACGTCGATTTCCTACAACGAAACCGAAAGAATAATCATAACAGAATCAGGATCTAGATCATAAGGGTCGGCCCCCTCAATAATATGTAAAGAAATAAACGAGAAAAGGTACGCCAACAATTTTAGTCCAAAGAGATGTCCTCTATAAGAAATCCTTTAGCAGACATCTATTGTGATGCTTTGGGTATGATGAGTCCCAAGTAATTTTGTGTGAATTACACGATGAAAAGGGCTCTGTCCACTGTGGCTATAAAGATTTAACCAGAAGAGTTTTATTAGCAGGATATTATTGACCTTCCATCATGGTAAATGCTAAAGAATTAGTTAAATTATGTGATTCATGCCAGACGTTTGTAAATATAATCCATGTGCCAACAGTTTCTATGTAATAGATATCATAAGTGATATGTATATGTTTGTACTAATTTAGACCTCATTTAAAATTCTAATATATTTTAGAGCAACAATTATAAAAAAAATGAGACTATTTTACTGAAAGTATAAATTCTAGAAATAGCAAGTTCTGAGTGAGAGAAAACATTAAATGGATCAAGTGAATCAAGAATTAATAAATTATTAAGCTAAACTTAAAGACATGATTCAGGCCGAAACAAAAATACCAAAACTAAATTGATGATCCAAATTAATGCCCTATCCTATATCTATGCATCTACATTATTAATTTTCAAGATCAGAGTTAATATAGCCTAGCAATCCAATAACCATCCATACAGTGAGGAAAATTTTACCATCCTTCAAGGTTAAGGTATATGTTAAAATAAACGAATATTAACACATGAAAGCAATTTGGCAACCTTAGTTGTTTCTTTCACATGGACTTAATAATAATCGAATTGCAGAATGCATGTTTTTATAACTTATAAATGCATATAACGATAAATAATTATATGTTTAGATGAAATTCGTAAGCTATCTTCTATATGTTACGTATAACCAATTTATTTATTTATTTCATACTTATTACTTTTCAATCCACTATATATAATCCAATTGGCCTGGCTTCTTAATCCAAGTTCATGTCTTTCTTCTGTACAAATGGGTAGCATTCTCTTCCTTGCTTGTTCTATATCATTATTGACTTCTTTGTTCATCCTTCGAGATCACCGATCAAATGCCATAGATAGTAGCAGATCAGTAATCAAGGGGTGTGATTTGTTTAACGGGACTTGGGTTTATGATAAAACATTTCCTCTGTACAGCACCTTGGCTTGTCCGTTTATAGAGCACGCGTTTGATTGTGTGGATAATAAACGGCCTGATAAGCTATTTCTCAACTACAAATGGAAACCTTATGGTTGCCAATTGCCAAGGTAAAAAAAAATAAGCCTCACCATCGGTGCGTGTCTTTCGTACCGATGGTGCACGCCCCGGTGGTGCCCAGGCACCCTATCGGTGCGTAAGCCCAGTACGGTCAGTACTAGAAAATGGTAAAAAAAAATTGACATTTTTTTTACCTTATTTAAACTTAAATCTAATTTTGATTCATGAGGTTCGAAAAAAACAAAAAAAAAAGTATTTTTTTACCTTAATTTGGGTTGTTTCATGTTTGATTTTGCGTTTTTATTAGAAAAAGTTTAAATTTTTTGAAGAGAGTTTTAATTTTTTTTGAGGCAACTTTGAATGTTCAAAAACACTTTGGAAAACTTCACAAAATTGTAGTAACATGGGTTTGGTCTACTAAATCAAAGTATTTTTTTTGGATAAAGATAGTAAAATATGTAATTTTGTGATTCGAGTATATTTATGATATATTTAGTGTTTTTTTTTTATTTAATCTCAGTTCCGTAATTAAATGGATGTTTGAGGATATTTTCGTTCTAAAAAAATCAAACAAAAGTTAACTATGTTTTTTTTTTTTTAAGTTTAAACAACATTTGGCTATATATAACCCTACCCTAAAACAAAATATGTGCTTTATTATTTACATTTCTGGTTGAATTTTTCGATTCTCTAATTGTTGATTCAGATTAGACGGTCGGGAATTGCTGGAGAAGTTTAAAGGAAAGAAAGTATTGTTCGTAGGAGACTCTCTAAGCTTAAACCAATGGCAATCATTGACATGCATGTTACATGCAGCAGCTCCTCGTTCTAATTACACTATCAATAGAACAGGATATGTCTCAACCTTTAAAATACCCGTGAGTTTATGTCTTATTCATTACAAAACCTTTAATATTCTTGATTAGTGATCAATCGAGCTATTTTTTTACTGCAGGATTACAAGTTATCCATAGTAATTTCTCGGAACGCATTTTTGGTCGATACACTGGCGATTCAAAATACGGGTCGCGTATTAAAACTTGATTCGATAGAAAACGGAAAAGATTGGAAAGGCTATGACATGCTTATTTTCAATACTTGGCATTGGTGGCTTCACACAGGAAGAAAACAGCCGTAAGATCGTAATTTAACGAATAAATCCAGCATTGTATGGAAATAAAATGAAACAATAGTTTAATTAGGGCTCATTATATTGATTGACTGAAAAATAATTATAAATACGTGATTAATAAGTTGTTATATTGCAGATGGGAATATATGGAAGAGGGAGGTAGATTATTGAAAGATATGGATCGGTTGGTTGCTTTTGAGAAGGGATTAACTACGTGGTCTAATTGGGTTGACTCCAACATTAATTTAACAAAAACCCAAGTTTTCTTTCAGGGAATCTCTCCTGACCATGATAAGTAAGCATATTTTCATCACTATTATATTATTTAATTGTCATTGAACACAATTCAGCACCTAGTCGAGTCGAGATTAATTTGTCGGAACTGAACTGGATTACATTATAAATATGACTGCAGTGGCGAAGATTGGAAAGCAGGGCATACAAATACATGCCAAGGTGAAACTAAACCAGTCACCGGAAACGCATATTTGGGAGGATCATTGCCTGCGCTAAACATAGTGAAAAAAGTGTTGAAGAAAATGACAAAAAAGGTGGTGTTACTCGATGTAACATACTTATCTCAACTAAGAAAAGATGGTCATCCTTCTATTTATGGATTCGGAGGAAAAAGAGGAAACGATTGTAGCCATTGGTGTCTTCCTGGTGTTCCAGATACTTGGAATCAGCTTTTGTACACACTTCTTGCAAAAGTCTAAGTGTGTCGAAAGAATATAGATATATTTTCTGTGCTTTTATTACTGAATAACCGTGAAATTTGGGTACATATATCCCAATCAATCCAGGTGTTTCTATTTTATATATATATATGTTGCTATCCGATCCAATTTATTTATGAACATAACTGGTAAATTGAATCGAGCTCGAACGGAACCTAATTGAAACTTGATCTTTAATACTTTTTTTTACTCACAAACCGAGCTCCAATGACTGGAATATTTACCTCAGCTCGTAACCAATCCTAGTTCGATCTGCCTTCATGAGATACAATAATTTCAAATCTTATGAGAATAAAACATATATAAATATCAATATTCTCATTATCTCTCCTTGAGTCTACCTAAGATGTTTTTGGTTTAAACCCTACAGAAGCTATCAATATTCTCATTATCTCTTCTTGAGTCTACCTAGGATGTTTTTGGTTTAAACCCTACAGAAGTTAGTCAGATGAACCTTTATGAGTGTTATGGTTACTTGGAAGAGTTGTAGTAGACGGATCGTTCCTATCCGTTGAGATAGTTCTTTGCATTTGACTGTCCTGAGAAGAGATAGAGACTTTTCTTTGGCTGTCTTGTTATAATAACTCGAACGGTTTGAATCTTGTGTCTGGGTTCATGCCATCACGCTTGATTATCGTGCTTCAACTGCAATCTTGCCTTCAAGCATACTCACCACAGATGACATAATAGGCCTTAGTGTGGGAGATAAGTTGTGCATAAAGAGCCAAGTTGATCATCCTCACTGCTTCTTTTTTCAGGTAGTGTTTACCAGGATCTGGATCTACTAAGTTCTAAAAGGTTTTCTTGCTCTTATAGAACATAAGCCTATAAGAGATACAATTCGGTAAGTTATTTACATTGCATTTAATAAATAAATACTATTGTATAAAATCTTATCCGACCAAACCAACCAAGTTTAAAGATCCTGAAAAATATCAGCTACAGACGAGAAACTTATGGCCAACTTTCGGGTTCGGACAAAGAAGTATAATCTCATTTGGAAAATCGGTTAGGTCTGAGTTTGGTCATTCAATTAGTCAGATTTAGTTTCCAGAAGCGATGTTTTAGAAATGATTGAAACCAAGGGTAGGCTAGCGTTCAGTGTACGCAGGAAGTAACTCCTCAATAGACGTATTGCTGAAAGATTAAATGAGTTTTGGATCTACCGTTACATGTATAGATAAGAACCGTTCAAACTTACAGTTGTTTGAGCCGTGATTTAGTATACAGATGTTTACTGATCCTAAAAGCCGATACAAGTGGTAGAAAACTAGTCACTTTTGAGTCGAAGGAAATTTGGATCGAGTCGAAACAGGCTGGCCAAAGCAAAAGTGGTCGAATCAAACTCATTATAAACATCACTTTGATCCGAAGTACTGGACTATTGCACTTGTAAAAAATATTATATTTATTAAGGCTCTTATATAAATTGATTTTTTTTATATTAATAGGGTACGAGTTATTTCGACCATTGATTAATGGACTTTAAACTGGAGCGTCCGATAAAGAATATATATATAGAATAAGTGTGTAAAAACTGTAAAACTTTTCGATTAACAATGTAATGACCAATAACATGTTTTTTTTTCTATCATGGTGGCGCATGAAGATTTTAACGAGGTGCCTACATAGCCGACCGATGAATATAAGTCGTTTATATTTTTTTTATCTCATATTTCAATAGGTTCAGGAAATTTCGTTCGAAAATAATATTTAAAAGGCTCCAACACTAGTTGGTCATGCTTAAAATGTTCCAATGCTAGTCGGTTATGCTTAAATTGTTCCACCACTAGTTGGTCATGTTTAAAAGGTTCCAAAACTAGTTGGTCATGTTTATAACATACCAACATTAGTTGGTCACACTTACGGGTTTTAATACTAGTTGGTCACATAATGGGTTCTAATACTAATTGGTCAATACAGGAAGCTTAGTATTTTTGAATCCATAGGTAACCGGTTGGGAATTGATCATCTTAGATTGAATAAAAACCGAAGATATGACTTTATACGATGCCAACAAAAAATGAACCATGAGATTAGTATCTATAAAATCCGAATAGGAATACAAAATGACCATGGCCGGACAAGAACTTGCAGTAAAAAAACAAATTAAAAAGACGGAGTTACAACATTTAGTACATAAAAACTAAATTATTTAGAGTTATATTCAGAGTTTTCTCCAAACCGACTTTCTTGAAAGGTGTCTTCCTCGGCCTCACCGCCTTCAAAGTTACTACCACCATATTCATCCTTACGAATTTGTGGATGCCTCGTATACATCTTTAGATGCCTTTTCATTTTCGAACAAAATATTTGTGGGGAGATCATCCTCGCCATATTCGATTAAGAGCCCGAGTCCAAATCCGGAAATGTTCCATGAAAACCAAAGACAATTGCATATTTGACTTTAGCACCATAGTGAGTTAGGGATCCTAGACTTTCATCAACATAAGCAGAACGCGCAACTACTATCTTTTTTTGCTGGATCATTAAAATAAGTAAGATTTTTGACAATCTTTTTTTTCTCTGCTTCAACCTGTCAGTATCATTACCGACTCTTTATATTTCTCCATAAGAAGATCATTGTACCGGCATAATCGGACCTACCATAAAGGATGACGAGGCTATATCCGAACCAACATTTTAAGTTTTTTTTATATGTTAAAAATTCGAATTTTTTTTGTCAATATACTATTTTATCTATTGAAAATAAAATTAGCCTCACCAAAAAAATATTTCGGGTCCTCTATGGTCCGAGTGAGTTCTCAACATGGAAGTCGTTAACTCAATCCGCTCAGCCTCGAAAGAGAAGTTTTGTTCAACGAGCTATTGGTCAACATAGCGAGCCTATTGTTCATTCAGAACAACTATGTTTTTTAGGCGAAAAGCAATAGTGTCCATATCGTGGAATTATGGTGCTTCACTTTCAATTTTATCAATTTGAGCAATAAAACTTATTGAAGTTGAAGGAAAAATTGTTAATTTCAAGAAGTTGGAATGACCCGACGCTCGAAGAATCCGATCTTTGTTTGTTTTTTTCCAGAGAAACTGGCGATTAGTATCTTTTTGGTTGAGTGTCCAACCCATGTTAGTTCCCATCCGGTCTATCTAACATCTGATAATTTTCTTCAAGACGAGTTGGTGACTGGTCTCCTAAAGGTTGAATATCTGAACAGTTGGCCATCGCGGTAGGCGAGATTTGATTTGATGAGGGGACAATCTCTTTTCCAAAATCAGATTTATTTTTAACCGAAGAACTCTTTTTTACTCATTATTTATCTTTGATGTGTGTGTTGATTTCTTATTATTCAGGTATGGGATTTTTATTTTCTCTCATACATTGAAGGATCAACAATATTATTGAACTGCTCATCGATTTCCAGACCAACCAAAATAGTTTGTTTCTCTTCCTCAACATTGTTCTTGGATTTCTTTCTTTCTTGACCAACATAAGCCTCTTTCTTCACCAACATAAGCCTCTTTCTTCACTGTGTGGAAATGAGCTTTTTTCTAGTTAGAAGAAACACTTGAGCATCCTTAAAAGCTAAGTGTTTTACAAATTCAGCTGAATCAAGAGGACTCACCAGTTGTTCTGAAGAGAGGGTATTTTCCGGGCTTAAGTATAAACATGGCTTTGGACCAGGTTGATCAGAGTAAAGCAGTTGTGAAATTTTATTGACCAATATTATATGGCCCACTTGCCCATCTCTGTGAAAGTATTCTCAACATCTTTTAGATATTGTTGTTGGGACCTCAAGATTCCTTTTAAAAAAAGATGACGTGAGAAGTAAAAAATTTAAAAAATTAAAAGGGCTATAGTAATTTTAGATCGATTCGATAGAAGATCCGGCTAACCTATACTCTTCCACAATGTCAAACGTTAACTAGGATTTTTCTTCTTCGAGATTTTCTCACTGTTCTCCCAACACTTGCTAATAAAGAATAATTGTTATTTCCAATTTGTCTCCATTTCTAGGAGATCATCCACCAAATTGAACTCATTCCACACGATGAAGTAAAAAGGTATGCGAGGAAACCGAATGATTACAGGGTCTAGAGGAAATCGAAGTCCCCAATTTAATACATTTGGATATATGACAAACTCACTTTCTTTACAAACAACAACGTATCTCCCATCTTAGGAAAGCAAATATGCACTGGCTCTCTATCATCTTCTAAGAATTGATAAATCCGTCTCAGAGAAGTAGTTTTACTTAATGTTGTGCAGGGCTATAGGTTATCATTTGTCAACTTTGTGAAGGTTTTGCTCGAGCATATCGGATATCTTTGAAGGATAGGAAAATCGACTTCATCTTTGTTCTCTTTGTTCTTCTGCAGTTTTCTTGTTTTTATCATTCCCGAAGATCTCAAATTTATCCTTCAAAACTTGGTGACTTTAGTGACCGTCCGCATCATTTCCCTTCTTATTTGAACTAGCAATGTTCAGCCCAAAATCATTTTGACCATCAAATTTGTTATCAAGCTTACCATATAATTGCATCAGATTCTCCTTGGCCAACAGTGTTTTATTAGAGGAGCTAGCTGATTCCACTGAGCAACTCATATGAGCCCCCTAAGATCTCGTAGAAATATTTCCTCCAAACTCAGCTGATTCTTCTAGGAGAGTTTCATGTTCAAAAGATGGCTTTGGACCAGGTTGATCGGAGTAAAGCAGTTGTGAAATTTGCTTGACCAATATTCTATGGCCCACTTGCTCCTCTTTGTGAAAGTATTCTCAACATTTTTAGATGTTGTTGTTGGGGCCTCAATATTACTTTAAAAAAAGATGACGTGAGAAGTAAAAAATTTAAAAAACTAAAAGGTTTATAGTAATTTTAGATCGATTCGATAGAAGATCCGGCTAACCTATACTCTTCCACAACCTCAAAAGTTAACTAGGATGTTTCTTCTTCGACTTTTGTTCACTATTCTCCCAAAAATTACTAATAAAAAATAATTGTTACTTCCAATTTGTCTCCATTTAGAGGAGATCATCCACCAACTTGAACTCATTCCACATGATAAAGTGAAAAGATATGTGAGGATTCCTCAAAAATGCAGTAAGCTATAAATTACTCAATTAGAAGTTTAATTCTAACAAGCCTCAATAAAATGATGCTCAAAATGAGAGTAAATCACGTATTTGGACTAACTTGACTAGGGCACAAGTCCACCAGCTCGAACAACCAAATGATAACAGGGTCTAGAGGAAACCAAAGTCCCCAATTGAATACATTTGGATATACGACAAACTCACTTTACTTGACAAACAACAACGTATCTCCCATCTTAGGAAAGAAAATATGTACTGACTCCCTATCATGTTCTAGGAATTGATCAATCCGTCTCAAAGAAGTAGTTGTACTTAATGTTGTGCAGGGCTATACGTTATTATTTGTCAACTCTGTGAAGGTTTTACTCGAGCATATTGGATATCTTTAAAGAATATGCAAATCGAATTCAGTTTTGTTCCCTTTCTTCTTCTTCAGTTTTGTTGTTTTTTATCGTTCCCCAAGATCTCAACTTTATCCTCCAAACCTTGGTAACTTTGGTGACCGTCAGCATCATTTCCCTTCTTATTTAAACTACCAATGTTCAGCCCAAAATCATTTTGACCATCAACTTTGTTATCAAGCTCACCATATAATTGCATCAGATTCTCCTTGGCCACCAGTGTTCTGTTAGAGGAGCTAGCTAACTCCACCGATCAACTCATAAGAACCCCCTAATATCTCGTAGACTGATTCCCTTCAAACCCATTTGATTCATCTAGGAGTGTTTCATGGTCAATAAAAGTCATCTTGGGTTTTTGGATTTATTTTGTGGTTGATTGGGAGGGCTTATTATATTTTTAAAGGCAATGATAAATTCTTGAGGGGTCTCTTCGGTTCCCTATTGACCCATCAAAATAACGATCGACGTTTGTCTTCTTAAGAACAAGTTTGTCTAGGAAGATAAGTGATCTTTGTGGAATGGTGAGTAGAAGGTTTTGAAGAAGACGAGGGTAAACCATTTCAGTTTATTTTCTTCTTAATGTGTTGTCTTCACAATCAAACACTTGAATAATATGAATAGGTCATTCGCCTATGAACCTGATCGCTTTTTTGCATAGACTTGCTCATAAAATGACAACGAGTCTAGGGCGTTGTTGATGCGAAATATATGAATACATTAAACTTGAGATTATGTTGAACAAGTTGTGTGGATAACTCTGAAGAAATAGTGTGGCAAACAATAGTAAAAAAATGTAAAGGTTTATTCTGGAAAAGGTTTTACAACGACGATCAACCTGGAAAGTGGGTTTTACGGGGCAGGAGCACAAACATTTCTCTCTTTATCTCTAAAATTAGTAAAACATGAGAATAATGAGAAATGGAATAATGATTTTATTGAGCAGATTTCAAAAACTCAATAGACACATTTTGAAGGCTCAACGACCACTTACGTGGGGGGAGTGAAAATGTCTTTTAGCTATCATATCACACCTCAACATATACTTACATTGGGGAGTGGAAATGTCTATTTACCAACTCTCACGCTTTATCATTGATGGTATATTTCATAGGTCTAATACTTTTATGGCACATGTATAAGAGGAAACCATACATGATGTACAGTTCACGAGACCAATGATTTCCACAATAGCGATGATTGGAGTAAAGGTAATCCGAAGAAAACCATGTTGGATCATACGGTTGGTTGCAATCCAGATCCATGGAACGGATGAAATCCAAAGTAACGCCAAAGTTAGTCCTCCGAAGATATTCATAAGGACTAAGGAGGCTAAGGATAAGTGTAGAATTTATTTGACCTGTATATCGAACCGGTTTAATATTGCATAAGTATTTACTTATAATCTCAACCCAACAAATATGTAATATTCAGGGTATTTGTATAATAGAGAGTAAATGTATTCAATAATAGTGAATTGATGGGGTGGAAAAATCAATAATGGACTAATCTTGTTGGCTCGAAGACCCACTACCATACTATATGATCCCAGTTTAAATTATTGTGAGACTTTTCTTAGAATATTCTGGAAATATATGCCCCTCAGATATTTTTGGAGTCGTAAAAAATAACCATCTGATTTTGAATTGAAAGTACTGATTGGTGGGTCTGAATAATTCAAGAGGAAATTCTGACTATTGTTCGAAAGACTTTTTTCGGACTGCAAAATAAAATATGCCATTACTTTGTGACTCAATAGTGTGTATACTAATATGGACTGATAACTTCTTAAATATTTGGGCTTGACCCATCACCCGAATGTTTGATTAAAATATTAAAAATATTAACCCGACCCATGACCCTAAATCTAACTATAAATACTTTAAAAAACTTCATTAATGAGAGGATTACGTCTAAAAACCAGAGACCAACTCAATTATATCTCTTCTCTCTACAAAGTATTAAATACTTCTCACTATTTATGTAAAATAACCTTGATTATATTGCCTCTTTTCTAAACTTACCCTTCAGGTATATTTCAACCTCATCAGTTTGGCGACCATAGTGGGAGTAGGGGCACCCAGATTGCAAAAATCCAAAGCTTCCAAAAATTTATGAATAGATTTTGACAATGGATAATGAAATGCAAATTGATTTCCCTCCATTAAGTGAAGACGATCAGATAAGAGAAGTACTTTTAAGAGCTTTGTACGAAACTAATGAAGGAGAGGAAAGAACCCAAATACGTGATGAGATTGCCGAATTATGAAAAGAAATTAAAGCAATGAAAATATATAAGAAAGCTGAAAGGAATTTGGTGGAGCTAGGATATAACCCGTCGGGTTATCCAAAAAAACATTTGATAGATAATTCACCTAAGAAACATCAACTATCTAGAAAATAACCTCATGTTAAAAACGAACGGATTCTGACAAAATTTCATCCCAATCGACAGATACATTTTCATCTTTTTCAAGTAGTGATTTATATCATAATTAAGAAAAAACATAAACACCAAGATAAGCGTCGGGGTAAGAAAATTGCTAACCTCATGTTAAAAACGAACGGATTCTGACAAAATTTCATCCCAATCGACAGATACATTTTCATCTTTTTCAAGTAGTGATTTATATCATAATTAAGAAAAAACATAAACACCAAGATAAGCGTCGGGGTAAGAAAATTGCTAGTCAAGGTAAAAAGTTGAAAGATCGGGATACTTCATACAAGAAGCTCTAAAAGGATAAGAAGGCTCATTACCAAGGAAAAACCAAGGGTCAGCAGATCATAGTATAGATCAACTATTGAATGACCCATTTGTTGTCCGATCCGAACTAGGTTTATTTTCCAAATCTGGTGAGATCCATCAATTTAGCCACAAAAGAAATTGGAAGCAGTCGCTACTATCAGCAAAGATCTTGTCCGGACACCTCCCTATGCGACTAGATGTCTCAAAAATAGAGAAATACGATGGAAGTAAGGATCCGAACAATCATTTAGAACAATTTTAAATTTTTATGATGAGTTTCAATGACAATGATAAAGTTTTATGTCAAGCATTTTCCCAAACATTTTGAGGACAAAGAAGGAAGTTTGTGGGGAGCAAAGAGTAAAGAGGAAATGGTGACACAATAATTCATTTTAATCAACTGGTTTTAGAAATTTTAAAGGAATACATCAGTCGCTTCGTAAATACAAAGAATAGGTTAGCTGATTGTTACGAATAGATGGCCATTGCCTCACTCAGACATAGGTTATTAGCTAGAGGTTTAGCTGATACGGTTACGAGAAAAAAGACAGAAACTTAGGGAGGGATATTAAATCAAGTTGGGAAAAAATTAATGTAGAAGAAAATATATTGTTAAGGCAACCTCGACAGAATAAACCCTTAGTAATTACTTTACAACAAAAAACTGGTGGACACTCGCATGTTTCATCCAACATCCAACCTCATGAATCTGCGCAAGGGTGCAATCAATATAGATCGAACCAATCTTAGCAGTCTAGGCCAAAAGGAAATCAATTGATTCAACCCAGTTATTATGCAGAGTTAGTAAACAATATGGCGACAATTTTATGAAAAACAAAGGGTCATATACAGTTTTGATGACCCTTACCTATCTAAACTCAAAGGGAAAACCAAAATACTCGTTTTTGTAAATATCATGAGGATACAGGGCATGATACTAGACAAGATATTTAGTTGTTGATCGAAAATGGTAAGTTGAAAATTTTGTGAAAGTGCATGTAAAAAACATAAATCAGAATTCGAGCAAGCCCGAATCTAATGCTAGCAAAGAACAAACAACTACACCGAACGTATAGAGATCGACTAAGAAGTCTCCAAGTATGAGAAAGCCATAGTGATCACAGAACAGTTGTAAGAATCTTTCGATATAGATTGTGAATACTTAGATTCGGATCCTGACTGAAATCTTGTAAATTTGGTAAGTAAAAGGGAGAGATCGAATGAGAGACAACCCTTGGAAAGAGACCTTTCAAGAAAACAGTCAGGATATTGTTCGTGATAGTAAATTTCCCAACTTCTTATAATGCTATTTTCAGCAGGTCTTGGCTTTCAAGGATGCATGTTGTTGCACCCACATTTCTTCAATGTTTAAAGTATGCTAGTCGGAGTAGTTCGAAGCAGTCATAAGGTAGCTAGAGAATGTTACGTCACAGAGTTAGCTCCAAAAACTATCAACCATTCAACCACTGAAACAGAATAACAATTACTATAGTCCTCTTTGGCTTACAATCATATAAATGATCTAAGAGAGACGCATATTGGGATTATTCTAATCGAAAAAGTAGAAATCCATAGTTTGGTTGATAGGAAGAATGTCAGAATTGGTTCGAAGCTACCGTTAGATCTGAAAAAAAGATTTATTGGGTTTATTATTTAAATATCAACATGTGTTTGCTTGGTGTAGTGAAGATGTAACATGCGTGCCATCCCATATCATTTGTCACAAGTTATCAGTGCGATCTAATGCAAATCCTGTAATTCAAAGAAGAAGGGCATTTTCCAAAGAAAAATATAAAGCAATTTGTGAAAAGGTAGATCGATTAACCAAAGTAGGCCACATTAGGGAGTCACAATATCCCTTATGGATAACCAACCCGATCATGGTAAAAAATAAAAATAGCCAATGACGTATGTGCATCGATTTTACATATCTTAATAAGGCTTGTCCCAGAGGCCATTTTCCGATGCCTCAGATGGATTAGTTAGTGGATTCTACCTATGGTAACAAATTATTATCCTTTATGGACGCTTTTGCTGGATATAACCAGATTTAGATGGATCTGAAGGATCAAGACCATACTACATTCATTAGTGATCGGGGCTACACTGTTACAAGGTAATACCTTTCGGTTTAAAGAATGCAAGAGCCACTTATTAACGATTGGTGAATAAGACATTTTCCAACCAAATTGGTAGAACTGTGGAAGTATACATAGATGATATGATGGTTAAGAGCATCAAGAATGAGGATCATCTCTCTGATCTCAAAGAAACGTTTTCTAACCTTGAAGCAATTAATTTGAAGTTAAATCCAGAAAAATGTACTTTTGGCGTCTGATCCCAGAAATTATTGTCCTATATTAATAATTAAAAGAGGATTCAAAAAGATCCGACACATCTAAATGCCTTATTAGACATGGGTCCCCTCAGATCTGCAAAATAAGTGCAAGTATGGATAAGAAGATTAACAACTTTAAACCCATTTGTGTCAAGATTATCAGATAAATATGCGCAATTCTTTCAAGTATTAAGACACGCCAATGAATTCAACTAGTCTCCGAACTGCGACATAACCTTCATTGAAATAAAAACACATTTATCTAGCCCCAAACTTTGTTTAAACTAATAGATGAAGAGAGACTTTATATATATTTGGCAATTTTGGATTATGCTATAAGCGTCGTATTTGTTCGAGAGGTTGACAACTACTCTCTCCCCGTGTAATACATCAGCAAAACCTCGCTAAGTGCAGAAAATAAGTACTTAAAATTAGGAAAAGTAGCTTTGGCTCTGATCATTGCAACTAGAAACACGTGACCTTACTTTCAGGGACATTAATTAATTATAAATACCCCAACTACTTTCATTAATGAGGGTGATCAGAATTTAATACTAGCACACACCTTATTTATCTCTCTACATTTCACCTTAAACATTAAATTCCCAAAACACTTTAAAAAATTTCCCTCGATCAGAAATAACCCATACTAAATTGGCGACCATAGTGGAAGCACGACTGTCCCTGAATTTCATATTCAAAACCACCATACAAGGTAGTTTGAATGGATCCAAATGCACAGAATGTTCCACCTCCTGAGGTGGAAATAACAAAAGAATACAATGAATACATTGTTGAGGAGCACGATCAGTTAAGGGCTGAGATAGAGGCAATGCGAGTGCTAAAACAAGAAGAGAAAGAGGTTAAAGAAAAATCTGGTGCGTCGGTGCTTCACCATATCGACAATACTGGAGAGAAAAAACAATCCTGAAAGACTCATCTCGGCTCCAAGAAAACGCATCGATATAAACATGTGGAGAGCTCCACTTTACAATCCTCCAGCAACCCATCTAATGATGCAGAGTTTGAAGAGTTAGTTTCCTCCAGAAGTGATGAAGGACGGTCAAAAAATAAAATAATATTACTGAAAAGTATTCAAGAAAAAGGGATAGGCATGGCAGGCTTAAAAAGCACCATGGGAATATAAAGGGTTCAACTGATCAACATATTGTCCACTTGCTGATTGATCCATTTTCTTTCCAGTCTGAACTAGGTATTTTTACTACTCCAAATGAGCATACTGCGTTTAGCCGTAACAAGAATTGGAGGCAATCACCTTTATCTATAAAAATACTCACCGGATATCTTCCCAAGAGGTTTGACATCTCTAAGATGGAGAAATACGACGGGAGGAAAGATCCGGACAACCATCTTGAGCAATTTAAAATTTTTATGATGTACTTTGATGATGACGATCGACTGTTGTGTAGGGCTTTCTCCCAAAATGTCACAGGTGGTGCCCTCAAGTGGTATAATAGTCTCCCTCAGGGATCTATAATTGTTTTTGATATATTTTGGGTTGCCTTCTGGAGGCAGTTCGTTGGAAACAAGGAGCTAATGAGGATACCATCATCCATTGTGCTCAAGAGCCAAATGAGTCTCTAAAGGAGTACATTTGCCGGTTTGTGAATACAAAGAATGGGTTAGAAGACTGTTTTGAACAAGTTGCAATTACTTCCCTCAGACAGGGTTGGGCAACTTAGTCGATTCAGTGACTCGAAAGATGGCTATCACCTGGGAAGGATTGTTGAATCAGGCTGGAAAACAGATTAATGTTTAGGATATAAAGAAATCTAGAGTGCCTCGTCAGATTAGATCCACCACTACATCATCAACACCTCAAGCTGCTAATCAGTCCGATTACAGGTCGAAGAAGACTGGACTGGGATCTAACCGATCAAGGAAAAATCAGTCCAACCAGAACCAAAACCAACATGTTGGAAATAAAAAGGGACCATGGGTTCAACCTGAATGGTTTGCTGAATTGGGAGAAAGTGTGACTACATTATATGAAAAAATTAAAAACAAAGTACATTTTAGAAAACCAGCAGCGTTGCAGTCTCCCAGAGAAAACCAGAGTACCCGTTTTTGCAAGTACCATAATGACATAGGGCATGTTACCCATGGTTGCATAGCTTTGAAGCAAGAGGTCAAGAACCTCATTGAAAGGAGTAAGTTGGGGGCCTATTTCAAAAAACAAGGAGGAGCAGACTAGATAATACACAATCCAATGTCAATACTCCCCGAACTACTCCTTCAAGCAATCCTGGAACGTCTAGACATGAAGACGCTATGGTGATTACTGAAAGATTTGATATAGAATCTAAGTACCTTGATCCGTATCTCTGGTTTGATTAAATATTTTGATTTTTTAACCATCTTTGGGGGAGGGGACACTGTGACTACACCTTCTAGCTCTTCAACGAAAAGGTATGTCCACAGTTTGACCACCCATTTGGATGGAATAATGTCCACACATTTGTACCAAACTCCAGCTCCTTTCATATTTTTCAATGAGGATGACCTAAAAGACATTGCAGAGTCTCATGAAGACGCCGTGGTGATAAGGGAATCAATAGGGGGAAATGATATACGTTGAATCCTGATTAACACATGCAGTTCGACAACCATCTTGTTTTTAAGCTCATACAAACAGATGAGAAACCCTTTGGTTATACAACATTCAGATAAAACCATTGTGGGCTTCACATGGAGTTCTGCAGATGTGATTAGAGAGTTCGAAGAAGAAGTATTGCTGGGCAAAAGACCTTTTAAGTAAATGGCGAGGGTATTGTTTGTTGTCGTAGATTTCCCAACATCTTATAATGAAATAATTGGTAGGTCTTGGCTCTCCAGACTGCATATTGTAGCCTCTATGGTCCATCACTAGGGACAAATATGTGTTGTCCGGAGCAGTCAGAAGGTAGCCAGAAAATGTTATGCAACGGCTCCTTCCTCTAAGTCTGTAGACACAGTCAAAATCAATAAAGATTAGCAGCTATAGGAGCCTTCCACCGATGAGAATGAAATTGATGATCCCAGGAAGGCGCCCAATATCATAATACCTGTAGAGAAGGTTGAAATTAATTCCCTAGTTGAGGGAAAAAGTATTAAAATTAGTTCCAAGTTGGCACCAAGTTTGAACCATAGGCCGTTGTCTTTTTTAATGAATAATCTACATGTATTTTCATGCTGCAATGATGATGTTACCGGAGTGCCAGCTGATATAGTTTGTCATAAGTTGTCCGTACAAACTGATGTTAGAACGGTTGTAGAAAGAAGAGTCTTATTAGCAGGGTACTATTGGCCTAACCAGAATGGTAGATGCCAAAAATATGGTAAAGAAACGTGATCCTTGCCAGAGATATGGAAAATGAGATTCATGTGCCAGCAGTTTCTATGGATTCTATATCCGGACCGATACCTTTTGATAGATAGGGGTTATATCTGGTTGGGCCTCTTCCCATGGCATCCGGTGGATGTCGAACGATTATAGTTGCTATTTACTATTTCTCTAAGTGGATAGAGGCAACTCCCCTAGCTGGAACCATTTATAAGGTAATTATTAAATTCATGTTATCTAACATATGTTGTAGATTTGGGATTCCCACGAAGATCACCACAGATAATGGGCCACAATTTGATAATAAAGACACGTAAATGTTTTGCACCTCCAGAGGAATTCAACACTGTTTGTCTTCTCCTTTCCACCCTTAAGTCAATGGGCAAGTTGAAGTTACTAATGAGACAATCTTGTCTGGGCTGAAGAAATATATAGAGGGAGCTGCAGGAAAGTGGCCAAGTTATCTACAAGAAGTAGCGTGGGCTTACCAAACTACTCATCGGGTTGATACACAAGAATCTCATTTTTCCCTCGTTTATAAGATGGATGCAATCACACCCATAGAAGCTACTTTACTATCTTAAATAATCCAAAACTATTCGGAATAGGAAAATGATATGGCAGTTAGGAATCAGTTTTATTTGATTGAAGAAAGAAGAGTTAAAGCATATTTAAGAACAACACATTGCTACGGTTTGATGAGGAGCAGATTTGCCTCCAAAGTTAAAAGAAGATATTTTCAATTGTGGGACAAAGTCTTACGAAAAGTATTTTTTCACACCAAGGAGAAACAGTTTGGCAAGCTGGCTCCAAACTGGGAAGGTCCTTATATGGTATGTGAGAAAGTCAAACCAAGAACATACAGATTTTAAGACAAAGAGGGTAGAACACTAAAGCACCCATGGAACGTTGAACATCTCAGGTTATACTTAAAATAAAACTCTATTGTAAATATTTACTTTTTGAATGTCAATGTAAATATTGGGGGGGGGGGGAGGGGCATACTCTTTTCTACCTTGGTGGCGCGGGGAGGTTTTAGCGAGGTGTCCGACTTTTTTAATAATATCTTATGCATTCTTCAAAAGTCCGGTGCAAAATTATTCTTGACTTAACCATAAGTCTGAGGTGGTCTGATATTAAATACTTATTAAACACCCCGGCTCTCAAATGAATTATTTGAGTTGACTAGATTTGTTAAACATTTAATCACATTTATTTAACATTTGTGATCATGATTATTTAATAGTTATTAAACACTTATTTAACGGATCAGAAATATTGAAAGATATTTAAACATTGGCTATGAAGGGACAAACAAGGTTTGTATATAAAGAAAAATATGATGTTAAAGCTTGATCCGAAAAGATCAGATCCATAGTTCACAAATGCCTTGACCTTTCAAGAACTTTGGTTCATAAGATAGAAATTCAAAAAATGCAACAAATGCCTTGGCTATCAAAGGACTTTAGTTTTAAAACAGAAAATAACAACAAAACCTTATGGATTTTTCCCTTTGGTATCTTCATTACCTTTATCTGTTTGAGGACTTTTTAGTTCAGCACTTGAACTCTCACCAGTTCCTTCATTATCTTTGGAGGCTTCTCCACTTGCGTAGTTGTGATTATCACCATCATCCATTGTATGAAAAGGAAGGTCATCGTATTCCAAAAATTTCCACAAAGGACCAAGGGTCCTCTTAGGAAAAGTCTCGTGAAATAGAAAAACCATGTTAGACTTAATCCCAAAATCTCTTTTCTCCAAAGAGGCCACCACTTCAGAAGCATACTTCTCTATTCCTGCTGGTGTGGATTATTTTCGACTGAGGGCAATTTTGTCAGGTGTTTTGTGGTATTTCAAAGGTATTTAATGTTTAAGTGGTTTGTAGTGAGAGATTTGAGCTGCTTGGTTGTATTAAATGTTTATTACCCTCATTAATAAAAGTGGTTGGGTATTTATACCCTTAATTATGGGCCACATGGGCTTTCGGGTCATACTTATAAAACTGGGTGGAGTTCAAAAACTCATTAGTTTATTAAGCAGATTAGCAATTAGCTTAGTCAAAACGTGATTAGCTTTCAATACTTTAGTCCAGTTTGGATGGTTCAATGGATGGTTTTTGTCCGAATTTCCCCTTTCCGGTTTCTATAGTGAGTGGTGAAAATATCCGAACTCATCAGTAGCCCCTTTTTTAGGTTTTGTTCGAAGGCCTTTGGCAAGACCTAAACAATCGCCTTTGAGCACTTGTGACATTTTCCGGACGGATTTCGAATTGAGTAAAGGACTTATCCGGACTGAAAAACTCTTCAGAAGCTCAAAGGTTTTGCCATCGAACGTGGGACACGTGTCCTCCTCTGATTCGCCTCACCAGCCGTTTTTCTCCTAGAACGACGCTCCTACTCATTCTAAAAAGTAACCTCTTCAATTAATGCTTGTGACGTCAGTGCCGTCTTTAATCATTACTTCCATCTTTTTGTATTCTCTTAGGTTTCTCGGTATCTTTTTGTCTCTATAGTATAAATTACCTTATTTTTCACTGTTTTACCATCTTCATCACCTTTCACTCCTTTTCTTCAAAACTTTCATCTCTCTTTTCAAAATCCTTTTTGGTGTAAGTTTATGTTTACAACAAGAAACACACTTGTATAAGGTGTGTGGCTTAATCTTTCGGAGTTAGAGAAAACACAAAGAGTCGAACGAGAAAGGCGCAATACTGCAGGCCTTCCAGTTTCTCCCATCGACAAATCTGAAACACCAAGCTCAGAGCCTGATCGAGGTTTCTCTTCTGCCCGAAGCTCCAAACCTAGAAGGTTATTTCAACCTAGTCTTTCACCAATCGTGTCAGGCTCATCGGTTCAGGAGTCACAGCCTATTGTCGAACGAGAGCAAGCGGTTACAATTACCAAGAGACCCTCTCCATTCATAGCCATGGGATCGGATGCTGACATTTCCCCAGAAAAGCTAACGCTTTGACGAAGAGGTCGCTTAGTAAAAGGCCAGGTTGTTGCTCCACAGTCTAAATCTCCAAAATCAGGGCCCTCTAAGTCTGGGGCCAAAGACAAAGTTACAGGGTCAGAGGCACCCATCAAGGTTCCTAAGGACAAATCGTCTGGTCCGGAGGCCACCAGTACAAGCCTTCAAAACGAACCCTCCGGATTTGAGCCCCAGCCGGACTCCAGACCACAAAAGGAAAGCGATGCTCAGCCATCCGGACAGCTTACTGAGCCAACCACCAGCACTCCTCTACCAAAGACAACTGGCAACCCTTCCACGGTGATGGAAGACGTGATGAAGGACAGTGTTGAAGAAGCCCCTTTTAAGACTAATGTCTCAGGGCAGATGGGTGTGG
The DNA here is from genome assembly GCA_036936605.1 of Limnanthes douglasii subsp. nivea. NCBI lineage: Eukaryota > Viridiplantae > Streptophyta > Magnoliopsida > Brassicales > Limnanthaceae > Limnanthes > Limnanthes douglasii. The sequence goes on along the minus strand of JAUPFV010000003.1, from coordinate 117,662,617 downwards.
CTGCCATTGTCAAGAAAATCAAGGGTAAAGAGAAGTTGTGTTTAAAACATCCGGACCTGCCGGAGTGCCTTGAAGGAAGAGTGGGACCTTACTTCCACAAAGTGAGTGTAAAGTATCTGCTAGCCATGCAGAACATCAATTATGCTTTCATTCACACTGCTGAACTAGGCCAGATCCGAACGAAGTGGGGGATCCTATAATCTGTTAAAGTAATACCGGTCGATCCGGAGATGCCAATGAATTGCAAGCTAAGTGAGATAGTTTTCTACACGGAGTTATTCAACTGGGGGCTTAGATTTCCCATAGACCCAGAGATCGTCAGATATTTCCATCTGATAAAGCTCTGCCCAAGCCCACTTAGTCCCAATGCTTGGTACACTCTCATGGCCTGCATCATGGCCTCCAGGCTCTCCAGAATCCCTCTTCCGATGGGACAATTTGCTTCTGTAGCCAGCCTTTGCTAGAACCGCATCATCCCCTTCTACCATTTCAACATGGGAGATAGTTATAAAGTGGTGGATGACCTGCTTGAATCAAAGAAGAATTGGAAGAACCTATGGTTGTTCATTAGTGGTGCTTGGGAGAATGGGAGGAAGATTAAGGCTGGTGACAACCGAAGTATGCTTACCAGCAGATGGAAAAGCACAAGTTAATATTTCATCATGTTTGTTTTTCTTTCCTTAAAAAGTTTGTTTACTTAAATATTCTTCTTCTTCCTTTGTTAGTGCTGCCGAAGGAGTTCACCGACTACTTGGATAAGGGGCACACTACTTGTGCCAAACTGAATGCTTGGGCTGCTGAAAAATGGGGAAATCGCTTCCACAATTGTTTTACTGGTGGCATCCTGGTGAGATCCCATCTCTGGAACACAACCGGCCGGAGAGACTTGACTTAGGAGGAATTAACCACACCGCCTCCTCTGGGTGTCATTCTACAGAGGACAGATGCAAAGGATGGGAAACTGGCCTTGCCGGGCAGGGCTAAAGCCCCAAGTAAAATGAAAGGCAAGAAAGGCAAGAAAAAGCCAGAGGTAGCTGAGGTCAACCAAGGTGGTGTTGAGGAGACTGTCCCAACAAATTAAGAGGTGCAGGATCAATGAGGAATTGATGCTGTCCTGCTTCAAGTGATGGAAAATGAGAGTACCAAAGAGGCAGTTGGACTTCCAAAACCCCCAAAGGCTCTAAAAATAGACTGAAAACAGGGAGCAGAAGGTGGAGATAGGGAAGCAAAGAAGAAGAAAACCTCCAAGGGAGATGAAGTTGCTCTCCGGCCTCCGGAGTCTCTTCCTCCGGTCGACCCAACAAACCCAACTCAGGCAGAGAAAATCCCAAGTGACTTTCACACCGGAGAGGGTGCCGGAGGGGATATTAAAATTGATGGTGTTGACATTAGTGGCCTTCAAGGGATTGGCCTTTACTTTGAATACCTTGAGAATGACGACTTTGCTGGCCCTTACCTCCCCCCAAGCTCCTCGAACATTGTCATTTTTAATGGTAAATCCTTTTCTGTTTCAGGAGAGAAGGATATGGTGACTCACTCAAATTGGAGAGACAAGTGCGAAATCAATCAACCCTCATCAACACACTCAACTCAGATAAAGAGAGCTTGTCTAACAACCTCCTTACTGCCAACAAGAATGCCGAGGCACTAAAGAGAGAGATTGAGGAGTTGAAGAAAGGGAAAGAGGATTTCGCCCTCAAGTTACCCAATTCAGAGGGAGTTAACAAAGAACTTTAATCTAAGTGTTCTTGCTTGGAGAAGGACCTCTCCACTTTGAAAGAGGAAGCAAATATCAAAGACAATGTCATCCAAACCCTAACCAACGACAAAATTTCGCTCGAAAACGATGTGTCTAGAGTTAACCAGGAAAAAGATGATCTGATAAAGGAGCAGGAGAAAAAAATTCAGGCGAAGATCGATGCATACACCAACCAAGTGATAGATTCCCAAGAGGAGAGGTATGCAGAAGTCAAATCAGACATGATCCTGCTCTTTTATCAAAAATTTCCGAAGAGGACACTTGGAGACTTATGGCGATTTGTGGAGTATGAAGACCTTCCTCACCATACTATGGCCGATGGTGATAAGCACTGCTATTCCAGTGGTTGGGACGATACTAGTGATGAAGACGAAAGGACCGAAGAGAGTCCAGATGAGGATTCCAAGAAGAAACCAAGTGAGCCTGAGCCATCTAAGGAAACTCAGCCTTAAAGTTTTAACTATCTTTTTATTTTTCTTTAATTTTTGTGTTAGACTAAAGTCCTTGAATGGTCAAAGAAATTTGTAACCGTGTCCGACCCTTATCCGGATAAACCTTCTCTTTTAAAACTTCAAAGTCCTTGGATGGCCAATGCATTTTACATATTTTAATATCATTCTCCAGTATCAGCCGGGCAATTTTATCTTACACAACTCTTACATTGTTTTGTAGTTCCCCAATTTTGATGTCTTGTATTTATATGGCCTTTAGTTATTTTACAAGTATTTTAAAGTTAGAGTGTTTAAATTCTCCGATGACAAATGTTTAATTGGTCATCACTCCAACGAATCAATCTGATCTGTCAGTCAAAGAAGCTATCAATCAAATCACTCTGAATTTTTCAAGAAGGCATCGAATTTTATTAAAAAACCCGGACACCTCATTAAAACCTCCCCGCGCCACCATGGTAGGAAAAAGTATACCCCCTAATATTTACATGGACTTTAAACAAGTAAATATTTACATAGTTTTCATTCTAGATACAACCGGAGGTGTTCAATATTCCAGGGGTGATTCAAAATCCTTCCATCTTTATCTTGAAGCATGTATATCCCAGGCTTAAGCTTTTCACTGACCACATAGGGTCCTTCCCAAGTTGGAGCTAGCTTGCCGAACTGCTTCTCCTTAGTATGCAGGAATACTTTTCTCAATACTTTATCCCCTAGTTGAAAATCCCTCCTTTTGATTCTGGAAGCAAACCTGCTTCTCATCAAACCCTGATAGTGTGTGGCTCTGAGGTGAGCCTTAACTCTTATTTCTTCAATCAAGTCAAGTTGGCTTCTGATTGCCACTTCGTTAGCTTGTTCAGAAAAATTGTGGACTTGGAACGAAGGGAGAGTGGCCTCTATGGGAGCTATTGCATCCATACCATATACCAAGGAAAATGGGGACTCTTGTGTTGCAGCCCCGAGAGTAGTCTGGTAGGCCCATAGTATTTCCTGTAGATAGCTTGGCCACTTTTCAGCAGCCCCTTCTAGATTCTTTTTAAGACCGGACAGGATGGTCCTGTTAACTACTTCAACTTGATCATTCGCCTGTGGGTGGAAAGGAGAAGAAAAGAAATGTTGAATTCCTCTAGAGGCACAGAAATTATCCACATCCTTGTTATCGAATTGTGGTCCATTCTCTGTAGTTATCTTTTGGGGAACCCCAAACCTGCAGGAAATATTAGACAGGATAAATTTTATAACAGCTTTCGAAGTAGTTCGTGCCAATGGGGTTGCTTCTACCCACTTTGAGAAGTAATCAATAGCAACAATTATAGTTCTGCACCCTCCGGATGCCATGGGTAGAGGTCCCACCAAATCCAGCCCCCAACGAGCAAAAGGTATTGGCTCAGAAATTGACTCTAAAGAGACAGCTGGGATATGAATTTCATTACTGTATCTTTGGCGTGGATCACACTTCTTCACCAATTCCTTGGCATCTTGCATTATGGAGGGCCAATAGTATCCATCTAACAAGACTCTTCTGGTTAGAGCCCTAAACCCATAGTGTGCTGATCCCTCACCATCGTGTAATTCTGAGAGCATTATTTGGGACTCTCGTATCCCCAAACATCGTAAGAGAGGTCTACTAAAAGACTTTTTTTGTAAAGAACATCTCTTAGGATGACAAATCCACGAGCCTTATACTTAATTTTCCTTGCCACTGTTTTTTCCGGAGGGAAGATGCCATCTGAGAGGTATTGGAAAAGAGGAAATCTCCAATCTTGAGGTTGTTTTACTTGTATATTTAAACTTTATTCTTCCTTGTTTTAATTGAGTTGAATGGATGGGCACTCTTGCACATGACTCCATGGGTAGGACTCAGAATATGATATGGTTGCCAAGGAGTCTGCTAGCGTATTTTCTGTTCGGGGTATGTGCTCTAGCACAAATGAGAGATAATTTCAAGCTAGCTATAACAGCTTCATATTCGGACTCATTATTGGAAGCCGTGAAAGAAAAAACATATAGCCTGGTACATTTTGTCGCCGTACAGAGAGGTTAAACATATCCCATCACCATAACCAATGGTACTTGATCCTCCATCAGTCCGGACAACCCATACTTTTTTTGTTTTTCCACCTGTTGCTTGCTTAATGTCTCTGTCCGAATGAAATTTAACTAGGAAATCAGCAATAGTCTGAGCCTTGACTGTTGTCCGAGGGGCAAAATCAATATCATAGTCTCCCAGCTCTACTGACCATTTGGTCATTCTGCTTGAAATGTTTGCCTTTTGAAGAACATTTTTCAAGGGAAAAGACGTCCGGACAACGATATAATTAGACTGAAAATAGGGCCTCATTTTCCTAGCAGCAATTACTAGGGCAAGTGCTAATTTTTCAAGTTTTAAATACATTTTTTCTTCATCTATCAAGCTCTTACTGATATAGTACACCGGACGAGGATAATTATCAACCTCCCTTACTAGCACTGCACTTATGGCACAATCATAAAATGCTAAGTATATGTAGAGTGTCTCTCCATCAACAGGTTTAAACAAAGTTTTAGGGGAGGATAAGTGCTTCTTAATTTCATCGAAAGCCTGGTCGCATTGTGGAGACCAGTTAAATTCTTTTCCACCTTTTAAAGTTTGAAAAAACGGGGCACATATCTCCGAAGACCTCGAGATAAAAAGGTTTATAGCAACTAACCTCCCTGTCAATCGTTGCAATTCTTTAATATTCCGGGGAGGCTCCATTTGCAATAAAGCACTAAGGTGGTCTGCATCAGGCTGTATCCCTTTCTCATTTATCACATACTCTAAAAATTTCCCGGACTTTACTCCGAAGACACACTTTTCAGGATTGAGCTTTAAATTCACCTTCATCAAGTTGGTAAAAGTTTCTTGAAGATCTCCTAAGTGTAGCTCTTCTTCTACACTCTTTACCATCATGTCATCGATGTAGACTTCCATGTTTCTTCCAATCTGATCATAAAACAATCCTTATTCACTAACCTCTGATAAGTAGCCCCAACATTTTTTAACCCAAACAGCATCACCTTGTAACAATGGAGGCCCCTATCAGTAATAAATGTAGTGTGTTCTTGATCCTTCGCATCTACTTACCCGGAGAAGGCATCCAGAAAGGACAATAGCTTGTTCCTAGATGTGGAGTCCACCAACTAGATCAATTCGGGAGACCAGATATAGGTCTTTTGGGCAAGGTCTATTGAAATCTGTAAAATCGATGCACATACGCCACTTTCCACTTTTCTTCTTTACTAACACCGGATTGGTTGTCCATAAAGGGTACTGAAATTCCTTTATGTGCCCCATCTTAGTAAGCCGGTCAACCTCTTGAACTATGACATTAGCTTTCTCTTTAGAAAAAGCTCTCCTCTTTTGTACAACAGATGTTATATCCCTCCGGATGGATAGTTGGTGTGATATAATATCTGATGGTAGTCCGATTACATCAGCATTTCACCAAACAAAAACATGCTGATGGTCTTTCAAAAAATGTAACACTTTACTCTTTAATTCCGATGTCATCTTGAACCTGATCTTGACACTTCTTCCTTCCGCCAGAGAGTGAGTTTCAATTTCTTCAATTGGTATTAAAATACCAGGGGTCTCTCTAGGGTCATTAATTTCACCCTCTCCCCCAGAGGGCCCCTTAAATTGCTAATCCTCACTGATCCGAACTGCCCCAAATTTTGAGGGGCCAGTGTTGTTGTATAACACTCCCTTGCTACCTTTTGACTGCTTCAGACAAGTCCCAATTGTCCTTGTACATCGTATTTTAAACATTGCTGGACTGTTAAAGCCACATCATGCATTCTGGAGAGCAAAGATCTCCCCAAAATGGCATTATAACACGTGGGACAATCCACCATAATAAAAAGTATTCTGACCATCTTCTTAAAAAGGCCCTTGCCCAACAAAACCTCCTCTTCAAACTCCCCGATTACATCAGCTGAGCTTCCAGTGAAACCCACTATTAACCTGTTCGAACGCTGAATCACTGCTGGATTCTTCATTTATTTATAAGAACTTAAAAAGAGGATATTGGCTGAACTGCCGGTGTCCACCAAAATTTGTCTAATGTTATTGCCCCCAATGGATGCTCCTATCACAACATCATCTTCATGGGGACCAACTATGTCCCTCAAGTTCTCTGGTGCACCATATAAGGTTGCTAGTCTGTGGTCACATTGTGGTGCCAATGTGGCCCATCCAGCGACTAGCGCGTGCCAACTTGTAAGGGTCTTACACCAGCCATCAAAGTGTACCATGCGGTTGGGCTTAACTGGCTCAGATATAATTTTATCAACTGAAAGTACCTGACTATCTCTGAATCTAAAAGGAACCAGAGTCCCCAGTCGGCACTTAAGTGCATACTACTGGCTCGTGAGACTTGCAGTCCATAAATGTCTCCAAAAAGAATGGGATTCTTACTTTAACAGAATCGGGGAAGCCTCAGTTTGTTTGGATACGACCAAATTCAACAGTATGGGTTATCAAGTACTTCACGCTGACTTTCTGAAAATTTGGCCCTACTTTCCCTTCGAAGCACTCCAGAAGTGACTCAATATTAGGCAGACCGACTTTAACTTTTCCTTTTTGATCTACTTCAATGTCCTTTGTCTATCCAAACGTCTCAAACGGACAGTCTTCTATACTACCCTCCACGGTCTCCTCCATTACGCTTGACCGGTGTTTGGATGGTTTAGTATCTACTAGAGGTTTTAGCGTGTCCGAACTTTCATGTTTCGAAGAACTAGGAGTAGTTTTAGTTTTGGATTGACGAGTTATTCGGAAATGGGTGTTTTCTCAATGAAATTCTTGGCCTTTTCTTTAGGTATGAGGTTTTGGGACTCTTGAACAGAAGACCCTGACTGAAGAGAATATGGGGTTGGGACACAAGGTAATTTTTTTACCTTTTCTTTGGTCTGTGTTTGTTTTTTGTCGATCGATTTCTTCGCCGAGAGAGACAAGGAGACAAACTGCAATTCTTACGTCTCTTGCATCTTTTCTTACTTTCTCCAAATCAGATAAATTCAGCCAACCTCCTTTTACCAATGCGTTTCTGGTTGTGAACATAAATATACCCAGACACAGTTTAAGAAGATTACCAAGCTTTCTCTCTCTAGAAATATTCGTGTTCTTAGAGACAATAGAACAGTAAAATCGATTTATATAACAATGAAAATGTGGGAGTTTACCTATGAGAAGACAAACCGATTAGAGTGATGATTAGGGGCTATAAATTATATGGGTTACACCCTAAAAAACGTTTTAGCCAAGTAGGTACACGAATCCAGGAGAAAAAACGGCTGAGAGGTCAAACCAAAACTTGACACGTGTCCCACGTCGAAAAATGGCTCTTGAAATTCTTAACGGTAAAGTTAGTCTCTTCAAAATCCGATCAAGCTGACTCGTGTAATTCTTAACGGTAAAAGTTAATCTCTTCAGTTCGGATACAAAAGACAGATCAAAGGGTCATGTTGAAAATGCGTTGAATTTTATTCTTTTAAGTTAGTTTTTCCAAAGATTGTTTGCAAGACCTAAAGGGGCTACTCATAAGGTCAGATAATTTTGCCACTAGATATATCATACCTTTACACCTATCCTAAGGACAGTTCGGACGGAACCAATACCATGTCCAACCGAATTGAGTGAATTAGTGAAATATGACTGAGCTAGGTGCTGGTCTTTTCATCTCTTGGGATGATGGGTTCTTAAACTTGATCCAAGCCCACAATCCAACCCAAAAGGCCCATGGTGATATGGAAATAGGATTTTGAGGACTAAATTATAAATAATGTAAATCTAAGGATTTAATTGTAAGTAATGTAAGTTTTGTCTTTAATTTGTAACTGATGTAAGTTTTAGAGAATTTCTATGACTATGTATAATTGGTGATGACTAAACAGCAATTAGCCCACTTTTGTAACATATTTCAGTTTGAGACTAAGTCTTGGCTCCTCTATATAAATGGGCAAGACTACTCTAATAAAGGGGTTGAACACTTTTATTTTGAAGCTCATTTGTACTTGCGTTTTCTCTCTCTAAAAACTCTATAACTCTTTCTCTCTCTAGAATTCTCTCTTGACAATTTACTAAGGAAAAATAACAATTCATCAAATTGGCGACTTCACTGGGGACTAAATAATAAAAATTAGTACGCTTATTATGTTTGAAATTGATACAATCTAGTTGTATTCTGTGATTAAAATTCATACAATGAATCCTGAAAAAAATCATACGCTTTAGTGAGCGATGAAAGCGGAGAAAGGTGATTTGCAGAGGAATGGAAATAAAAATGATGGATCGTCTCTGATCCAAGCTCAATCTGATATCGAGGCGCGAATGAATCAACTTTTAGATAAAATTAATACATTAAATGAGAAATATGAACGAAGGAAACAAGAAATACTCTTGGCAAGGCTCAGACCCGAGGTTGGACATGAAGTAGGATATAACGAGGTGGGAAGTCAGTCAGATCGATCTTTTGATGATCGACGTGCTAAGTCTGAGCATAAAAACGCACGTTTTGTGTCTCATAAAGAGAAATATTTGAATCGAAAGGGGAGTAAAGATAAGCAGAAATTAATGACTTCTAGTGACGAGGAGGTCGAAAGTTCAGCCTCGGGTTTTAAGAGGCACAGAGGTTCTTCGAAAGGGGAATCAGACAGAGATTATTCGAGGAAGTAAAAAGGAGAGTAAATCTAAAAATGCTCCTCGTTCAACTTGGCACGTAGGAAATCCTTCGGATCAGTGTACTGAAACTGATAGGAATCTATATGTCGCAATGGGAATTGATGATCAGTTCGTTCAAGGTGTGGTTTGGAGAAATTCTCCGTTGACAGATGAAATTCGTTCCATGATGCTTCCGAAGTGTTTTGACATTTTGAAGGTGGAGAAATTCGATGGGATGCCGGATCCCGATGATCACATCGAAAAATTTAAGAATTATATGATGAACTTCGAAGATGACGACCGACATGTATGTTGTGCATTTCACAAACTCTTAATGGAACAAATCTTAAGTGGTACAACACGATTTCGAGGGGGTCCATATCAAATTTAAGAGATTTCTATACTGCTTTTTGAAGGAAGTTTATAGGAAGCAAATAGATGAGAGCAAATGGTGGTACTATTATTCAGTGCAAGTAGGCATCAGGAGAAAAGTTGAAAGACTATACAAAGAGATTTGTGTTGACCAAGGCTAGTTTGAACAACTGTGAGGAAAATGTGGCGATGGCAGCTTTTTGCCAAGGGTTATTGCCAGGGGATCTGGCTAATGAGATGATAAAGAGAAGGGCCTTGACTTTTGGAGCTTTGATGGCTCAAGTTGAGGATCAGATCAAAGTGGAGGAGACGAGTAGATTCTGAGGCGGACCAGTTAGCACTCCAAAACATTTTAGACATGCAGCCAATAATCAGGGGCAACCCTCGAATGGTAATAACAATGGTAATGGCAATCAGCAGTCGAGGCAAAAGAACAACAATTTTCCTCCTCGGAGTGATGGTTATTCAAATCATGCTCCATTTAACACTTACAACAGGCCTAAACCAAATACATGGGTCAAGCCAGAATACTATGCTGATTTGAAAGAGAATGTTTCTGTCATCTGGGATAAGATGAAGAGATTTGTAAATTTCAGGAAGCCAGCTCCTATCAGCAGACCAAGGAAGAAGATGAATAATAAATTTTGCAGATATCATGATGATATTAGACATGATACAAATGATTGTATTGCTCTGAAAAAAGAAATCCAATATTTGATTGAGAATGGAAAGCTCTTGACTTATGTGAAGTGACATAGGACTGCATCGAAAAATAATGGTGCATCAACTTCGAAGGCTGCACCGCCAATTGAGAATTTGATGATTTTGGACGCACAAGCTGAACCGTTCGATACTTCTTCTGAGTATATTGAAAAATATCCGAACAGATTGATTTTGATGACAATCGAAGAGCCTGTGGAAAAGGGACATGTTCGGAGGCTATGCAAGTTTTTTGAATCGTTGGTTATTTTTGGAGGCGATTCAATGACTGGAAACTCGGATAGTTCGAGGAAAAGGCATGTTGTCAATTTGAAAACTCAAATTGAAGGGAGGATGTCTATGCACTTATATTGGAAGAAAGATATTACTTTCATTTTGTTTGATGAAGACGATCTGAGAGGTACTGCAAGACCACATGAAGATGTAGTGGTGATTGGAGCTGAGGTGGCTGGCGTCAAAATTTGACTTGTGTTGATTGACACTCGTAGTTCTGCTAATGTTCTTTTTAAATCCACCTACGATAGAATGACGAATCTGCCTTGGATTACTCAATCGGATCGAACGATTTGTTTCCTGTTCCTCGAATAGATCAGTTGATTGATTCTACTTTAGGCAACAAAAATTAAATTTTATAGATTCTTTTGTATGGTATAATCAGATCCAAATGGATCCTAAAGATCAAGAATTCACAACTTTTATAACTGATAGGGGCCTGCATTGTTATAGAGTGATGCCCTTCGGATTGAAGAATGTTGGAGCTACTTGTAAAAGATTAATGAATAAAGCTTTTGCTACATATCGGAAGAAATATAGAGGTATATATAGGCGACATGGTAGTAAAAAAGATCAAAGGATGAACTGCATCTTGATGATTTAGAAGAAGCCTTTTTGAATTTAAGGGCGATCAGGTTGAAATTAAATCCTGAGAAGTGCACCTTCGGAGTTCGATCGGGGAAAGTTTTTGAGTTTTATCATCAGTGAGAAAGGAATAAAAGCTGACCCAGAACAATTGAAAGCTTTGATTACAATGAATTCTCCTCGGTCAATCAAAGAAGTACAAATTCTGACAGGAAGGTTAACACCTCTTAATCGATTTATTTCAAGATTCTCTGACAAATGCTTTCTTTTCTTTCAAGTATTACGAGGGCCTGGTAGGTTCGAATGAACATCAGAATGTGAAGCAGCTTTCACAAACATTAAAAATTTGTTGTCATCACCAGAGATTTTGTCAAAGCCTCAAAATAGAGAGAAATTATTTTTATACATCGCGGTATCAGATTTTGTACTAAGCGCAGTGTTAATCAGTGAGGATTCAGGAATTCCGAAGCCGGTGTATTACATTAGTAAAAGTTTGGTAGCAGCAGAAAAGAGGTATATGAAATTATAGAAATTGGCATTAGCATTGGGGATTGCTGCTAGGAAGATGCGTGCATATTTTCAAGCTCATACTATTGAAGTCCAAACTTCATTCCCCTTGAAAAATGTTTTACAACGACCTGATATTTCGGAGAGGATGACCAAATGGTCGGTGGAGTTTGGGGACTATGATATTTTGTTTACACCTCGAACAACAATAAAGGCCCAAGCACTGGCATATTTTTTGTTGAATTCCACTCAAGCCGATTAGATGAGGGAGAAACTGAAAAAGCCATACCTGTTGATTCGAGGTGGGTTGTTCGAACAGATGGAGGATCTAGTGTTTCAGGGTGCAGTGTTGGGGTTCAGTTAATACCTTTGACGGGAGAGATAATGGTTCAGTCTATTAAATTTTGTTTTCATGCTTCGAACAATGAAGCTGAATATGAAGCTGCTTTGGCAGGTTTGAGATTGGCAAAAATTTGCGGGGAAACTTCAGTGCGTTTGGAAACAGATTCTCAGTTATTAGCAAATTAGGTATCTGGATTTTCCGAAGCAAGGAATGATCGTTTGATTTTGTATCTTCGAGAGCTGTGGAATTTAATGCTTCTGTTTGAGAACGTTGTTGTGGAATATATTGGGAGAGAAACTAACATGGTGGCTGATTCTTTAGCAAATGTTTCTTACAAGGAAGAATATCCTTGGATTTTGCTACAAGAAAATCCTTCAATTGTTACTCAATCTAGCTAATGTGAATGCATAGAACTTTTTTTTACCACTGATCAAAGCCGACGCGATTGGCGATCAGATATCCTTAATTTTTTTGACTCAAGGAATACTGCCAGATGATTCACAATTGGCCAAAACATTAAGCGGTAAAGCCTTCAGATATATAGTAATGGATAAGATTTTATATAAAAAGGCATTGAGCAGGCCATTATTACGATGTTTAAGCAAGCAAGAATCACAAGAAATATTGTCAGAGTTGCATGATTATGAAGGGTCAACTCATTGTGGGTTCAAAACTTTATCACGTCGAGTTTTACTTGCAGGGTTTTATTGGCCTACAATCATGAACGATGCTAAAAATTTAGTCTGAGGTTGTGATACTTGTTAGAGATTTTCCAGTGTTATTCACAGACCAACAGTACCACTTATGTCTATATCCGAGGCAATACCATTTGATAGGTGGGGAATCGATCTGGTGGGACCTTTGTCGATGGCTTCTGGGGGAAGACAGATGATAATTGTAGCGGCTGATTATTTTACAAAGTGGGCAGAGGCAGAACCACTATCAGGAACAAAGGCAAAAGATGTCATCCAATTTATTGTAAATAGTATATGTTGTCGTTTTGGGGTTCCTCGGAGGATTATAACAGATAATGGCCCTTAGTTTAATAATATGGAAACGACTGCATTTTGTACTTCTAAAGGAATTCAGCAATTTTTTTTACACCTTTTCATCCTCACGCTAATGGACAAATAGAAGTGACAAACAGAACAATTTTAGATGGCTTGAAGAAGAATTTATCGGGGGCAACAGGAAAATGGCCAAATTATTTGCAAAAGGTGCTTTGGGTTTATCGAACAACTCCAAGAGAGACTACAAAAGAGATTCATTTTACTTTGGCATATGGTATGGATGCAGTCAGCCCCATTGAATCTACGATGTCATCTTTTAGAATATCTCAATATTCTGAAAGGTCTAATGATGAAGCTCGAAGGGCTAATTTGGATCTGATTGAGAAAAAAAGAGTTCGAGCTTGTTTGAATGTAATTCATTATCAAACTCTTATGAGAAATAAATATGATTTGAAGCTGAAGAGAAGAGAATTTAAAGAAGGTGATAAGGTGTTGCGAAAAGTTTTCTTGCACACAAAGAAGAAGAACCTCGGAAAAATGGCTCCGGATTGGGAAGGGCCTTATATAGTTGTAGAAATAATTAAACCGAGATCTTATCGACTTTGTGATTTTGAGGGAATGATGCTTCAACATCCGTGGAAATCCAACACTTGAAGCTTTATTGGGAGTAGATATGTTTTTGTACTTTGGAAATTTTGTTTTGAATGGCGAACTCTTTCATATCCTGTTGGCACCAGAAGGTTTTAACGAAGCGTCTTGTGCATATTCAATATTATCAATAAAGTTCATTTTTTGGCCAATGGTTATTTACATATGTTTGAATACTATCTTAACAAATCATCAAAGACTGATCACCTTTGAGATTAGTTAAGAGTAGAATTTCCAGAAGTGTTTATGATACTTTTCGAAGAAACAAGGCTTTGATGATTTGTTAAGAGTAGAATGTTCTGAAGTGTTTATGACACTTTTCGAAGAAACAACCATGTTTAATAATCACATTACATTTTTATTTCGAAGTGGATGCTTAATAGCACACTAAGAATTTTTCGAAGAGTTGTTAAATCTTAACAACGCATTGAGAATTTGTCGAAGAACTACCAAGGTTTAAATCATTGAGATTTTTTTCAAGAGCTATTGTGTTCATCAATCTCGTTAAGGTATTTAAGGTGCTAAGTTTACATTTTGTAATTATTTTGTCTTTTTTAAATTTACCATCGAATAATATGCAAATATAATAATAAACTAGGAAAACCATTTGTCATTTAGATAATTTGTTGAGGTACAAAAGAAAATTCTTAATATGACAGGCAAAAAAGTGGTGGTAAAATTAATCACAGGATTCTTCTTCTTCGGATGAATCATCTTCTGAGGAAGACGAATCAGGAACAGGATCGAATGCTTCACTTGGGCGTTTTTCTTCAGGGATTTCGTTCCAAAAACTTGTAAGGTCGATTGTTGAATAAACATCGTGAAGTTCTCGAAGAAGGAGTATTGTTGCATCTTCTTTTCCGATGTTGATAGCTGTTTGCATATCCTTTGAAAGCTCAGCCTCGGCAGCAGCTACAGCAGTAGTTTTCTATGCTTCAAAATCTTTCTTTAATTTAGCCATCTCATCGGTTAGCTCTTTGTTTCTTGTCTCACAAAGAGTAAGAGAATTTCAAAGCTTACTGGAGTTGGATTTTTCGGTGACCACTTCAGTAGCATGATTAGCCTTGAGCTTATTTATTTCTGCTTTGTGAGAATTCGTCAGCAATTCTGTATCCACAATGTGGGTGATTCACAGATGATTCTTCATGCAGAGAGCACCCTTTATGAGTTCGGACCTTGCCATTTCATAACCATAAAACTGATCAACTACTTTTCCGTGAAAATCTTCTCTGAATTTTTTCTCAGCCTCGTACGCTTCTTTGTAATAAACCATATCTTTGGCCAGTTTCTTTAGATGGTTTTGGGAAGCTTTGACTTGAGAAGCAAGCGTTTTTGCTGCAATATCCAGTTCGACAAATGGTTGAAGTGCGACGACAATTGCAAGATTTGGAGAAGGAAGATGAAGTTCCGATGTGCTACGCCCTTGAATCATAGGGGTGATAGGTTCCAGATAACGGATGACTTCTGGAAAAGCTTCGACTGGTGTAGGTCTCCAAAATTTAAGCATGTAATTTTAGATGACTTGAAGAACAGGGTCTTCTTCACCAGTAAGAGCTTCAATGTTTTCGAAGCTGATAAACATATTAGGATCGAAGTTTGTAGTAGGCAGATTTTCGTTGGAGGTGCTATCTTCGATGACTATCATAGGATTATCTTTGGTTGGATGTTCTTCGATTGAAGGATTTAGTGGGTTTTTGGCATCTGTGTTTTCATCTTCGTCAACGAGAGTATACGAATTGATCCTCATTTCTTCTTTTTCTTTCTATGAGAAAAAGAAGAAGTTTTCTTTTTCTTTAAGGATGGTTCTTGATCTTTTCCTTCGTCGATAGGCGTTTTCAACGTTCTAGCTTCGATGGTGTGGAAGGGCTAGCACCGGATGTGCTAGCTGTCTTTTTACCCTTCTTTTCTTTGGAAGTTTTTTTTTTCTTTTTTTAGCAAATGGCTCTCCGATCGTTTTCGAATGGGAAGGAAGACTTTGCAATCAGGTTGAGATATTCGTTGGCAGACAAGCTTCAGATCCGGTTCCGATGTTAGATCTTGAGGAGGCAAGCCACCTTCTCTGATTGGAAACATATGACAATAGAGAAAATTGATGGGCTAAAAGGCAGTATGAAATGTATTATTAAATTCCTTCTCAACCCAAACAGTGAGTTTTTGGAAGATTTCCTTTGCAGCTTTTCGATGTGTTGCGTAACGCTTTGAAATTTCTGAAATAAATTAGTAAAACAAAAAGTTAAGGGAAAAAGAAAAGGTAAATTTTATGCCAGAATTCGAAGAGATTACTGGTGTGGTTGATTTATGTCTGAGGGTAATTGGGTAATTCGTTCAGAGTTTTGTGGAAGTTTATAGGTATTTAATATTTTGAGTAGGGAGTAGAGGGAGAATTAAGCTGCCTGGTTGCAGTTAGTTTTCATTACCCATATTTAATGCAGGTGGTTGGGTATTTATACCCTTACATCTGGGCTTTATGGGTTTTCAGGTCATGTTTAATGGACCCGGGTCATGTTTAAAGACCCATGAGCTCTTAGTAGGGGAGCAAGCAGCTTAGTCAAGAAGTGTTTAGGTTTTTTAGTACTTTTGTCATAGTTCGAACAGTCCAATGGGCTAAGTGTTCGAAGTGGTCTGTCCGGTCCGGTGGCCTTGGTCCGATCTGTACCTGTCCGGAGATGAATCAGTTTTCGGACTCATCAGGAGCCCCCTTTTTAGGTGTTTGTTCAAATGCCTTTGTCAAAAACCTGAAAAACAGTCCGATGTCTAGGGGTAGTTTTAATCCGGACAGATCTGTTCGTGTTGTGGCTTTATCCGGACTGATAAAGCTTCGTGAATCCAAATGGTTTTTTGCCAGAGTTTGTGGGACACGTGTCACTTTTTGGTTGGTTTCTTCAGCCATTTTCTCACCTTGAATCTCGCACTCACCTTCTTCGAAAAGTAACATCTTCATTAAAGAGGGTGACATCAGCGCCGTCTTTTAATCATTACCAATCTTTTCGAATTCTCCTAGGAATCAAACTCCTTTTTCAGATTCACTATAAATTGAAACACTTTCTACTCTTTGACCATCACTCTCACTTTTACTCTGCAAATCTTCAAAGCTTTTTCCTCTCCAAAACAAATTTTTACCCAGTTTGTTTATGTTCACGGCTCGGAACGCTTTGGTCAAAGGTGGGTGGCTCAACCTCTCTGAACTAGAAAAGGCGCAAAAGGTCGAAAGGGAAAGGCGCATTGCGGCAGGTTTACCCACATCTCCTATTGACAAACTAGTGACTGCTGCCACAGAGTCAGACCAATGCTCTTCTTCTTCGAAAGGCGTCAAACCGAAAAGGTTATTTCAAGCCAATCTCTCACCCATCATTTCCGATTCTTTTCGGTTCAAGAATCAGAACCTGTTGTTGAGCCAGGTGTAACTGTTACCAGCTTCAAGAAACCCTCCCCCTTCATAGCTATGGGGTCAGACACCGAAAATTCCCCTAAAAAATTAGTTGACCGGAGAAAAGGCCGGTTGGTCAAGGGTCAAGCTTCTAAGAGCACTCCTTCAAAATCGGGTGCCAAGGACAACAGAACTGGGTCATAAGTGCCCATCAGAGCTCCCAAGGACAGGCTGTCCGGCCCAGAGGGTAGCGGCACAAGCCTTGGAAGAGAAACATCTGTATCAGAGCCCCACCCGGAGGCCAGAAACCAAGAAAATACTGAAGCTCAGGAGTCCGGAGATCAGGCTGAGCGAAATCTAGACCTTCCTCTTGCCACTGCTGCAGAAAACCCCTCATCAATCATGGAGGAAGTAATGGAGGACTCTATCGAAGAGGCTCTATTCGAGTCTGAGCCTCCCAGATAGACCAGTAGTGTTGTTGCTGCCAAAAAAGATAAAGGCAAGGAGAAGTTGTGTTTGAGGCATCCGCATCTGCCGGAGAGTCTTGAAGGAAGGGTGGGGCCTTGTTTTCACAAGCTCAATGTCAAGTACCTCCTCGCCCTGCAAAAGATTAACTACGCATTCATCCACACAGCTGAACTGGGCCGGATGCATATGAAGTGGGGAATTCCGAAGAATGTGAAGATACGAATCCCTATCAACCCTGAAACTCCCACGGACTGCAAATTGAGCGAAATAGTCATCTTCACGGAGCTGTTCAATTGGGGACTTAGATTCCCCTTGGACCCAGAAATTGTCAGATACTTCCATCTGATAAAGCTCTGTCCGAGCGAGTTGAGCCCCAATGCTTGGTACACCCTCATGTCCTGCATTATGGCTGCCAGGCTCTCCGGGATTCCTCTACCAATGGAGGAGTTTGCTGCTGTGGCCAGTCTTTGCAGAAACCACCACATCCCCTTCTACCATTTCAACATGGGGGATAACTTCAAAGCTGTGGATGACTTGCTAGAGTCGGAGAGAAATTGGAGGACCCAGTTTCTGTTTGTTAGTGGTGCTTGGGAGAATGGGAAGAAGATCAAGTCCGGAGTCAACCCAAGTCTTCTCACAAGCAGGTGGAGGAGTGACCGTAAGTTTCCTACTTTATATTTTTGTCTTTTTTTTTATAAAATCAAGTCTGTTTAATCTAATTGGTTTTATCTTTGCCTTAACAAAACTGCCCAAGGACTTCAGTGACCACTTGAAAACCGGGCAGACCACTTGCACCAAGATCAACGCTTGGGCTGCTGAGAAGTAGGGGAACCGGTTCCATGCTGCTTTCACGGGGGACAACTTAGCAAGGTCTCATCTGTGGAACACCACTGGTCGGAGAGACTTAACTTGGGAGAAACTCACCACCCAGCCTCCTCCAGATGTAGTGCTCAAGAGGACGCATGAGCCGGACGAGACACTTTACTTGCCAGGCCGGGCCAAGGCCCCGAGTAAGATGAAATGAAAAAAGAAGGGCAAGAAAGTTGTGGGTGGAGCTAACCCTGCTGAAGTGGAGGAGGATGTTCCAATGCATCCGGAGGGGCCAGCCCCCAGTCAAATTGATGCTGCTCTCCTGGAAGCGGTAGAGCAGGAGAGTGTTAGGCAACAGGTTCACTCCCCAAATCCTCCAAGGGCTTCTAAAAGAGACCGTAAACGGGGAGCTGAGAGCAAAGATAGGGAGGCCAAGAAGAAAAAGATACCTGGTGACTTCCAAACTGATGAGGTCGAAGGGGGAGGTCTTAGCATTGATGGGGTAGACATTACTGGTCTTGTTGGGCTTGGCGAGTACTTTATCAATCTCCCCAGAGATGATTTTGCTGGACCTTATCTCCCTCCGAGCACTTCAAACACAGTCACTTTTAATGGTAAGACCTTTACTGTTTCAAGTGAAAGGGATGTTATAGCTCACTCGTTATTAAGCAATGTTCAGCCGGTGCTCGCGTTGGAGAGGCAAGTTCAAAATCAGGCAGACATTATCAAAGACCTCAAGTCTGACAAAGAGAGGCTGTTCGATGACCTTCGTACTGCCACTTCAAACGCTGCCATTCTAAAAGGAGAAAACGAGGAGCTGAAGAAAAGCCAAGAGGTGATTACCACAAAAGTCGCCACTCTAGAGAACACTATCACAGAGCTCTGGGAGAAGTTGTCCGGATTGGAGAAAGATCTTGTCTCTTCAAAAGAGGATACCAAGGCCAAGAACCAAATAATCACCAACTTGACCAGTGATAAAATTTCTCTTGAAAACGCAATGTCCCAAGCTGCAGGGGAGAAAGCTGATCTGCTAAGGGAGCAAGAGGCCAAGATCCAGGCCAAGATCGATGCTTATACCAACAACGTGATAGACACCCAAGAGGAAATGTATTCCAAGGTGAGATCGGACATGGTCCTGCTCTTTCATGAGAAATTCCCGCAGAGGAACCTGAGGGATTTATGGCTCCACGTAGAGCCTGAAGACCTCCCATATCACACAATGGCGGAAGGCGACAGGTATGGAGTCTCCAGTGCATCCTCATTTGATGACGAAGAGAAAACCGGGGAGAGCCCAGACGAAGAAGAAGGTGATCCCAAAGGGAAGAAGAATATAGATGAAGGTGAGCCATCTTTAAAGGCTCAGCCTTAAATTATGAATTACTTTTTACTTTTTATGTTTTCTAAACTAAAGTCCTTGGAGGGCCAAGGCACTCTTTTTGTAAGAGTGTCCGGTATCTGACCGGATAGACCTTTTATCCTGTTTTAACAATTTGAAAGTCCTTGGAAGGCCAAGGCACTTAAGTTATTTCAATGAATATCCTTGTTTTGTATAATTCTCACATTCTTCCATAGTCTGTTCCAATTTTGATGGCTAGTGTTTAAATAGCCCTTAGTTATTTCATAATGAGAGTGTTTAAATTCTCCGATGACGAATGTTTAAGTGGTAATCACTCTTTTATTTCAGTCCGGATGGTGTGAAAAAAGACAAAGTAAGAACACTTCAAATTTTTTTTAAGAATGCATCAAATTTTATTTAAAACCCGGACACCTCATTAAAACCTCCCCGCGCCACCAGGGTAGGAAAGAGTGTGCCCCCAAATATATACACGGATGTTTAAACAAGTAAATATTTACACAAATGTTACTCCAAGTACATCCGGAGATGTTCGATATTCCAAGGGTGGGTTAGAACTCTTCCATCCTTGTCTTCCAGCCAATATGTTCCAGGTTTAAGCCTTTCAACAACCATATAAGGTCCTTCCCAAGTTGGGGCCAATTTTCCGAGCAGCTTTTCTTTAGTGTGTAAGAAGACTTTCCTCAATACCTTGTCCCCCGGTTGAAAATCTCTTCTTTTAACTCTAGAAGCAAATTTGCTCCTCATTAAACCCTGATAGTGTGCAGCTCTAGGGTGAGCTTTAACTCGTCTTTCTTCTATTAGGTCGAGCTGACTTTTGATTGCCACTTCGTTAGCGCATTTGGAGAAGCTGTGAACACGAAATGATGGGAGAGTTGCTTCTATGGGAGCTATTGCATCCATCCCATAGACCAAAGCAAAGGGTGACTCCTGTGTTGCAGCCCCAGGCGTTGTCTCGTAGGCCCACAAAACTTCTTGTAAATAGTTAGGCCACTTCCCACCAGCCCCTTCCAAATTCTTCTTTAAACCGGACAATATAGTTCTGTTAGCCACTTCAACCTGACCATTTTCTTGTGGGTGGAAAGGTGAAGAGAAACAATGTTGTATACCCCTTGAGGCACAAAAACTCTCCATTTCCCTATTGTCGAACTGTGGCCCATTGTCCGTTGTTATCTTTTGTGGGACACCAATTCTGCAACAAATGTTGGATAGAATGAATTTTATGACAGCTTTTGACGTTGTTCCTGCTAGAGGGGCTGCTTCAATCCACTTCGAAAAGTAATCTATAGTAACAATTATAGTTCTGCGCCCTCCGGATGCCATAGGGAGAGGCCCCACTAAGTCCAACCCCCAACGAGCAAAAGGTATAGGCTCAGAAATTGACTCTAAATTAATGGCTGGGACATGAATTTCATTGTTGTATCTTTGGCATGGGTCACACCTTCTTACCAGCTCCTTAGCATCTTTCATGATAGATGGCCAATAGTAGCCGACCAATAAAACTCTCCTTGTTAAAGCCCTGAATTCACAATGAGCTGATCCCTCACCATTATGCAATTCGGAGAGGACTACTTGAGACTCATCATCCCCCAAACAGCGCAGAAGAGGTTTACTGTAAGAATTTTTATACAGAATGTCTCTTAGTATGATAAAACCACCAGCCTTGTGTTTCAGTTTTCTTGCTTGTGATTTATCCGGAGGCACGATGCCATCGGAGAGGTACTGCAGGAGAGGGAATCTCCAATCCTGAAGTTGTTTCACCTGTACTTCAAGAATTTCTTCTTCTTTTCCCATATTAAGTTGAATGGAGGGGATCTCCAGCACATGGATCCATAGATACGACTCTGTGTACGCTATGGTTGCCAATGAATCTGCCAACTCATGTTCTGTCCGGGGTATATGTTCATAAATAACGCCTTTAAACTTGAGTGCTTCATTTTTAAGAAGAAGTAAATACTTCACTAGCTGTTCCTTTTTAGCCTCAGATTGACCTTGGGCATGGTGGATAAGAAGTTGGGAGTCACTCAATAGCTTGACCCTCTTGGCCCCACAAATAAAAGCTAACTTCAAACCGGCTATAGCTGCCTCGTACTCAGACTCATTATTGGATGCCCTGAAAGCAAAACATATAGCCTGGTACATTTTGTCACCATATGGAGAAGTCAAGCACACCCCTGCACCACATCCCATAGTGCTGGATCCACCATCCGTCCGGACGACCCAGACCTTTTTGTCTTTCATGTCAGTAGCCTGCTCCGAATCTCTGTCGGAGTGAAATTCAACCAAAAAATCAGCCACAGCTTGGGCCTTGACTGCTGTTCGAGGAGCAAAATCAATGTCGAAATCCCCCAATTCTACCGACCACTTAGTCATCCTACTTGAAATGTCTGCCTTTTGGAGGACATTCTTCAATGGAAAAGAAGTCCGGACGATGATAGGATGAGCCTGGAAATAAGGCCTTATTTTTCTTGCAGCTATCACCAGGGCCAATGCTAATTTTTCAAGCTTCAAATAGCGCCTTTCTGCATCTATCAAGCTTTTGCTGATGTAGTACACTGGATGGGGGTAATTATCTACTTCTCTTACCAACACAGCACTGATGGCACAACTTGAAACTTCCAAATATACGAAGAGTGTCTCCCCATCAACCGGTTTAAACAAGGTTTTAGGGGAGGATATGTGCTTCTTGATCTCATTGAAAGCCTCATCACACTGTGAGGTCCAATCGAATCCCTTTGCACCCTTCAAGGTTTGAAACAACGGGGCGCACCTGTCCGAAGACCTTGAGATAAATCTGTTTAAAGCAGCTAACCTCCCCGTTAGCCGTTGTACTTCTTTAATATTTTGAGGAGGCTCCATTTGGAATAGAGCTTTAAGCTGGTCCGGATCAGGCTGTATCCCATGCTCACTTATAATATAGCTTAGAAACTTCCCGGATTGTACTCCGAACACACATTTTTCTGGATTTAACTTCAAATTCACTTTCACAAAGTTGGTAAAAGTTTCTTGGAGATCAGCCAAATGCAATTGCTCATCCATACTCTTTACCATCATGTCATCGATGTATACTTCTATATTCTTTCCAATCTGATCGGCAAAGGCTTTGTTCACCAATCTCTGATAAGTAGCTCCAGCATTTTTCAATCCAAATGGCATCACCTTGTAGCAATGGAGACCCCTATCAGTGACAAATGTGGTATGCTCTTGATCCTTCGGATCCACTTGGATCTGATTGTATCCAGAGAAAGCATCCATAAAGGATAACAGCTTATTCCCAGAGGTGGAGTCTACTAGTTGGTCAATCCGGGGAACTGGATACAGATCTTTTGGGCAAGCCCTATTGAGGTCTGTGAAGTCAATGCACATACACCACTTGCCATTTTTCTTTTTCACCAAGACCGGATTGGCAGTCCACAAAGGATATTGAGACTCCTTGATATGCCCCATATTTGTGAGCCTGTCAACCTCTTGCACAATAACATCAACCTTTTCCTTGGAAAAAGCCCTTCTCTTTTGAACCACTAGTGCTACATCTTTCCGAACAGATAGGTGGTGTGATATCACACCTGCTGGAACCCCGGTAACATCAGCATTGCACCAAGCAAAAACATGCTGATGGCTTTTCAAAAACTTTAGCATCTCTCTTTTCAGATCGGGTGGCATTCTGGACCCTATTTTGACACTCTTCCCTTCTTCTAAACAATGTGTTTCTACCTCTTCGATTGGTATTATTACTCAAGGGGTCTCTCTGAGGTCATCAATTTCACCCTCACCCCCAGAAAGCCCCTCAAATTGCTATTGCTCGTTGATACGAACTGCCCCCAACGTCTGCGGCGCCAGGGCTGTAGCATAACATTCCCTTGCAACCTTTTGGCTGCTTCGGATAACTCCCACTTGTCCTTGAACAGCATATTTCAAACACTGGTGAACTGTCAAGGCCACTGCATGCATTCTAGAGAGCCAAGACCTCCCCAAAATAGCATTATAGCAAGTGGGACAATCTACCACAATAAAAAGTATCCTGACCATCTTCTTGAAAGGGCCCTTACCCAACAAAACTTCTTCTCCGAACTCCCCGATCACATCTCCTGAGCTGCCACTAAAGCCCACAATTGACCTGTCCGAACTCTGAATTACAGCTGGATTTTTCATTCTCTTGTAAGTGGTTAAGAAAAGGATATTGGCTGAGCTTCCAGTATCCACCAAGATTCGTCTTATGTCATTGCCCCCAATAAATGCTCCTATGACAACAGCATCTTCATGAGGGCCAGCTATATCTCTTAAGTCATCTTCATAAAAAACAATGAAGGGGAATGGAATTTGCGATTGATAGGAGGTCATGCCTCCTTCTAGCTGGGTAGCCAAAGTATGAACGTGCCTCTTCCTCGAAGAAGCAGTAGGAGCTGTCATAGTATCTCCTCCAAAAATTGTCAGTAACTAAAAAAACTTGATGAGCCCGGAGTCAGTTCTAGAGGATTCCTCAATTGTACCCACTCTATTTTGAGTTGAATCAGGATCCAAGTATTCAGATTACACATCAAACCTCTCGATTATAACCATGGCTCCCTCCGGAGCAGCATTACTTGGACCAACCAGGTGAGTATTGTCAAGCCTGTTACCTTCTCTTCTTTTGATATAAGCCCCCAGCTTTCCCCTTTCGATCAAGTTCTGAACTTCTTATTTTAAAGCTATACAATCATCGTTGGTATGGCCAATATCATTTTGATATTGGCAGAAAGAGTTATTGCGATGTTCCCTAGGAGATTACAGTGTGGCCGGTCTTCTATAGTGCACCTCTTCCTTTGTTTTATCATATATGGTGGCCACACTTTCTTTTAATTATGCGAAACACTCCGGTTGAACCCAATGCCCTCTCTTGTTTCTGGATTACTGACTCTGAGCAGGTGCAGCTGGCTGAGACTGAGCTTTAGCCCTGCCATGCGCCTGTCCGGTGTCTTTTGCCTTGTTCCCGGACTGATTCTGATTGGGATTTCGTGCCACCGGGGTGGACCTCACCTGCCTGTGCACCCTGGTTTTCTTTGTTTCATCAACGTTAATCTGTTTTCCAACCTGATTCAGCAACCCTCCCCAAGTCATGGCCTTCTTTCTGGTCACTGAATCAGCCAAATTGCCAGGGTTCAAGCCGTGTCTTAAGGATGCTATTGCCACTTGTTCGAAGCAATCAGCCAACCCATTCTTGGTGTTCACAAAACGACCTATATATTCTTTTAAGGATTCATTTGGTTCCTGGGCACAATGGATTATTGTGTCTCCATTGCCCTTTAGTTCTTTAATCCCAACGAACTTCCTTCGAAAGGCCACCCAAAAAGTATCGAAATTCTTGATACAGCCTTGTGGTAGGCTGTTATACCATTTTAGAGCACTCCCCGTAAATGATTGGGAGAATGCTCTGCAAAGTAGCTTATCATCATCATCAAAGTTCATCATGAAGTTTTTAAATTGTTCCAAATGGTTGTCCGAATCAGTACTGTCATCGTACTTTTCTATTTTGGTGCTGTCAAACCTCTTAGGGATGTTTCCGGACAGAATTTTGGAAGATAATGGAGATTGCCTCCAATTTCTGCCACGACTGAACACAGTATCCTCATTGGGAGTTGCAAAGATACCTGGTTCATCGTCGAAAGCGAAAGGATCCATCAGCATCCGGTCTACATGCCTCCGGCTGTGAGAGACCCTTTGCCGATATTCTTCTTCATCTTTCCATGTCTATCCCTTTTTCTTGAATATTTTTTTATCTGCTTTTGCTTCTTCTTAGTTCGACCCTCATCGCTGCTAGAGGATAAGGATTCTTCAACTCCCTCATCATCCAAAGAGCTATCAGAAGACTCTGAGCCTGAGTCAGAACTCTTCACTGGCTTAGACCGGTGAGACTTTTTGGAGCTGGCATGAGTATTTTTGGTACTCACATGAGTCTTTGAAGGCTCATGCTCTCTAGGGTTATCGGTGTGATGAGCAACTGACGCTTTTGACTTTTCTTTCATGCCCATCTTAGCCTTTTCTGCCCATCTTAACCTATCGCGCTCTTCGATAGTGTACTCATCGTTTTCACCCACAACTTCGAGCAAAGCCGGTGGTACTTCCGGGGCGTCCGGATTCATTCAGACTGATTTATCTTGTTGGTTTCGAATGCTCGATTCAGGCACCTTCATGCTCCCACTGTGGTCGCCAATTTGGTGTGGTTGATTTATGTCTGAGGGTAATTGGGTAATTCGTTCAGAGTTTTATGGAATTTTATAGGTATTTAATATTTCGAGTAGGGAGTAAAGGGAGAATTAAGCTGCCTGGTTGCAGTTAATTTTCATTACCCATATTTAATGCAGGTGGTTGGTTATTTATACCCTTACAACTGGGCTTTATGGGTTTTCGGGTCATGTTTAATGGACCCGGGTCATGTTTAAAGACCCATGAGCTCTTAGTAGGGGAGCAAGCAGCTTAGTCAAGAAGTGTTTAGGTTTTTAAGTACTTTTTTCATAGTTCGAACAGTCCAATGGGCTAAGTGTTCGAAGTGGTCTGTCCGGTCCGGTGGCCTTGGTCCGATCTGTCCCTGTCCGGAGAGGAAGCAGTTTTCGGACTCATTAATTACAATTTCTTCTCCAGACGAGAGTTAGTCTCTAAGAGATCATCGATGATCTTGAGATCATCCATCAAGGTGAGGTAATAAAAGGGAAGCTTCAGACCTTTCGATAATTGGGTCAGTGAGATGAAGTCTTTGATGCCAAAGGGAATTTTAGAAAGTGGAGACGCCATGATCACTGATATAAGGGTGAACCACTGATTCAGTGTCACTTGGGTAGGGCATAAGCTGAGGAGTTCAAACTAGTCCACGATCATGGGATCCAGTGGAAACCGAAGACCCCACTTGATGATTTCGGGGTAGACTATTAATTCATTATCTTTGCAGTGCAGGGGATTTTCTCCTTTCTTTGGCAGACGAAGAGTTATATTATCTCCCATTCTCCATTGATTTTTCAGATCCGAAGCCTGGCTATCCTTATAGTATATGTAGCAGACCTTTTTCAGAGTGATGATGTATTTTCTTTCAAGGTTCCTCAGGTTTCTTCCAATTTTTACCTTTTCTTCTTCAGAAATGACGCAAGCATCTGTTTCTTATTGAGGTATCTGAGTATTTGCTGAGTTCCCATCGTCAGATTCAACCTCGTGGTCGGTTTTTGTAGCTTTTGAATCAACTTCGTTGGCTTTCAAAGTTTCTTCTCGAGGATTTTGAGAAGGTGGGATAATAGTCTCTGAAGAAGGATTAGTAATTCGAGGAGCTTCTTCTATTACTTCTTTTTTAGGAGGATTATCAGTATTTGGATTTGGAGGGAAGGACTTCGAAGAATTGTTGATTCATCTCCCATGACGATGAAAGTTTTTCTTTTTCTTGTTACTGAGGTGTGTTTCAAAGAAAGCTTATTTGTCTTTGGTTATGGAGGAGATTTTTCAGTAATCAATTTAGAAATTTTACTCTGAGGCTTTAGGTGTTTTAGGCCCTGCGAATTTAGATGGTGGTTGTTCTTCGACAATGGGAGAAGGAGAAAGAATATGAACTTTAGTAGGATCGAAATTACCGTAGTAGATTGTTTCAATAGTATTTCCAATTGGACCTCCTCGAATCAATCCTACTCTTCTATATTCTTCAACCCTTTGTGTAATACAGAAGTAGTCGTATGATCAGAAGACTAAGTTACTGTCAGAGTCTGAAGATTTTGGTGATTTTGGTAGGATGGCCTTCGATTTTTTGGTTCTAGGTTTCTTTCTCATAAACCAAGTGAGGGTTGATCGGAGAGGATGAAGATTGATCAGAAAAATTGAATTTTCTGACGAAAATACTTAGAAAAGGGGAAGACCACGATGAAAGTAGCAAAACGCTCTGACTTCTCTCTAAAAAGGTTTGTGTGTGTGATGAGAATAAAAAACGAAAGGCAGGTTGTATTTATACTAAGGCGAGTGAAGACGTGTGAAGGTGGAAAGACCTTTATGATGATAGGTTGGAATACAAATCAGTGAATTGATCAGATGCTCGACATCTGTCAGGCTAGACCTCTAGGGTTATGATGGATTTAACAGTTGCATTTATATGCGCAATGATTATATACGAAGATGATTATTCGAAGACGATTCATTTACATAATATTTGGAGGACGGCTTCAAGGGAACATTCTATTAAACTGTTTTGAGGAAATTTTGTTTTTATTGTTTGATTTGAACACATTTCGAGTGGTTAAATTTCATTAGTGCCTCGAATGGTTGTTTAAGATGACTGATTCGAATGATTGTTTTAAGTTTATAACAGGTTACATAGCATATGGGAGTTTTCGAAGATATTAAGATTCGAAGATAATTGGATTCGAAGACTTTTTAGTTCTTATTCATTTACTAACATGAGAACTAGGGGGGCTTCTCATATATAGAAATAGGATTTTGAGGACTAAATTGTAAATAATGTAAATTTAAGGATTTAATTACAAGTAATGTGAGTTTTTTCCTTAATTTGTAACTTATGTAAGTTTTAGAGAATACCAGTGACTATATATAATTGGTGAGGACTAAACAACAATTAGCCCACTTTTGTAACAGATTTGAGTTTGAGACTAAGTTTTGACTCCTCTATATAAAGGGCAAGACTACTCTAATAAAGGGGTTGAACACTTTTACTTTGAAGCTCATTTGTACTTGTGTTTCTCTCTCTAAAAAATCTCTAGCTCATTCTCTATCTAGAATTCTCTCTTGACAATTTACTAAGGTAAAATAACAACTCATCACATGGGTGATTAATTAAGTATAAATACCCCAAATGCTTTCATTAATGAGGGTGATCAAAATTTAATACTAGCACACACCTTAATTATCTCTCTACATTTCACCTTAAACATTAAATTCCTAAAACACTTTACGAAATTTCCCTCGATAAGAAATAACCCACACTAGAACATATGGGTGAAAATGCGCTACGGGCTCAAGTGTGCTAACCGGGTTGAATTTGTACACTATGATGAAGAAGGCCCAAATTTCAACACTTAAGTGTGAATTAATAAATCAGGGAATAAAATGAATTATTGATTTATCAGGTTATGGTCCATGGACAGAAGGAAGTATTAAATGATGAGTTTTACAATGTTGAGCTTCATATTGTAAAGACTATAAAAAAACGGGCTAGGTTTAGACATTTCATCATCCTAAAACCTAAATGTAGAATTTACCTGCTTCCTTTAGTGTCTGGAAAAGCCAAACCTTTTCTTTACTAACTCGTTATGCAGGTTTCTTTAGTTCATCTACAGAATCGCTAAAGAACGAAAAAAAGAAACAAGAATACTAGATGGATAGCTACAGGCAAACCCGTGACTCATCTTTTTCTTGTTTTTTCTTAAATGAATCCATAAAAGGGTTTATGTTTAATTTTTCCGCGTTTTTGTTATATTTAATTTGATGTGATATCAAAATCAATTATAAAAATTGATATCAGAGTCTGCAAAAACCTTTTGTAGATTCAATACAATAATCAAATGGTATGTTTATATATATATATATATATATATATATATATATATATATATATATATTGATGCATGTTTTTCTTTGCTAAAAAGAATCCATGCTACTAAGATTATGTGTTGATTAAGCTGGTTAGGGAATGAATTTGGGAACTATAAAAAGCATTCTTATGTGATTTATTCGTATGGAAAATCATTTTTAACATTAATAAAATGTATTTTGAATAGTTTGGGTTTTTACTTTATTAAATTATGGATGATTGGTGTTTGGAATTTCTTCTCCCG
This sequence comes from Limnanthes douglasii subsp. nivea, assembly GCA_036936605.1. Classification (NCBI taxonomy): domain Eukaryota; kingdom Viridiplantae; phylum Streptophyta; class Magnoliopsida; order Brassicales; family Limnanthaceae; genus Limnanthes; species Limnanthes douglasii. Next base: position 117,633,473 of record JAUPFV010000003.1, on the reverse strand, counting down.
AAATTAGCATCAAATTAACTCTAATATAACAAATAAAATAAAAAATATTGGGACAGTGGCTCATCAACGGCTTAATCCTTAATGTTAACGCTGATTGAAATTTGTCTAACGATGTTCATCATGGCCAGAAAATTCGGATGTTGTGGTGAACTCCGTAACTTGTGAGGATTCACAAACGTGCTGTTATCGCTATGATAGCAGTGGAGGCTACTGGTTAGGCTATTTTATCAAGTGTCAAGTTATTGCGTGGGGATGTCCCTAAAGTGTTATCATTGCATAGATTTCAAGAAAACCTTTGCAAAAAAATATAAAGGTAGAGATGCACGTTTGCTTATCAACTTAGCTACCAAAAAGTATACTGGCAAAGGTAACATCCGTGAGGACATTCTGAGAATGACGAGGATCCGCTAAAAGTTAAAGACAATTGATTTAGACATTTCTAAGGAATGCATAGCGAGGTTCATATTTCTTTCGTTGCCAAACTGTTTTAAGTATTTCCATTCCACCTATAACTACATGCGGGAAAAGTGGAATAGTAATGAGTTGATTTCTAATGTCGCACAAAAGGAGGAGAAACTTAAAGGCACAAAACCTTATGTTAATGTGATTACATCTACAAAAGGGGCATGACCTAAGCAGAAGAATGATGGCACAAGACCAAGTCAAGGTCCAATTAAGAAAAAAAAGTTTGAGGAATCGAATTTTGGTTGAAACTTTTTCCTTAAGGAGAAATGACCAGAAGAAGGATTGTGGGAAACGCATGGCTTACATGTTAAGAAAATATATTCCCATTTCTTTGGTTGTTTAATAAAGTAATATAGTTTATGTGAAAATAAATAATTGGTGGGTTGATTCGGCTGCAACAACTCATGTCTGTGTTTCTTGGCAATGTATGTCAAAGAGCAGGATGCTACGTGAGGATGGAAGATCCATTTTCACGACAGGTAGAAGCTCGTGTGATGTTTTAGCTATTTGTGATTTTTCGTTAAAACTTTCCATTGGAAATGTATTATTTTTAGAGAATGCAATGTATGTTCCCACGTTTTGGAGGAACTTAGGTTCTTTTCCAGTTTAAGACTTGCAAGGTTACTCTTGTCTGGTGCGGAACAATTATTTTACACTATGTAAATAATGTGATTGTTGGAAATGGAAATTTGATTAAAGATGATAATTTGTATTTTTCGTATACTATTAATAATTATAACATTGGTATGAATACACAACATATAAAAACAACATTATTAAATTTGAAAGATCCTCTAAACTGTGGCACAAACGGTTAGGTCACATATCCAAAGTTAGGATGAACAAGCGTGATTCTGAAGGTTTATTGGGTTCCTTTGATACTTTGGCTTTAGTATATATGTCGAGTGTATCAAAGGGGAAAAAACAAAGTTAAAAAGTTAAATATATATAGAGCGAGCAAAGTCCTAGACTTGATACATATCAAGATCTATGCACATTTTCCACATGAATCGTGGAACGACAACGATACTTTATATTATTCGTCGACAACTACTCTTGTTTCGATTACCTCTATCTTATTCATGAAAATTCGGAGGCCCTGGAAAAGTTTATAGCTTTTAGGACCGTGGTTGAGAAACAGCTCGGGAAAAGCATTACAACCATTAGATCTGACCGTGGTGGTGAATACTATGGTAGATATGACAGAGCTGATAAAAAACATCAAGGACCCTTTGCATAGTACCTAGAGAAGTGTGGAATTGTCCCTCAATACACAATGTTGTGTTCACCTTGCATGAATAGTGTATTTGAAAGACGGAACAGAACACTCAAAGATATAGTTAGATGCATGATAAGTCACTCATCTTTACCATTCTCTCTTTGAAGGGAAACTATCAAATGTGCCGCTTAAATACTCAACCAAGTACCCACTAAGGATACTTATAGGACCCCATATGAGCTTTGGAACGGGCGTAGACCCAATTTAAAGCATTTCCATGTGTGGGCTATCCAACTGAGGCGAGGCCTTACAAACCTCAAGAAAATAAACTAGTTCCAAAAACAGTTAGTCATTTCTTCATAGGTTATTTTGAACGTTCAACAAGGTTTAAGTTTTACGATTCTCTAATTGGTGCAATATTTGAGACAGGAACTAACAAGTTTCTAAAGAATGTTGAGTTTGAGGGGAAGAATAAGGGAACATATGTTAATTTTGAGGAAGAATCTATAGAGATTCATGAAGGTTTTAATGGAGATACTCAGGTATTAGAAGATTGGGCTGTAATGCCAATCATTTCGGTTCTATTAGAACAAAGAAATCCTCAAATTAAAACTGATGCTCCAATTGAAGGTTTTAACCAGGATATAGATATGGTCCATGTAAAACAAGAGGAACCTCAAGGTAATATTCCAAAAGCATATTAAAATGACATCGTTCATAATGATCAAACTCTATCTCATCAAGAAGTGCACCAAAAGGAAATAGTTCCCTTAAGAAGGTCTACAAGAGAAAGAAAAAGTACTATAGTTCCAGAATCTATAGTATATATTTGAAGCGTGATGAGTCATGTGCTGGAACGGTAGATGATCCCTAATCTTACAAACATGCCATCGTAAGATCTGACTCTCGGTAGTGGATTGACGCTATGAAGGAATATTATAAATTCATACACAATAATACGGTATGTGATCTTGTCCATTACGTGAAGGGAAAAAGAAAATTGGTTGTAAGGGGGTTTACAAAACCAAATATAACGTCTTGTAGCGAAAGGTTATTCTCAGCATTAAAGGAGATTTCAAAAAAACCTTCACTCTAGTATCGACGATAAACAACATATAGAGAGAGAGAGAGAGAGAGAGAGAGAGAGATTGAGAGTTGGGTTGTATAATATATTTTGAATCCAAAAGGTAGTTGGTGGATGTAATTTTTAATAATATTAAAATATCTTGGAAATTATAATCCATAAAGACAAGAAATTAGATGACTAGAGTAAACTCTTCAAATAAGCTATCAATAAGAAAATTCTTTTCTGACGGTAGCCTAATAACTATGTTACATAAAAGAAAAGTCACCATATGACGGATCACTGACGATGGGATACAACCGAATCACACTAATATTATCATGCTATCGTAACAGAATGTGATGGTATTTATTATTACAATCACGAGTCATGGTAATTATAATAACGGTAAAAACACAATCACAACTGTTATGGTTACAATAAAATGTTGACATAAATATAATCTTGTATCTTATGAAGAAGAAGATTTATAAGCAATGCACGTGACTAGTATGCAGTTATATTTTATTAGTTTTGGTTTTAAATTAGTTGCAGTTTTTATTCAGCCATTTGTTGTTTTGGTTATGTATATGTAATTTGATCAAATTGAATACATTGAGAATTTCAAGAAAACATATTCTCATAAATTCATTTTCTGCATTTGGTATCAGAGCCAATGTCGAAATATGATAGTTATGCGAGTGTGGTGAGAAGCGGATGTAGTGCTCAATCAACAGACTTTGAAAGAAGATTTTTACAGGACGAAAGAAATCTATCACTTGCGTATCTAATTCTCATTTATACAAACTATCAAGGATGGGCATTAAAGATGAAGATATGCATGAGGGCTCACGGGGTTTGGGAAACCGTATTTCGCGACAAACCATTTGATCTCCATCAAGATCAGATCGCGTATGGAATTATCTCAAGGATTAGCTGAAGCACAATTGATGGAATTGGGTGACATCAAGATAACACGAGAAGCGTGGGATTCTCTTCACAAGATGAATGAAGGAGCAGATGAGGTCCAAGAGGTGCAAACACAAATTACAACAGTAATTGCGAGAGGTCAAAAAGATAAAAAAAAAATGAAAAAGAATGAGACAATAGTGGAGTATGAGAGTAAAATGACAACAGTGGTTAACCAAATGAAGGCACTTTGTGTTGTGATTAAGCCACACTATGTGAACTAGAAATTGCTAAGATCAGTTTCGTCAAAGTTTACCCAAATTATAGTTTCAATCGAATAATTTGGAGATCCAAGGAATAAGTCTTTTGAAGATGTTATTGGGGTCACTAAAAGCCCATGAAGAGCTCCTTAAAGCTGATGAAGAAGAAGTTCATGATGAAAATAGGTTGTTGATAAAAGTAGAGTGAGAGTCACGATTCAACTCGACATATTCTAGAGGGAGCCGAGGTCGCGATTGGAGAAGAGGCAGAGGTGGCTTTGGCTATGGGAGAGGAAACTCTTTCTTTATAATATCAAAATCTTATTGATGGAGAAGGACATATCCAAAGAAATTAGAATTTTGATATCACAAAGGTACGATGTTATGTTTGCAATAATTTTGGGCATTATGCTAGGGATTGCAAACCAAAGAAAGAGGAAACAATGAATCTTATAAATAAAGTGGAAGAGAAAGATACGTTGTTGGTCATAGAGACCAGTTGCATCTTTGCTAGAAAAAAAATTTATTTTGGCCAAAAATCAAGCGGAAACAATGAAAACCAAAGGGAGTGTTGATGAATCAATCTGGTAACACGACACATGAGCTTCAAATCATATGATCGAGGACCAAAACTTATTTAAAAACTTAGATAAATCAATGAGTGGTACAGTAAAGTTTGGCGATAGCTCGATGATCAATATTTGTGGAAGAGCACATGAATAACATCTATTATATACCAAGATAAAAATTCAGCATCATTAGTTTGGGACAAGTAGATGAGTTAGGAGGAAAAGTTGTTGTTGAAGGTGGATTTCTAAGTGTTTTTATGCATATTACAATATGGAGGCCAAAATACCTCGAGCATAAATTAGACTCTATGCAATTAAAATGAGTCAAGCAATTTCACAACATCTCCTATCTACCAAATCTAAAAATTCCCGTTTGTGGCATGCTCGATATATGCATCTGCACGTTCAAGCCCTGCAAAAGCTTAGACGAGATAAATTAGCCAATGGATTACCTGAGTTTTACAAAGATGGTCAGAATTGTGATGTATGTGTTCTTGGAAAACAACATAGAGGAAGCTTTCCAAAACAAAGTCACTATCGAGTAAGTTCATTATTAGACCTAATCCATGCAGACATTTGTGGTCCTATTTCACCAATTACCAAAAGAGAGAACATATATTTTATTTTGTTTGTTGATGATGTTAGCAGGTACATGTGGATAAAATCACTGAAATCAAAAGATGAAGCACTTACTGGATTTAAGAAGTTCAAAACAAAAGTCAAGACACAATTGGGAAAAAAAATCTAAATGTTACGGACAGACAGAGGCGGTGAATTTCTGTCTCAAGGGTTTAAATTATTTTATGAGCTTCATGGAATTAAAAGACAAATGACATCACCATATTCACCACAATAAAATGGTGTGGTGGAAATGAGAAATCAAAACAATGTCGAGATGATGAGATGTTTGCTAAAGGATAAACAAATACCGTATGATTTTTGGGCAGAAGTTGTAGTTACAACAACCCATATTTTGAATCGTTGTCCCATAAAAGCTATAAGTAGAAGGACTCCATATGAAGTCTACTTTGGAAAGACACCAAGTGTAAGTCATTTTCAAATTTTCGGATGTATAGCTTATGTTAAAAATATGAAATCTGATGTGAAGAAGCTTGATTATCGAAGCAACAAAGTTGTTTTTCTTGGATATGAAGCTGGTTCAAAAGCCTACAGGTTTGTGGATCCAAAAAAAATTAAAATTCTAATGAGTTGAGATGTGGTATTTCAAGAGTATGAGAAATGGAACTAGTCTGAAATTGTAGAATATATGGAACTTCAACGAAGTAACTCTATCACCATTAGATACTCTAATGAAGAAGTAGAATCTATGAATCTTGAATCACCACCAAATTTTTCTGAAAGTGTATTAAATGGGGATGATACAAGATCAAATGAGCAACCTAGCAACGATAACGACAAAACTCCACAGAAAACGTTTCGATCTTTACAAGAGTTATATGATGAAACTAATGAAATTGAGTTAGATTCAAATATGAAACTTATGTCTATTGAAGAACCAACGACGCAAAAAAAAGCCTTCAATAATGAAAATTGGAGTTTGGACATCGTGGAGGAGCTTGAGGCGATTAAGAATAATGGAACCTGGGAGCTTAGAAAATTACCACCAGAACACAAAGAAATAGGTTTGTAATGGGTTTATAAGTTGAAGAAAAATCGAGAAGGTGAAATTATTAATTATAAGGCAAGACTCATTGTCAAGGGTTACATTCAAGAACATGAAATCGATTTTGACGAGGTTTTTCCTCCAGTTGCTCGATTAGAAACTGTGAGATTACTTCTGGCACTAGCAGCACATGAAGGGTGCCAAGTACACCATATGGTCGTCAAATCAGTATTCTTGTAAAAATTACTAACTTTTTAAAATTATGTTGATGTTCTGAAAGGCCTCAAGATTTACCCCTTCATTACCATCACCAGCAACATATTTGGAATGAAAGTCAGCTGGAATTTCCTCCTGCAAATTAGGATCACTAGGATTTTTAGGAGTTGGGGGGAGGACTTGAGTAGGGCTAATGATTATCTCCACTCCCAGTGTGGCCTTCTTTTTCTTGGCAGATTTCTCGTCGCTGCTAGCCTTATGTTTTTTATCTTTTTTTTGGAGGCTTCGGTGGGTTCTTTGACCCACAAGCTTTCTTTACAAACGCTTTTACTGCTTTCAGCAAATCAGCATTGATACCTCAATGGTTCTCCGAATCGGTCCCCTTAGTAGTTGTTTGGGCTGGGTCTGTTGTGGCCTTCTTCTTCCTGTTCTTCATCTTACGGGGGGCTTTGGCCCTGGAAGGCATGTATAACTTGGCATCCTTGGCCTCTATCCTCCTTAGAATCACATCTGCAACGGGAGGGGTAGTAAACTCTTCCCAGGTGAGATCTTTTCTACCTGTGGTGTTCCACATGTGAGACCTCACAAAGTTTCTTGTTGAAGCAATTGTAAAAAGTATTGCCCCAACTCTCCGAAGCCCAAACATTCAGCTTGGCACAAGTAGAAATTCACCAGTGCTCTTCCAGCGACTGGTCAAAAGGCTTGGATTTGAGTCTGTCTTGGTTTTCTGTCCATTCTCCCAAGCCCCACTTATAAATAGGAACTGTGTCCTCTAGGGTTTTTCGAACTCTAACAGATCGTCCACTACCTTATAATCGTTCCCTATGTTGTAATGATAGAAGAGGATCTGGCGGTTTTTGCACAAGCTTGCCACAACAACAAATTGTTCCATCGGTAGTGGAATCTTGGACAGCCTGGATGCCATGATGCACGCCAGAAGTGTATACCAAGCATTGGGGCTCAGTTGGCTGGGGCACAACTTGATCAGATGGAACTATCTGACTATCTTCGGGTCCAAAGGGAACCGAAGTCCCCAGTTCAACACTTCCGTGTAAACCACCACTTCATTTAGCTTGCAATCCATAGGGGTCTCCAGAGTGATCAGAATCCTCACTTTTACAGATTCTTGGATACCCCACTTAGTGCAGATCCGACCTAGCTCATTTATGTGGGTATACACATAATTAATGTTTTGAAGGGCCAACAAGTATTTTACGCTGACCTTTTTGAAGCAGGGACCCACTTTTCCTTACAAGCTTTCCGGAAGAGCATCTAGATGAGACATGCCCAACTTGGTTTTGCCTTTCCGGTTTGAAGGTGTATCCCATGTTTGACCGGATTCCTCGGCCTAAAACGGGGATTCTTCTATGCTATCTTCCATATTTTTCCATCAGTGTGGAAGGATATTCTTATAGTTTTGAAGATGGTTGTTCGGATGGTTTTGCAAACAGCTGTTTAGAAGGTTATGCAAATGACGATTCTTATAATTTGGTTTCTGTTAGAGTCTGTTTCCCGGATGATTTAGCTTGTGATACATGCTTTATATCCTCCAAACAGGAGAGCTTTGAAGATGTGGGAGTGGATTTTGGTTTAGATTGATGCGTAACCCGGCAATGGGTTAATTTGTCTGGAGACTTTTCTATGTCTGATCCCATCGCAATGAAAGGAGAGGGGGTTTCTTACACTAAAAAGCTGCTTTTTCCTTAGGTAAAGGATTTTGGGACTCCTGGACTGAAGACCCAAATGTGAGAGGTATAAGATTTGCTACAAATGGAAGTATTCTAACCTTGGGGGTTTTCGAAGAAGATGACCCCTGATTAGTATTCAGTTGTGGCTGATTACTTTTTTCACTTGGTGGAGTTGGAAGACCAGCAACAATTAATTTGTCCCTTGCTACTTTCTGTTCTATCTCTAACTCAGATAAGTTCAATCAACCTCTTTTTACTAAGGCATTTCTGGCTGTGAACATATATTATTCAAGAACAAAACTTGAAGGTGAACTGAGCTTTCTCTCTCTCTCTCTCTCTCTCTCTCTCTCTTAGAATGCTTATAATTTTTGAAGACAATGAACCGGTAGAAAAATTCATATATAACGGTGAAAAAGAGCAGTCTAGGAGAAGGTGGATCAATTTTTAGTAATAAATAAAAGCTGCAAGGTGTGAACAATAAAGCCTAGGTAACTTTCTAGCCTAGTGGGTACGAGAATCTAGGAGAAAAACGGATGAGAGGTCGAACTAAAGCTTGACACGTGTCCCACGATTCAAGAAAAACTATTAGAATTTTGAGATGAGAAATGAGTTCCAACAAAACACGAACATAGTCATTTTTGAAGAAAAACTTTTGCAATTCGAACGAAAAAAACAGATCGAAAAATGTTGGTATTGGTTTCTTGAGTTTTAGCTCTTCTAAAGATCATTTGCAAGATCTAAAGGGGCTACTGATGAGTTCAGATATTTGAGTCACTGTAAAGTCACTGGGCGTTGAATAAATCCGAAGGGCAATTCGGACCAAACCACCACAATGAAATTCTGAACAAGACAGATGTATTAAGTATTGACTAAGCTAGTTGTTAATCATCTTAAATTATTTTATTAAAGGGTCCTTAAACTCGATCCAACTTCATGACCCGACCGAATAATCCCACGAGTCAGTAATTAAGTATAAATACCCCAACCACTTTCATTAATGAGGGTAATGAGAATTTATAACTAGTAGGCAGCTTAATTATCTCTCTACTCTTCATACTAAACATAAAACACCACAAAATACCCAAAACACTTTTTAAACACTTTACTAGATCACCCTTAGGCAGAAACTAACCATACCAAAATTCCCATTATTCATTAATAAGGTTGTACTGTGAAATCCTTGTAACAAAAATCTCATAAAGAACCCTCTATATTCATAATGTGTCCCGACTACTCCTTCACGTAAATTATTCAAATTAACAAAGATTATTCTTTAAAGAATATTGATAGCGGTCGTGCCAAACCTTTCTTGTGTTATTTCCCGTCAAGTAAGACATATTGGTTTGCACTTATCCTTAAATTATGGGCCTCAACTTTATCCTGAGGTAAATCTTGGTCTGTAGGAATATGTACTCTTGATGTCAATCGTTAAAAGTATCAACAAACATTACTTTCATCTCATCTTTACGAACCCTAAATGAATAATTATCCTACAATATTACCATATGATTTCCTTTAAAGCACCTTAAATTTGGAAAAAAGTTTATAGTAACATTTTCTAACCGAGATACCTGCTCAAACATTACCCTCTCAAAGCTTTATTTCAGCCATTTAACCAAATTCAAATATTCGTTCATATTATCTTGATTTTCTTCAAATATTTCTTGGATTTAAATTTCTACTAACTGGTAATCTGACATTATACAAACCATATTTTCCCCACAAATATGATTTAATTAACTCCTGCTAAAACTGTTTCGTGCTCCCCTTCATTGTTAGTAGTTTCAAAACCAAACTTAATAATCTTTTTTATTTCCTCCTTAGTCAATACCGCTTCCAAATGTGTTGGGTGGACTCCTACACATTTTTGGCTAATTACATAACCAGGAAACTTACCAGCTCATATACCAACCCACTGAACATTTCAATGGGTTTAACGTTAAGTTGAACTTCCTAAGATTATTAAATGTTTTAGTCAATACTATTAACTATTCTTCTTCAACATTACTCTTTATACTCATATCATCAATATAATATTCCAAATATTATCTATTTGATCAGAAAATATATGATTGACGGGCTTTTAGTAAGTTATCTTGCATTCTCTAAGATCGAACGACATTACTCTGTAGCAATATAATCCAAGCTTTGCCATAAATTCCACACTCTCTTCATCAATTGGATATATTTTTATTTTATTATACCCTTAATATGCATCCATGAAAGATAATGCACCATATCATGCTATTGAATCTACTAATTGATCAATTCGAGGTAAAAGAAAAGAGTATATTGGACATACCTCGTTTAAATTAGTGTAATGACAACAAACTCTTTATTCCCCATTTTTATTTTAAATAATGTCAAATTTGCCACCGAAGTTGGATATTTTGATTATCAAATGTGACCAACCTTCAGTAATATTGTCGCCTCTTTGATTATTTGCTCGAATATTTATTCTTAGAAAAAAATCTTATTTTCAAACAAAACCGACCTTACCTAATTAATAACAAGCTCTCTCGTGATATATAATTGACATAATTACTCTAGTAACGTTATTTATACTTCATCCGAAGAGATCCACATTTAACTTTAAACATTCTATCAACTCACATTTGAATTTTTTATTCATATATTTTCTAATCATTATCATATTCCCAATACTAATCTCTTCATTAATTGTTTCATCTAGAGGTTCAGTTCTATGCAATGCCTCTCTTGGATCATTAATGTCTTCTTTACAAATATATCACTCATCAATTTTATTTTGTTCGTCTTTAAAAAAAAGAAATGTTTATATTTTTTAAATTTCTTTTTGAGTGAAGGTGTGGAAGATAAGAAGTTTTGGCGGTTTGTTGAAGACTAATTGTGTCATATGTGTTCAAATGTATTTTTAGATGAATTTATGTTGCAGGTCGTTTTTGGTAACCTTGAAAATCAAGGTGGTTATCGATAATTTTAATTTTTCCGAGGTGGTTATCGGTAACCTTCCATATCTTTTAAATTATACCTCCAATAAAATATTCAAAAATACCGTTGGTTTTGTTTTTTGATACAAACAAAACTCGATCCAAGAAAGATATTTTTTTTTTGTAAAAATATAATTGTTGTTTAGTTTCACAATTACGTCTAATTTCGTCAAAAACAACAACAATTGTTGTTTAGTTGTAGAATTACATGTAATTTCATTGAAAAAATACAAGTCTTGTTTAGTTATGGAATTGCATGCTATTTGGTTGCAAAAAGTCACATGTTGTTTATTTGCAAAAAGTCACATGTGAGTTGATAGAATGTTTAAAGTTAAATGTGGATCTCTTCGGATGAAGTATAAATAACGTTACTAGAGTAATTATGTCAATTATATATCACGAGAGAGCTTGTTATTAATTAGGTAAGGTCGGTTTTGTTTGAAAATAAGATTTTTTTCTAAGAATAAATATTCGAGCAAATAATCAAAGAGGCGACAATATTACTGAAGGTTGGTCACATTTGATAATCAAAATATCCAACTTCGGTGGCAAATTTGACATTATTTAAAATAAAAATGGGGAATAAAGAGTTTGTTGTCATTACACTAATTTAAACGAGGTATGTCCAATATACTCTTTTCTTTTACCTCGAATTGATCAATTAGTAGATTCAATAGCATGATATGGTGCATTATCTTTCATGGATGCATATTAAGGGTATAATAAAATAAAAATATATCCAATTGATGAAGAGAGTGTGGAATTTATGGCAAAGCTTGGATTATATTGCTACAGAGTAATGTCGTTCGATCTTAGAGAATGCAAGATAACTTACTAAAAGCCCGTCAATCATATATTTTCTGATCAAATAGATAATATTTGGAATATTATATTGATGATATGAGTATAAAGAGTAATGTTGAAGAAGAATAGTTAATAGTATTGACTAAAACATTTAATAATCTTAGGAAGTTCAACTTAACGTTAAACCCATTGAAATGTTCAGTGGGTTGGTATATGAGCTGGTAAGTTTCCTGGTTATGTAATTAGCCAAAAATGTGTAGGAGTCCACCCAACACATTTGGAAGCGGTATTGACTAAGGAGGAAATAAAAAAGATTATTAAGTTTGGTTTTGAAACTACTAACAATGAAGGGGAGCACGAAACAGTTTTAGCTGGAGTTAATTAAATCATATTTGTGGGGAAAATATGGTTTGTATAATGTCAGATTACCAGTTAGTAGAAATTTAAATCCAAGAAATATTTGAAGAAAATCAAGATAATATGAACGAATATTTGAATTTGGTTAAATGGCTGAAATAAAGCTTTGAGAGGGTAATGTTTGAGCAGGTATCTCGGTTAGAAAATGTTACTATAAACTTTTTTCCAAATTTAAGGTGCTTTAAAGGAAATCATATGGTAATATTGTAGGATAATTATTCATTTAGGGTTCGTAAAGATGAGATGAAAGTAATGTTTGTTGATACTTTTAACGATTGACATCAAGAGTACATATTCCTACAGACCAAGATTTACCTCAGGATAAAGTTGAGGCCCATAATTTAAGGATAAGTGCAAACCAATATGTCTTACTTGACGGGAAATAACACAAGAAAGGTTTGGCACGACCGCTATCAATATTCTTTAAAGAATAATCTTTGTTAATTTCAATAATTTACGTGAAGGAGTAGTCGGGACACATTATGAATATAGAGGGTTCTTTATGAGATTTTTGTTACAAGGATTTCACAGTACAACCTTATTAATGAATAATGGGAATTTTGGTATGGTTAGTTTCTGCCTAAGGGTGATCTAGTAAAGTGTTTAAAAAGTGTTTTGGGTATTTTGTGGTGTTTTATGTTTAGTATGAAGAGTAGAGAGATAATTAAGCTGCCTACTAGTTATAAATTCTCATTACCCTCATTAATGAAAGTGGTTGGGGTATTTATACTTAATTACTGACTCGTGGGATTATTCGGTCGGGTCATGAAGTTGGATCGAGTTTAAGATGATTAACAACTAGCTTAGTCAATACTTAATACATCTGTCTTGTTCAGAATTTCATTGTGGTGGTTTGGTCCGAATTGCCCTTCGGATTTATTCAACGCCCAGTGACTTTACAGTGACTCAAATATCTGAACTCATCAGTAGCCCCTTTAGATCTTGCAAATGATCTTTAGAAGAGCTAAAACTCAAAAAACCAATACCAACATTTAACTTTAAAATGTGATAAATGAAGTCTTAAATGTGCATCTATAAAGATATGGGACAAAGTTTAAGTTAAAGAAAAAATAAGGGCTAAGATGCAATAAACCTATCTTTGTAACAACTTCCGTTAATCTGTTATTCTAAGTACTTAACCTATAAATAAAGGTCGATGAGACTGTTGGAAGGTGTGTGACTTTGAAATAATAAAAGTTATTTTTTTTTTCTTTCTCTAGATTCTTTTCATCTCTCTACAAATAAATCTATCAAAAATGGTGACCACATTGGGAGGTTTTGTACCTTGATTTCGTGATAAAAAATAAAAAACAATTCTGAATTCTTTCTTCGTTTCGTTAAATTTGTATTAAAATCAGCTTCTTGAAGCAAGTTTGATCGACAATGGAATCAGGTGAGAGAAATCCTATGCTTCAAGAAGCTGTAGAAATTCCGAAGTTAAACTTGCAAGGAAGTGAAAATGAGAAAGATGATTCAATTATAGCTCAGCAAACTCAATCGGACATTAAAGCACAAAGGAACCAGTTATTAGATAAAATCACAGCTTTGAATGAAAAGTATGATCAAAGGGAAAAGGAAATTCGATTGTCAAGGTTGAAATCTGAGGTGAGGCGATTGAATGATATAAATGATATTAATAGTCAATCTGATCGGTCTTGCATTGCTCATCAAGATCGAATGGAGCAGAAGAAGACGCACTTTGAATCTGACGAAGAGCGTCATACTTTGCAAAAGGAAAATAAAGGTAAGCAAAGGTATGCGACATCTAGTGATGATGACTTAGATAATTTGGAACTTGAATTCAAAAGGTATCGAAAAGCTTCAAAAGAGGAAGAAAATCATCCTCCAAAATCATCGAAAGATTATAAAACAAGAAATGATGGTATGCCTCATTGTTTAAGATGAATATATAGATTTGATGGAAATTCATCTCATCGGTATACAGGGATGGATGATCGAAGCTTGTATGATATGGTGGGACAAGGAGATGATTCAAGGGAACAACCTTGAAGTGGTACAATAGAATTCTGAGGGAGTCTATTTCTAATTTTAGAGGCTTTTATGCAGCCTTCCGAAGACAATTTGTAGGAAGCAAAGAGATACGAGCAAATGGAGATACAATCACACAATGCAAGCAAGCTATGGGAGAAATGTTAGAGGATTACACTAAGTGATTTGCGTTGATAAAAGCTTTCTTAAATAACCGTGAAGAGTTGGTAGGTATGGCTGCATTTCGACAAGTCTTGTTACCATGAGATTTATCAAATGAAAAAACAAAACAAAGAGCTTTGACTTTTGGAGCGCTAATTGCTTAAGTGAAAGATTAAATTAAGGTAGAAGAATCTACTAGAGTTTGAGGTGTGGTTGGAACTAGTCAAAAACGTTCGGGCCAAGTGACAAATAATCAAGGAAAGTTTTCGAACTCAGCCTAACCATCTCGTCTGAGGAACAATAAAAAATATCATCCTCGGAATGGGGGGTACCACAACTAGAATACCGGGTATCAAGTTCAGAGGCCAAGATTAAATCAATGGGTTAGGCCAGAGTATTATGCTGATTTAACTGAGAATGACGCTGCAATTTATGAAAAAGAAAAAGGGTATGTCAGTTTTAAAAAGCCTGCTCTCATTAATAGACCAATGGAAGAACAAACAACAAGTTCTATAAATATCATAACGACATCGGACATGATACTGCAGACTGTATTACTTAAAAAAAATATGTGCATACCCTAACAGAGAATAGGAAGTTGCTAGCATATGTGAAAGGCCAAAACAATTCATCAAAATATCCAGTTGCATCAACTTCACAAGGAATAAATTCAAATCCACAAGTATAAAATTCAATGATTTTACCAAGGCTGAAGACTTTGATGTTGCATCAGAATACTTAAATGCAGACCCTGATCGGTTGAATTTGATGGCAGTGGATGAACTAGTGAAGCAAAGGCGAGTTTGAAATCTGTGTGAATACTTTGATTCCTTGGTGATTTTCGGAGGAGATACTATGACGGGAAATACTGATAGTTCCAGGAAAAGGCATGTAGTAAGTTTAGCTACCCATATAGAAGGAAGGATATCAACTCATTTATATAATAAGAAAGATATTACTTTCATTCTATTTTATAAAGATGATTTAAGAGGCACTACTGATCCTCATGAAAATAAAATGGTGATACGAGCAGAGATAGTTGGGATTAAAATCTTACGTGTACAGATAGATACATGAAGCTCTGCTAATGTTCTTTTCAAAACAACTTATGATCGAATGTGCAATCCTCTTCGAGTTTCTTAATCAGATCAGACTATTATAAGATTTATATGAGTAACATTTCAGGTAATTGGAGATTTTTAATGGGGGTTATGTTTGGGAAACGGACCTTTTCGAAAGAAAGTTAAAATTTTATTCATGGTGATAGATTGTCCGCTATAATGCCATTTTTGGAAGATCATGGCTTTCGAGAATGTATGCAATTGTATCCAGAGTTCATCAATGTTTGAAG
Organism: Limnanthes douglasii subsp. nivea; assembly: GCA_036936605.1. Taxonomy (NCBI): domain Eukaryota; kingdom Viridiplantae; phylum Streptophyta; class Magnoliopsida; order Brassicales; family Limnanthaceae; genus Limnanthes; species Limnanthes douglasii. The sequence goes on along the minus strand of JAUPFV010000003.1, from coordinate 117,617,768 downwards.
TATGTCGTTGATGATCAAGTTGGAGTAGTTCGAAGTGATCAAAAATCTTCTAGGGAATGTTATGCCATAGCCCTTCAGATTCAAGGAACGAGAAGTGATGATAAAATGAATGAATAACAATCATGGGGGTTGACCTCAGATGCAGAAGCTAGAGTTGATGATCTGAGGGAAACTCCGGGTTCTCTGACAGTACGTGAGAATATAGAAGAGTATACTTTTTCAGATACCAATGTACTTTGAATATAGACTCTACTGACCCAGCTTTACGACAACAGTTGTTGTAATTTTTGTTTTATACTTTGGATGTTTTCGCTTGAAAAATAGAAGATATAGTAGGAGTACCAGTCGAAGTGACTTGTCACATCCTATCACTTGATCCAAATATTAAACCTGTTATACAAAAAAATACGTGCTTTTTCTTTAAAGAAGTTAGAAGCCATTGTAGCCGACGTAAATCGCTTATCCAAGGTTGGGCATATAAGAGAAACATAATATCCTTTATGGACATAAAACCTAGTGGTAGTTAAGAAGAAAAATGGGAAGTGGAGGATGTGTGTTGACTTCACTGATCTGAATTGTGCTTGTACTAAATATCCATTTCCTCTTTCTCGGATAGATGCACTAGTTGATTCTACTTCAGGTAATAAGATTTTGTCTTTTATGGATGCTTTTGCAGGATATAATCAAATCCAAATAGATCCAAAAGATCAATAAGTACCACCTTCATCATAGATCAAGGTTTATATTGTTATATAGTTATGAATTTTAGTCTAAAGAATGTTGGAGAAACTTATCAGAGATTAATGAATAAAGCCTTCACTTCTCAGATCGGAAGAAACATGGAGGTATATATTGATGACATGTTGGTCAAGAGTTTAGCAGATGAGACACACTTTGAGGATTTATAGGAGATATTTTTGAACTTAAGGGCTATTAGATTAAAGCTAAATCCAGAGATATGTACCTTTGGAGTTCAACCATAGAAATCATTGGGATATGTTATTAGTGAAAAGAGGATAGAAGATGATCCGGAACAACTAAAGGCTTTGATATCAATGACATCACCTCGAACTATCAAAGAAGTGAAAATCTTAACATGAAGATTAGCTGCTCTTAACAGGTTTATTTCCAAGTTTCCTGACAAATGTTTCCCTTTTTTTCTAAGTCTTACGCAAACCAAAGCAGTTTGAATGGACTTCGGAATGTGAAGTGGCATTTTTAAGCATCAATGAATTATTATAATTACCAGAGATATTGTCTAAGCATCGAATTGGGGAGAAAATATTTGTATACATTGCAGTATCGAATTTTGCAGTAAGTGCGGTTTTGATAAGTGAAGATTTGAGAATTTCACCTCTTTAGATAGGTCTTCAGGAGGAATGGGTGCAGGTTGTATGTAAGGTATAAGAGCGGCATACGTTGATGATAATGGAAGTTGGGAATCACTAACTTTGGAAGGAATATGCATTGATGTTTCTCCATAATGTTGTAGCTGATCTTGGACTTCTTGGATGTATGGATCCATATCTTTCGTAAGCTCATGGGATTGATCGAGATTGATGAAATCATTAAAATCAAAATGATCGTCTCCTCGATTATCTCTAGTTGTTGATTTTCTCCTTGATTGAGTCTTTCGGCCATGTCTAGTGCTACTTCCTCTTGTTAATAATTCAGTTTAATGACTTCATCAGCCTCAGATGAGGGTGTATATGCTAGGGTTTGAGCAGTCTTCTTTTTTGTTCTTCTTTGGGGAGGTGTGGTGCATGAATTATTTTTTTATTTTTTAGGAATTCATTTTATTCCTCTTCGGTGAAGGTGCAGTTTCTTCTCCCTCTTTAATTGTAGGAAGGATTTTTTTGTTGCCTTCATTTTCGGTTTGGTTGGAGGCGTTGAAGTTTCTGCAAGGCTAGCACCAGATGTGCTAGCTGCGTTATTATTTTTTTTCCCTTCTTTTTCAGACGTAGATGGTTGTCTGATCAATTTTGAACAAGAAAATACACTTTGCAATCAGAGGCTATAAGCCTTTTGACATTCATGACCGGATCAGGCGCCTCCATAAATATTTTGGGGAAGTTGGCTCCCACACCAATTATGAATAAGTGATTATTCAGAAACTTGATCGGCTAGAAGGTTGAGTGGAATTCACTTCAAAATTTCTGACAATAATACAAGAGTTAAAATAAATATAATAGTAAAACTTTAGAATAATTCTATAAAGATCCTATAAAAACAAAGCTTACTATATTTCCTCCAAACGAGGTTGAGCCGTGACAGATTGGCTTTGGATATTTCTTTACCATTTTCCCATGCACTAGAGATGAAGACAAATTTATGCTTCCATCCTTTATCAGCCTCCTATAGATCTTCGATTATCTTGACGTCATTCTCCAGGTTCAGATAATAGAAGGGAAAGACAGGTTCCTTCGATAATTTTGTTAAGGAAATAAAATCCAGAATAGAGAGTAGAATTTTGGCAAGTCTGGACACCATGATTACAGATAAGAGAGTGAACTATTGGTTATGAGAAGCTCGCGTCGGAAAAAGGTTGAGGAGTTCAAAATATTCCACTATCATTGGATCTAGTGGAAACCGAAGACCCTAGTTAATTATTTTAGGATACACCACTAGTTTGTTCTTTTCAGTGCCAATATATATACTGCACTCAGAGGCTTTAAATTCTTTTTTTTAAAAGCAGCCAACTCCTCCAAAAGTTCAACAACATATTTTTTATTCCTTTTTTTTAATTGGTGCTTTACTTTGTTTGCACCATCGTTTATTGCATCATATTTCGAATCTTTATCCTCGGATGCTTCAGCTTCAAAATTGGATTGGGTGGCTTCAGAGCCCGCTTCCTCCTCAGAAGCCTCATCGATAAGTTGAGGTGGGTTAGGGTTTGAGGTCAGCTCTATGTTCTCTTGGGTTGAGGGATTTTGTGGAGACTCTGTGGTAGTCTCTACAATTTCCCTCATAAGAGGATAAGTTAAAGATGAAGTATTACCAGCATCACCTCTCATAACGATAAAAGTTTTTCTTTTAAGGAGATGAGTTTTTGGAGTCTTCTTGCGCAGTCGCCGATGTGTTTTAGAATTGGGAGGAGATGATTTTTCTTCTAATTTTCTTAAGTAGGATAAAGTTTGATTTATCTTACGATGGCTTCGAAGGACAGGAGACGAAAAATAAATCCGAAGAGAGTTATCAGATGGTGTTGGAACGATTTGAAGTGTTTTTAACGATTGACTATTCTTTGATGGAGACGGAGTTACAAATGGAGAAGCTGCTTAGCTTGTATCAAATTTACCATAGCAAATTGTTTCTGTAGAAAAGCAAAGAGTGTTGCTTATTAGACCAAAAACTCTGTACTCCTCAGCTCTCTCGCCATTACAAAAGTAATTGTAGGCGCCAAAGACTTTGTTATCTGGCTTTAGAGATTTGAGTTTTTTGGGAATTGTGGCCTTTGATTTTCTGAAAGGAGGGCGTTTTCTCATAAACCAGGATGGAAGATTGAACGAAAATTTTGAGTTTTCTAGTCAAGGTAGCTTAAAGTTTGAGTTTTCCGGTGAGGGTAGCTTAGAGTTTGAGTTTCTGGTGAAGGTAGAAAGTAAGCTCTTTCTTTCTCTGTCTCAAAAATGTTGTGAAGGAAAATAAAGAACAAGGAAGTATTTATTGAGAAATTTGTGGGAGGGGGAAGTGGAAGAGGTGGAGAAAACGATTGGGCAGAATTCCAAACGGTTGTGTGGAAAAGAATTCGACACCTACCGTATGATAGGCCTAGTGGCATACCTAGTTCCTAGGATGTCATCATCCACAAGATTTATACTTTGAATTTTCATGACCGTTAGAAGGATGATTCCATATGAAAACATCCGAAGCAATGTGAAGATTGTCATTAGATTTGAGGACAAGATTTTATTGAGGAAAAGGGAGACAATGAGTTTAAAACAGTTTAGATTTTGAATAAAGAAGTTTTATTTTGCTAGTGAAGTATTTCAAAGCTAATTAGTTTTCATTCATCGAATTTTATAAGAACTAAGGGGGCTACTGATAAGGAAATAAAATAGTGATGACTAAAATGTGATAAATGATGTCTTAAATGTAAATCTATAAAGATATGAACATAATTTAAGTTACAATAAAAGATAAGAGCTAAGATGCAATAAACCCGTCTTTGTAATAACTTCTGTTATTTTGTTATTCCAAGTTCTTAGCCTATAAATAAAGGCTGAGGAGACTATTGTAAGGTGTGTGACTTTGAATTAACAGAAGTTATTTTTTCTTTTCTCTCTAGATTCTTTTCGTTTCTCTAAAAATAAACCTTTTAGAAAAAATAATAAAAATATTTGTGAAAATGGTTTTTAAATAAGTCTAATTGTTTGAAAAAAACAAAATACAAACTTGTTTTCCAAAAATAAAGGTGAGTTGTGTGTGAAATAACTGATTCTTTTATAGTTACAAATATATGTGCATTTTTGTGTTTACAAAATTAAAATAAATTAGAGTTGCGGATTTATGTCCAATTTGGTTCCGAAATAAGTTTGAAAAAAGTACATATTGTTCATTTGCGGCGATTACATGTAATTTGGTTGCGAAAAAACAATTCTTGTTTAATTGCGAAATTATGAACAATTTGATTTCAAATTTGGCCTTGATTTTTTTTTTTCCAAACATATCATTCATAGATTTTGTTTTGTTCGTCTTTAAAAAATAAAAATATCTATGTTTTTTAATTTTTTTATAAGTTAGTGTTTAAAATATATGAATTTTAAACGTAGAAAATAACTAATTTTTGAAGATTGTACGTGTTTGCGTGTTCAGAGTATTCTTAAAAGCCTTTATATTGGAAATTTCAAAATCTACGGTTTTTTGTGTGTAAAAATATTAAATTAAAATAAATAATTCATACAAATAGCTAAGACATACCCCAATGAGATACAAGAGACATGAAAAAAGTCGACAAGAACACAAGAACGACTCTAAACCCAAAGTAGAGTAGATAGTAAATTTGAAGAAAACATGAGGATAAAAGTGACCTCAAAACATTAAACCGGGAAAATAAATGTGATATCAATAAGCAGATCCAAGGATGCCAAAAGAAATGGAAGACAAGGAGCAAGACCAAAAAGGTAAGGGGATCTACAAAGACAAATAAAAGATAAGTAAATAAAATTGAGCATTACATAGGGCAGGAAATCTTGGTGTTGTGGAATATCAACCGAAGATCAGAGAAGATTTGGTAAGACACCATAACGACAATGACCCACTAGGAACAAAAAATCTTGCATTCCTCTCCCTATGGATGTGATAAATGACCGCGCCAAAGCAAGTATGCCAAATATGTCAGTTTCGAGAATGAGACCAATTTGATGCCTCACATACCCAAGATTTCTAGCTACTGGCGGAAGTTGGGAATCTCAACTTAGAACTAGCATAGTTTCAAAGACTCTTAGAGAAACTAAAATTATAGACGAGGTGATAAATAGTTTCAGAGTCTGAGTTGCATAAGACACAAACTGGTGCGGTATTAAAATCCCAACTCAGTATTTTGTCTCAAGTATAAAGCTCACCAACAAAATAAAGAAATGCGAGGAATATTAAATATATTCCATACTACATCGGCCCATCCCACGATTGGGATGGGAGTACAAATGACTTTATAAGTGTCCTTGATTGTGAAATTCAGATTCTCAGCCTTCACAATCAATAATGGAACATCTTTGAAGTTGATGTTAGAGGAGGTAAAATGAGAATGAGATTGTTAATATCTTGAAGATTCATGAGATTCTTTGCTCTTGCCGATCTTATATTGGATGGCCAATTACAGTGAACGTCGTGAATGATATTAAATCTATTGAGGTTTTTTCCAAGTGTAGAATCTTTAATGATAATTGCGGCTTAACACGTAACGAGAGAAGTGGATAAAAGCCAAAGATCATACCAAAAATAGGTGTTCAATCCAATACTAATATCTATCCTTTACAAATTACCATCCATAGGGGGATGTGTAATATTTTACTCCATGTTCAAGTTGGGGAGGAACCAAGATCAAGGTCCTAGCAGTTATTCGTATTTTTTAGATTTGATCCAATCACACAAAATAGAATATTTTTTATTACTAATGATATACTAAAGATGTTTAAAGAAAACTTCTTGATTCTATGTTTTAGATCTAGAATCCTAAAACCAACCTCCATCGTGGAGAGTTAACTTTGAACCAAGTCATTTTAGGCCCTCAAATTTTCATAACGGGACCCGACCAAAAGAAGCGACGTAGGTATTTGGACAGTTCTAGAGAGAAGAATAGAGATAGAAGACCAATAAATTTGACCAGATAATAAGATATAATTGATGAGTTGGAGCCTGCCGGCATAAGAGAGATGCTTGGAAGTCCAAGATTCAATCCTTGAGGTAATTTTATGAAGGAGATGACGACAGTCTAAATGGGTAAGACGACTATTGAAAATGTGAATTCCTAGATATTTTTAACATGGAGGGTACCGTCCATATACCCCAAGATAGAGATGAGCTCGTTACGAAAATTGAGGTTGGTTTCCAGAGATGAATATTTTAATTTTTTGTGGGACTGACTTTTAAGGCGTGAAAGGGAAAATAAATCATCTAGATCATCTTTAATAAGAAAGAAAGAGTTGACGTCTTCATAAAAGAAAATCATAAAATAATCTACAAATCAGAGATTAATTATTTTGAGTTGATGACATTTCCAGTGAATTTGGAAGTTTTTGTCATTACTTTTCTCCTCAAGGATACCAGAGAGGACTTGCATGACAAGGAAAAAAAGAAAATGAGAGAGAGTCTCATTTCCTGAGAAATTTTCTACCATGGATGTTACCATGGAGATCTCCATTAATGATGATGGTATAGGTAGGCGAGGAAATGCATTGAATGATCAGATTGATCATCTTTTTGGGAAAATTCATCGTAACAAAAATGTCGAGAATGAGGTGCCAACGGACATTACCAAAGGCTTTCATCAGGTCAATTTTGAGAGCGACCCTTTTACCTTTGTAATTGGTATGGTAACCTCTCAAAAGTTCTTGGGAAATGATGATATTATTGGAGATATTTCTACCCGCGATGAAAGCTAATTGAGAATTGTCAATTAGGTTAGGGAAAACACTTTGATTCTATTGGTTAAAATTTTAAACATGATCTTGTAGACAACATTGCATAGAGCAACAAGTCTGAAATCAGTAGTTATAGAAGGAGAATCCTTTTTCGAAATGAGAGCGATAAAAGTGGAATTCCAAGATTAGTCGAGAGCTCCCGAGTGGAAGAAATTAAAGACCCTATTACAAATATCGTTACCCACTCATATGGCCTTAAAGAAAATAGGATTAAAGCCGTTAGGTCCATAAGATTTATTAATATCGATATTAAATAAGATGGACTTTATTTCTCGCGAGTAACCTCGCGGGTCATAGAGGTCATATTTGTATCATTTACTTTAGTGGAGAGACAAGTAAAGACTCTCTCCAAGCCGGGGTAGCCAGGAGATGTCTAGTTTTAAGTAAATCCTTGAAATTACTCACAATGACCTTAGAAACACTAGCGGAAGTTGAAACTATAACTCCATGGTAATTATTAATAGAGATAACCTTATTGCAAAATAGGTGAGTTTTAATACTATTATGGAAGAATTTCGTATTCCTATCGCCAAGCTTGATATAGTTTTCTCTAGATTTCTTCATGAGAAAAACATTCTTGAACACGACTAAGAAAGATGAAAGACGATGAATCCTCAATCTCTTTAGAGACAAGATCAGGGTTGAGGGGCCTTGAACGAGACATTATTGCGTTTGAAAAAGGTTTTGTTTGAGCTTTATAAACCTTAGATTTAAAGTCACTATACTCCTTTTGGTTGAGACTCAAGTCGAAGATAGTTGATTTTATGAGAGACGAGATTCATCCCAAAAGAGTTGGTGGGAAGATTCCAACTATTGGTAACAATAGTTTTTGAAACGGGGATGCGATTGCCACATCTTGAAGAATTTAAGAGGTTTCTCCCATCTCTGATGAGGGAGTCAAGATTAAGGGTGATATTGGTATAATCAGAGGAACGAATGAAACCGTAGTGAGTAAAGGATATGGGAAAGTGATCATCTTTGTCAAGGTTGACTATGACTTAATCAATTTTGGAAAGAACGTGATGATTTGGTGGTTTATAAATCCAGATGAACTAGAATCCAGTGAAACGAAGGTCACTGAATTCACAATGGTAACACCAATTATTAAAATTGTCAATTATTGATGACCATTTATCAGAGGAGCTTAGGTGTTCCTCCGACTTAGAAAAAACATTAAAATCCCCGAAGGACACCCATAGGGTACCCGTCATGGCCAGAAATGGTCATAAGGTCATTCCAGAGAGAGATACAACCCAAAGCATCATTGAAAGCAAAAATGACGGTAAAACAAAATGAAGAAGGGAGGTTATGACATTTCGTCATACAATGAATATGCCGAGCAGATTGGATAACATAGAGACGATGAATCAAGAAGAGCATAACTCCAAAAGATGATCTTGTCGGAGGACAAATTCATTTTAACATAAGAAGTGACTCTAGAAGAGCGAAGCCTCTTCGGAGGCGAATCCACCTCCTCACCACTATCAACCTCTTTGACGTCTTCAAGGGAGACCGAACGATGCATATTGACAAAATCAGGGTCAAGCTCGGAAGGATTGGATTCCCCAAAAGTCAGATTTAAATAAGAAATAGCCTTGTGGAAGGGGTTAAATTCCAGAAGACCAGATTTACCCCACATAGATTCAACATTGACCTTTAATAAAGAGATGTTATGAGGTTAAGAGAGAAAGTAACCCGAAAAACAAACATTCCATAAATACTAAAAACCCAAAGCGGAATCCTTCACAATAAAATCATTACCTTGAAAATGTTATAAAACGGAGACCAATAACTAATGAAAATCGATTATTGAGATGTCCTGCAACTATTCTAGCGTAAGAAGATGGGGTATCAAGATAGGATAAGAGCTCGAATTAGTAATACCCATGGGATTGATCTTTACACAAACGATTCTCGAAGAATTTAAATGATAGTTAAGGATTTGAACTTCGTTATTTAAAAATTTTTCTATTTTTGGACCTTTTCCGCGTTACCAAAATTCTTTATTTTAATAAAACGTCCCAAACACCCATTTTCTTTTGCTTTTTAATAGCCTAGCCATAATAATAATATGAGTAGGTCTATGAACCGCATTGGACCAGCCTATAAGGTTAGACGTTGGCAGTTGGTAGTTGTCTCAAAAATTTGTTACCACACAAAGAGTTTAGGAAGTTGAAAGTCTTGTGAATCCATGACCTGACCCAAATAACTCAGACGAGATATCTTTAATTAGGGGTGGCAAATGGGTATGGACCTCCCAGAAATAAATGGATATCTGCCACAATTTAAATAGGTACCTGTAAATCTGGCCTGCCAGACCTGCAACCTGCCAAACCTGTTTACCTATTAGACCGCATAAGCAGTAACCTGTCAGACCTGCAATCTACCAGACTTGTTTACATTTTGATTATTATTATGCTACCTATTAAACCTGTTTAAATTTTGATTATTATTAGTATATGGTTATAATATTATAGGTGTTGTAATTATTTTATAAACCAAAATCATATCTTAAGTTATATTAAAAAAATATTTTTATAATGTATATGATTATAAATTTATTATTACATTTTGGTTAGTATTATTATGATTTGGTTATTAATATTTTAAGTGTTGTAATTATTTTATAAACCAAAATTTTAAATATTAATTTTAAGGTTATAGTGTTATTATTACATTTTGAATATTATTATTATGTTTTGGTTTTAAATATGATATTATGTTATAAACCAAAACCATATCTTATTATGTTTAAATATTAAATTTTTATGGTTATAATTTTATTATTAAATTTTGAATACTATTATTATGACTTGGTTACAAATAGTAGTAGTGTAATTATTATTTTTAAACCAACATTATACCTTATGATGGTAAAATATTACAAGTTATATGGTTGTCATTTTATTATTACATTTTGATTATTATTATTATTATTATTATTATTATTATGTTTTGGTCTCAAATATTAAAAGTGTTGATATTATGTTATAAACCAAAACCATATCTTATCATGTTAAAATATTACAAGTTTTATGGTTATAACTTTAATATTACATTTTGAATATTTTTATTATGACTTGGTTATAAATAGTAGTAGTGTTGTTATTATTTTTTAAACCAACATTATACCTTATGATGGTAAAATATTACCAGTTATATGGTTGTCATTTTATTATTACATTTTGATTATTATTGTGATTTGGTTATAAATATTACTAAGTGTTTGTTATCATTTTTAAACCAAAACCATATTTTATCATGGTAAAATATTACAAGTTATATTGTTATAATTTTAATATTAGATATTGATTATTATTGTGATTTTGTTTTAAATATTACAAGTGTTGTTATTATTAGTTTTTTACAAAAATCATATCTTATAATTATTTAATAGTACAATTGTTCTTATTATAATAAAAGGTAAATATTTTTTTTTGTTTATTTAGCCGTTCACAAGTTTATTTAGCCGTTCACGGTTTATACTCTTGCAGGCCAGGAGTTGTACAAATGTTTTCAAATTAAAATCTAAAATCTAAAATACTTTTTTAGTCTCTTGTCGCTAGCCATTTTTTCCGGTATCAAAGTTGGGATGCTCTCTGGTTTGATTTGGTCGTTAAGAACTTTCCTTCTGAAGTCGGGATTGCGTGGATCGCTCAGATTGAAGAGAAGGGATCTTAACTTGGCATTGGCCTCGGTCTTATTGTTGCTCTGAGTCTGACGCAATGCTCTCTCAACGGTAACTACAATTTGTAAAGGATCTGCGGAAACTTGTCCTCCGGTCTCACCACTAACCTTACATAACACAGCAACAATCAACTCGATCATCTTCGTCTTCCTACTAAAACTTTGTTTAGGAACAACGGTCTTACTCTTAGTTATAGTCGTGTGTTTGACGCTTCGTTTCACCTTCTCGACCATCTTGGAACTCTTAGTTATAGTCGTGTGTCTGACCCTTCATGTCACCTTATCGACCATCTTGGAACTAAAAGTTTGTTTGGTGGTATTACTCACAGTCGTAGGTGCAGTGGCAGGTTTGACGTGAAGTGTGATCGGATCCCTCTCAGGTGGAGGAGAGATCACAAAGGAAGAAAATTCTGAAAACCCAGTTTTCTTGGTTGCTCGACCTAACCTGTTGAAGCCAGAAAACGCTATTGGAATGATCTTTTGGTTTTGCTTGAGGTGTTTTAATAGATGGGGACTTTGATTTTGCTTTTGCTTTTGGAATGTTTCACAAGACTTGTGCTGTTTTTGTTTTTTTTTCAATATGCAATAATATACTAATCGAAACTAATATTGCAATTAATAAAAAATAAATTTAGACTAATAACAACTAATATCGCAAATCAATTTAGACTAATTTAGTTTTTTATTCAAAATAAAAATAAACTTAAAACAACTACAACAAGTAAATAACTTGATAAATTATATGAAGCTATTAATTGAGCTAGTATAATGTTATCACAATGTTATTTTAAAAAATAAAAATAATTAGCGAAAAAAAATATTCGAACTATTCCGAGAACTACAATATGTAAAATAAGAAAGTAGAGCTTTATAGAATTTCTAGAACTACTAGAGAGATTTAGAGAGATGTAGAGTAGATTTAAGAGATGGTGAGTTTGGATTTGGGGTCTCCTCTATTTATAAAGGAGACCCATTAAAAAAATTAAAAAATTTGGATATCCGAACCCAAAATTCGGATAATCGGATTGCCAATTCGGATATTCGGACCTGAAATCCGGATATCCAAACACCGGATTCGGCTATCCGGACAGATCGTCCAGATATCCTAATCGATGACTTGAGCGATGACGTCATCGATAACAGCTATTTATAAAAAAACAAAAAAAAAACTATAAATACACCCCTCAACCTCCTTTCTTCACTCACACCATCAATCTCTCTCTAAATTAGCTACAATATTCTCTCTATTTTTTTTTTCAAACACAAAATACAATTAGATGTCTAATAGGTATATATATTATTTAATATCTACCTAATAAAAATAAAATATAGTAAATATCTAAATATAATCGAACAATATCAAAATCATATTACAATTATCTTTTTTACGATATACATGTCATTGATTATAGAATTTAGATTTAAATAATATATACAAATAATTAATTTTATAATCGTAAAAATATTTTCAATAATATAATAATTTAAAATCAAAATATAATTGGATGTTTAATATGTATATATTATTTAATATGTAACTAATATTAAATAAAATATCTTAAATATATAAATATAATCGAACAATATCAAAATCATATTACAATTATCTTGTTTACGATATTTGACTATATAATTTCGATTTAGTTAAGACATACAAATTATTAATTTTATAATTGTAAAAAAAAATCACTAATATAATAATTTAAAATCAAAATACAATTAGATGTCTAATAGGTATATAGTATTTAATATCTACCTAATATTAAATAAATTATCTTAAATATCTAAATCTAATCAAACAATATCAAAATCATATTACAATTATATTGTTTAGGATATACATGCCTTATTTATAGAATTTTGATTTAAATAATATAATATTTAAATTAAAATACAATAAATAGCATAATTATTTTGTTTATATTGTACATATCTCAATTATTGAAATTAGATTTAATTAATACATTCAAATTAATTTTAAATAATATTATAAAATACTTGATAAGTCGTGCCTTAAATGAGTCTTCTCGTGGATAACCTGCGTGGATTTACCTGCCAAACCTGTTAGACCTATATAAGCAGTAACCTGCAAGACCTGCAACTTGTTTAAAATTATTAAATAGGTTTGGTGGATCGTGTGTCTACATATTTGACACAACTACCTTCAATCTCTAAATTTAAAACTTCTCTAAATAATTATCTATAACTTGCCGAAAAAGTAATATCGAAATTAAACGGATAATTTAAAAATGGCCAAAGCTATTTCCTCCATGTTATTTTTTATTTCCTCCATCTTTCAAATTTTCAAAAACACTAGTGACTTGCTTTTGCCAAATTACCCTTATTTTTATTTCAAATTTATCACTAGATGCCATTTATCTAATAGATAGTCTTACATGAAAAAACACAACATTAACCTAACTTTAATCCAAGATATATGATTCTACCTCTAAAATTAACCCTAAAACAAAAAACTTCAATTTATTGAAGATTAATCATGGAAAATGAAGAAACCCAAACAAAGCCGGAGAACAGCACTCAATCGACAAACAATGTAATTTAAACTTGTTTTTACGTTTTACAATTTCGTAGATTGAAAATACCTATTTCGAAACTTATTTTTTCAGCTAAACCCGTTTTTACAGTCCTGAAAAAAAAACAACTATTTCCGAGCCGGGAATTAGGAATTAGGTGTAATTTTTTAAAAAAATGTGCATCTGATTCCGAGAGGGCCACTCGGAATCAGTTGTAATTTTTTAAAAAAAAATGTGCAATTGATTCCGAGAGGGCCACTCGGAATCAGTTGCAATTGTTCAAAAAAAATGTGCAATTGATTCCGAGAGGGCCGCTCGGAATCAGTTGCAATTTATAAAAAAAAATGTGCAACTGATTCCGAGAGGGCCACTCGGAATCAGTTGCAAACCCTCTGTCTCGTTATATTATGTGATAATTTGTTCACTGGGACATTTCACTTGATTCCGAGTGGCCCTCTCGGAATCAAGTGTAAAACACCAGTGTAAGAAAAGCATGGTGCTCGCTATTAAATATAATTAACCTATTGTCGTCTTCAATTCTGTGTTTGGAACAGTAGGATATCCCAAGGCGAACCCAAGATCAAACCCTAATCGATTCTAACCATGAAATCAAACCCCAAATGAAACCCTAATCGAATCTAACATAGAAATCTAACTTCAAACCCTAATCGAAATCGAACAACAAAATCTAACTACAAACCCTAAATTTGATAACGGGGAAGAACCTAGAATTTCTTTCTCCAGGCTTTCTCTATCTTCGAATCAGCTGTTGTAAGGTAGTGATAAGTGAAAAATGAGTTTTCTTCTTTGTAAGGTAGGTCTCGAGGGTGAGGAATGGGTTTTGTTGTACTGAATAGAATGGTATGTTAGGGTAATGGTTTTGTGAAGAAAAAATGAGTAAAAGGGAAATTTTGTAACTTCCTTTATGGAGGAAATAACATCATGGAGGATTTTTCAAATGATGGAGGAAATAAAAAATAACATGGAGGAAATAGCTTTGGCCTTTAAAAATAATAATTCTCTATATACTGAATGAAAATATCAAACATAGACGGCACAAATCTAAAACATGGACTTTTTTTAAGCAAATAAAGATATATTACCAAATTGAGAGTATTACAAACATAAGGACCAATTTGAGAACAATTACAAAGAAAATGGGCCAGGGTTAATAAAGCCACAGATTTGGACAAATCTCCAAATTAAGAAGAAAAAAACGCTAAAATTAGAGTCTCACAGCATCAGAAGACTTGCCAAAGACGAGATTCAAGACGATCTCAAACAAGAAGCTCCAAAGCTTGGATCAGAGCTAGCCAGGATCAATGTATCCGATTCCCAAGCTTTCTAGAGTTGTAATGACCAGAAGGGGAATTAGAGCATTGCATCCATTGAAGGAATGGCTTTGATGATCATTGATGACCCTCTTAGCTATCCAGTCGGCCGCTTGGTTCTGATTCCTGGATATGTGACGGAAGGTCATGCAAGGGTGAATCAATTTTCTACAGACAGCGATCGAAGACTCATGAATAGGGGAAGCAATGCTGGTGGCGAGAATGTTGATTAGAGTCAAACAATCAGACTCTACATCAACATTCTCCCAGTGGTTTCACTTGTAAATGATGAGACCTTCGATAAGGGCTTTGCATTCAGCCTGAAAAGCGTTCATCTTCCCAAACAGACTTCCAATTCCAATGATGATGTCTTCGTTTTCATTTCTGACAAGAATACCGCCACTCGACTCTCCAGAAGAACATCAAGCTCCGTCAATGTTGATTTTAAGACTACCAGGGTTTGGGGCCAGCCATTTCCGGTACGCAACTTTATTCTTTCTGTTGTTTACTGTTCTGTACCCCAACGTTGAACCCTCATCAATGACATGAGACTAGTGTTTAGAGAGCAGGATGTTCCCAGAATCAATTCCCATTATGATTCTAGTTATTCTGTCAACAACACTCTTGAAGTCATCATGGGTGTTGTTGAACTTGAGGCAGTTTCTATTGTACCAAATGGTCCAACATATTATTTGTGGAACCAGATGCGTAAGAGGAAACTTACTATCAGAAAACCAAAACCAGCAATGGAGAATGTGGTTTAAAGTCATGAATCTTTTCAGAATGATTCTGAACAAGCACCCAAAGTAATTTTAAATGGGCCAGGCGAAGTTGTAGTTGACGAGGAGATGATTTTTATCTTCACAACTGCAACAGAATTGGCATTTGGAGACAGTGATAATGTGCCTCTTGGAAACAATGTTGTCGATGTGAGTAAAGTTTTTAACAATTTTCCAACAGAGAAAAGAGAATTTTTTAGGAATAAAATGATTCCAGATTTTTTTAAAGAAGTTTGATTTGTTGTTTCGATTTTTCACACTGTCCCAAGTCAGCATAGTGTTAAAGTTGCTATCATTAGATAGCTTCTAAACAATCTTGTCTTCTTGTTCAGGATTGAGTTTAAAATAATTAATGTGTTTAACTCTTTCCTGTGGCAGAAATTTCAGGAGAGTTTGGTTATCCCAGCAACTGTCTTTCCAAAAAGACTTAACATTAGTAGAGAGAAACCATATGTCAGGGCTGTGGTTGGTGAGTAAAGGAGGCATATCATGCCACTCATCAAACCAAAATTCAATAGAGTCGTTACCAAGAGTTTATTTAAGATTTTTGTTATCCTTATCTTTAATTGAATGGAGTCTTTTCCAAACAATAGAAGCGGTAGGCTTATAGGTAGTTTTAAGGGGTGGATGTTAGGGCTATAAGTGATATGCATAAGATCAGCCCAAATACACTTTTTCTTTCTAAATAAGAACCAAAGCTTTGGAGAGAAAGTGTGTTGAATATTAATCAGCCTTTTGATATTCAACCCACCTTCATCAAAAGACTTGCAAAGCTGACTCCAGGAGGTCCAATGGATAGATTTATCATTATAGTTGGACCTCCAGAGGAACCTATTAAAGCAAAGCTCAATTTTATTAATAATTGAAATGGGGATAACACTGTTATGCATCCAATAATATACAATAGGGTAAATAACATTAGTGATAAGAGGCATTCTGCCCCCAAATGACAGATGTTTCATATCCCACTATTGAATTTTATTATGAATTTTTTCAATAAGAGGTAAGTAATTCTTCCCCTTTTTATTTGCAGAAATGGTGATGCCAAGATAGGAGAAAGGAGCTGAGTCAATATTGAATCCAGTAGCCATGTTCAGTCTTGTTGTACAAGATTGAGAAGATTTAGCAGAGGTAATGATTTTCGTCTTATATTTATTGATAGCTTGCCCAAAAACTGATTGGTAGTTGTCAAGCAGGCAACTAAGCTTAGCAATGGTGGGAGGAAGGCTGTTGGTGAAGATGATTATGTCATCAACAAACGCCAAACCGGGTAAGAGGTAAACTGACTTAACATAAAACTTCATACTGTCATTAACTTTAAAAAGATTAGACAAACCTCTGATTAGAAGTTCCTCATCAAGAATGAAAAGGCTTGGTGACAGCAGGTCACCCTGTCCTAAGCCTTTCTTCTGAGGAAATTAACCCACACTTAAACCATTTATGAGAACAGAAATTATGACATTAGAGATCAAGTTTCTAATGAGGGAAATAATGTTCTTAGAAAATCCAAAACAAGTCAAAACTTTAAGGACAAAGGCATGAGATATTTTGATCGAATGCCTTAGTCATATCAAGTTGCATCATAATATTGCCTTTGCTAGGCTTTCTGTTGATATTGTGCATAATTTATTTAGCTATAAGAATATTCTCATGAATGAGTCTATTCTTCACAAAAGCACCCTGACTGTTAGATATAATATTAGGCAGAAACACAGCAATTCTATTATTAATAAGGCTAGAAAGCACCCTGTTAAAAATGGTACAAATGCTAATAGGCTTATAGTTATTCCAATTAATAGGGTTTGGGCCTTTAGGAATAAGGAAAATCCTCGTGGTAAACACACTGATAAGTGCATTTCATGTCACTTATTACGCTTCCATTATTCTTAAAATTGTCGTCGGTTCTCAAGTATTTATTGTGTTTTAACGTGTTTTTCCACTATTCTTAAAGGCGCTTGTGCCGCTGATAAATTGTGATAATATTAATAAATTTGTGGTTGAAATTGAAGAAACTGGAAAATTAATGTACTTTAAGGCAATTTTGGAATAGTTGAAAAGAAAGAATATATTATTACCAGTGCTTTTCCGAAGAAAAATATATTAATGCTTGAAAAAAAATATTAATGTTGAAAAAAAAGAAAATATATTTCATGAGATATTGTTTAAAATATTGAATTAAAAAAAAATTAAAGCGAAGCACAAAAGAAAATTAATGTTGAATTAAAAAAAAAAAGACTAATACTAAGATTTTATTTAGTTATATTGTTTAAAATATTATTTTATTAGTATAAATATTTTAGGATTCGTAATTTGAATTTTTAGAGTTTCGACAAAAGTTATAAATAGAAGAAAACGAGAAAATACAAAAGAGTCCCGTTTTGGGTTTTGTTTTACGGCAGAGTAATCAATCAGAAAGAAAAACCAAAATTGGCAACTGCCTTGGTTTTCGTTAAAACACAAAAGATGCAGAAGACAAAAACAATTTGGCTACCTTTTTAATATTCAGAATACATAGCTAGAAAGTAGAAAAAGAAGGAAGAGAAAATGTAATTGACTACCTATTTCGGGTTTTTAACCTGCCAATGGAACGAAAGAGTGAAGGAATGAAAGTGACAACTGTTTACGGTTTTTTTTGGGCAGCGGTAACATACAACGGTCGGCAGGAGGCGGGCAGTTTTTTTCGGTGGTTTTCGAGAGGCACTAGGTGACAGCTACTACCGTTTTCGATCAGCATTTGAGGTAACGGCTACGGTGTTTTTGACCAGTAGTTTATATATTGCTCGAGACAGGTGACGACTACTTCTTTTTCGGTGGTTTTCGATCGGCAGTTTACGGATTGTTTCTGTGAGGCGATATTTACGGCTACTGTTCATTTTAACATTCTCTAAACTTTTATTCGTTTATTTACATTTGTCTTAGAGCTATGTTAACTTTTGAGCCCATGATGATGATTCGTTCGATTATGAACTAATCGTTGTCATGGAACTCTAGCCGATTTGTTTGAATAATACTTAGGGTTTGATTGTTTCATTGATTTGTGAGATACGTTTATCGGTTACCTAGTATGGTTGTGCGTATCGTTAGATGCGTCGCGAACATCTAGTTTGTTAATTTTTAATGAAAGCGAAAGTGGATTTAAGGGTTTAGAACTTGTCATGCTAGCATAGGTTCTTGAATGATTCGTATTGTGATTGTTCATGATTCGTAATATGTCATTAACCATATCATATTACCTTATGTAATCGAAATAGATAACTTGTGCTTAAAACCAATTGTACCTCAATTCATATAGACATATAGGATTGTCATACAAGCGGTGTCTCCTTAACTGCTATCTCTTTTGTGACTGTTTAAGTGGTTTGGTTTACGTGTACTGAAAGGTAGCGTATACTGATTTCGTGTTATCTGATTAGTAATCGTTGTTATCACACATATTGATTAAGTATATTAATACTCTCAGTAAAATAAACAATGAAGTTAGGGTTCCATGTTTTCTCTCGCATAAGTAAACTCGTTAGTTAATCTCGTTAGTTAATTTGCTTAGTTATATTCATAATTTATTACTCGTTCAAGCATTAGTCTAATAATCATACTTTGTTGCATAAGAGAATTCTTGTCATATACACCTGGTCTTCGTGGGAACGATCTTTCTTACTTATTACTTGCTACTATTTGACCGCGTATACTTGCGTAAGAAAAGGACTAACACACACCATTGGGGATACTACTGCCCTTAAGATAGGCATTAAGAGCATTACAAAGGTCAAAACTAATAATTTCCCAGCAAGTTTTCAAAAAGAAAGAGTTGAACCCATCAGTGCCAGCAGTACTGTCGTTCTTCATGGAACTGATAATAGTCCACATTTCATCTTTATTAGTAGGCCTGAGCATAGTATAATTGTCACAGTCTGTTATGAGCTTTGGTATGTTTTCAAATATGTGATCCTACATTTTTAAATTTAAGTCATCTATGCTAATGTAAGAGTCAGTAGATAGGGTATTTTCAAAATAGGATTCAACAGACTTAGCTATATCATTCTGACTATGTAGCCAAACATCATTCTCTTTTATACCATTGATTACGTTCTTCTTTCTTTTTTTGAAACATATCTATGGTAGAGATTTGTATTCCCATAACTTTCATTAAGCCAAGTGTTGAAACACTTTTGTCTCCAGTAGCTCTCTTCATTTTTGGGAGCCTGAATAAGGATGTTATTAGCTTTAGCAAGGTTTGCCTTAGAAGTGAGGATGTTTTCACTTTGGTGAATGATCTCCTTGGTGTTAACATCTTCAGTCGCAGCATTCACTTTGTTGAAGATGTTGCCAAAGTGATTAATATTCCAGTCCTTTAGAAACTTTTTGAGTCTCTTAAGTTTGAACCAGAAAATAGTATTGTTGTTTCCATGACAATGAAGATTCCAATTTTGCTTAACTAAACTTAGGAAGTTAGAGTCATTTACCCAAGCATTGATAAATTTGAAATTTCATTTGTTATATAATAGAAGCAGTATTAGAATTATTAGAAAGAGATATGAGCAAAGGAGCATGGTCAGAACAAGTTCTGACCATGTGAAAAACCTGAACACTGTGCATTGAGGAGATCATGTTGTTGTTGATTAATGTTCTATCTAACCTTTTCCAGCATTTGTTGTTACTCCAGGTTTACTTGGAACCCACATAACCAGTGTCCTCAAGGCAACACATTCTGATGGCATCGTTGAAGTCTTCAGAGCTGCCAACATCAAAAGTGGAGCATCCAAGCTGGTCTTCAGAGCTAGTGATAGCATTGAAGTCACCAGCAACCATCCAAGGAATATCATCACTAGCAAGAGAAACTATATGGTTCCAGAGGTCTTTGCGAAGGGAGTGCTGGTTCTTAGCATAGACAGAGGTAAAGTTGAAAATGTAATTGTTGATATTAATCTCCATATGAAGGAATTGGTCGTGATCAGCATTAACAGAGAGGTTAATGTCATCACACCAGAACACCCACACCTTGTTAGAACAATTAGCAGCAAATTTTCCAAGACCAATTCTTTTAGAAATAGTTTCCATCTTATCAAGCCTATCCATAGGCTTTTGAATAGACACAACCTTAATCCTTTCACTTTGATTCATTAATATTAGCCTAAACAAGGTAGAATTGTTGTTGATACCACGGGCGTTCCAGCTAGCAATCTTTATCATTATCAGATAAAGATTTGTTGTATTTTCTCTCTCTTTTGCGAAGGGAGTTAATTGATAGTCTTTTACCACTTTTGTTTCTATATGCAGATTTGATCGTGTGGTTGATAATAGAATTAAAGTCATGACCAGAGGAGGTGATACTAGGGGAAGCACATGCAGAAACATTACAGCTTCCAAGATTATTGCGTTGAGGAGATAACGAGTGTTCAACATTCTCATTTTCAGGATTTTTTTGAAAATCAGAATCTAATCAATCTTTGAAGAGCGCCAATTATCTCAGGATCATTTTTGGAAGAGCTTTCATCTTCTTCAAGATTAGGGACAACTTCACCAGAAGTTCTAGAATCATAAACTTTGTCTTTGGCTGTAATGATAGATTTAATCTTCCTTCTACACACTAAACTGAAAGTTTGAATCTGTGTTACCTTTGGGACATATAAATTAGTAGAACTTTCTTGTACATGATCAGTAGAAATAATAATATCATCGTTCTCGATATCATTGTTTTTTTCTTTGTTTTTGTCTTTTAAATGAGTCTTTTTGCAATCTTCATTTTTATGACCTAAGACTTGAGATGATCTTAAATCTTCAAATAATATAGAAGAAAAAGTAAAATTTATATTACGTTTAACATTAAAAAAACTTAAACAATGATTTGTTCCAGATCATGTCGAATTCATATCCACCCAAAGCAAAACCTAAGTGAAACTCGGTCTTCAGTACTTTCTACTCACAAACTGAGCTCCAAGGACTAGATATTTGGCTCAGCTCAGCTCAGCTAGAAGGCAACACACTCTTTCATGAGATGAAAAAATTTCGAATCAAAATTAGAAAACACACACATATAAATATCAACATTCTCAATCGCTACTTAACATATTGTTGGTTTAAACCCCTACAGAAGAAGTTTAGCGGATACATGGTCTTGAGTGTTTTCTTTGCTTGAAAGAGAAGTACTAAAGGAATCAACCGAATGCCAATCTAGTGAGACGCCACTTTGAAAGTGACATTCCTGAGAAGAACTAGTGATTTGTGTTTGGCTGTCTTGTGATAATAGCTCGAATTCTTTAAATCTTGCATCTGGGTTTCTGCCATCAAGCTTGATTATCGGTGCTTCAACTGGAATTTTGCCTTCGAGCATGCTCACCGCAGACGACATAATTGGCCTTAGTGTGGGAGATGGGTTGGTGCATAAAAGAGCTAAGTTGATCATCCTTAGTGCCTCCTTTTCCGGGTAATGTGGACCGAGATCCGGGTCTACAAGTTCTAAAAGGTTTCCTTGCTCTTGTAGAACATAAGCCTATAGGAGATGCCACATAAGCCCTTAGTGCAACTGTTACCATTCTAATTATGGTTTACCAAAAATACAAAATTTATAAAATAAACTAAGAGTTGGAAATATGAATTACCCAATCAAGAAGATAAAAAAACTCCTCGTGCGGCCGGTAATTGGTGTTGCTCTTCCCACTGACGATCTCTAAACAAACAATACCAAAGCTATAA
Organism: Limnanthes douglasii subsp. nivea; assembly: GCA_036936605.1. Classification (NCBI taxonomy): domain Eukaryota; kingdom Viridiplantae; phylum Streptophyta; class Magnoliopsida; order Brassicales; family Limnanthaceae; genus Limnanthes; species Limnanthes douglasii. The sequence goes on along the minus strand of JAUPFV010000003.1, from coordinate 117,595,608 downwards.
ACATCGGCTTTGTCTGTCAAATAACCTCTCATTGCATACTCAGGAGCCATATAACCTCTAAAGTAAGTCAAAGAAAAGTGTAAGTCAATCCAAATTCAATTCAATTAAAATGCAAACATCGAAAGAGATAAGAAACATGACAAGAAAGAGAGACTAACATGGTTCCTGCTATTCGGGTACTAATGTGAGTATTCTCATCTTCATCAAGTTTGGCTAAACCGAAATCAGAAATCTTGGCATTAAGGTCCTTATCGAGAAGCACATTTGTCGCTTTAATGTCCCTGTGAACGATTTTCAACCTTGACTCCTCGTGAAGATACGCAAGACCCTTTGCTATTCCCATACAAATTCTGTTTCTTGTCGGCCAATCCAAGTGAAGCTTTTGGTCTTCTTTACCGAAAAGTGCACGTGCAAGACTGTTGTTCTCCAAGTACTCATATACAAGCAACAGCTGGTTTCCTTCGATACAACAACCGTATAGTTTCACTAGATTTGGGTGCTGGAGTGCGGATATCATGCCAATCTCATTCACAAACTCACGGTTCCCTTGTTTTGATTTAGCGGATAGTTGCTTCACGGCAATCACCTTACCATCTGATAGTTCACCCTACAATCAATAAACAAGGTATATCATGCTATGTTCCCTTCTTATTTATTTTGACAAGTCAATAAAATATCTTGTATCACCTTATACACAGGTCCGAAACCTCCTTCACCAATCTTGTTTGCTGGATCAAAGTTATTAGTAGCCGTTTTAATGTGTCTCAAAGCGAAATAACCTGTTTGCATGTCAAGTGCGCGAAGTTCTGTGGGAACAAGAGATATTATGTATTAGTGAAATGGACTGTAAATTAGCAACCTGGACAAAAGTTACTAATATTACCTTTGTCTTCAAGATCCTTTCCACCAAAGTAGCCCAGCTTCCAAAGAAGTAGCAAAAGCAACACGACAACCACAACTGAAGCAGCAACAATACCGAGAATAACTCCGATCGATAGTCCTGTGCTTACCTTAAAGTCTAGATTAAGCAGATAAATTAACCAGCTTAGATTATCAATTCGATGGATAAAATAAATGTATATTGGTTGTAATAAACTTACTCGGTGTGACAGTAATAGCTGATATAAGAGGTCCATAGACACCCCTGTCAGGTATAGCAGTAGTTCCTTTTCCTGACCATAGCAAGTGTATCTCCAAAGTGCTTCCATCCACGGTAATGTTACTGAATTCATCGGGAAATTTCTTACCCACACCACCGGCCTTCTCTGCAATATTAAACTCTTTCCTAACCAATACGCCCTGCAGAAAACATCATACCAGAAATTAAGAACCTTAACACGAAAGTAAACTATAACATAAACAAAAAAAACAGGTCCCATTTGGGTCATGTAGTTTTTTTTTTCCAACTTAAACATCTTTAAACAGTACAAAGAATATGAACATACTTGAATGTATATGTCAAATACTCGTCTCCCAAGGCTGCTATATGTCTTATCATCAGTATACATTATTTCGGCGAAATGGAGTTTTACATTGTAACTTCCTTTAATCATACACAAACCATAGTACTTGAGCGAGTCTGGGGAAAGACGAGCACTCTTGTAGTATTCTGGTTCTCCGGGCATGGTCAGACTCAAATTGCTGGTTAAAAATGGAGCATCTTCCTTTTCCATAAATATCCCTGTACTGCTAAACCCCCATTTTCCCATTGAAACGAAAGTTGACGGGCCAGCCTGGCTTAAGTCCTCTTCATATGCTTTCCCGTCGAAAACCATCCTGCTTCCTCCGCAATTAATAAACAAAGAATGATCTGCAAAATTAATGGACATGACAATTTAGTAGAGTTAATAATTGGACTGTACTCGTGTATAATGGCATATATGAAATGTGGTTAAACTTACGTGTTGCCTTTCCAGGGCAGGGAAGATCTTTTCTTAAGCACCAAGGAAGTCTGCGAATTGAAATAAATTTATGTTTTAATGAATCTTTAGACAAATTTAGCTAAATCCGATTAAAACCTGAATACCATAAGGAAAAAACTTACAAATTGTTATTATCACTCGATGATAAGTAACCTGAGATAAGGTTCCTGCTATGTAATAACAAAGAAATAGAAAATTAGCCTGAAGCGGGTAATTAGGCCCAATGATAAAGCTAATGGATCAAAAAACTTACTGAGCCATATGGTTGCAACTAATTTGAGGTGGGTTTGTAAAATTGTTGTAAGATAAATCTCTGCAATAATTTTGTATAAAGGAAATAATAATGAACATTTTTGGATCGAATATAGTGATGTGAAAGAGTAGAAGTATGAATGAGAAAACTTACAAGGCCCTTTGGTTCTGCTGCAGTAAGAACTGAGGAACTGTTCCACTCAGTGAGTTATTTGTCAAATATCTAATAAGAAATCACCTTTTCAATAAACCCAATCTAGTATAATTCCAGTAAGCGTGAGAAAACAATTCAATTATAATAAAATTTCTGCGAGAAAGTCTGATAGAAACTTACATATACTTCATTTTGTTCAAACTTTGAAATGCACCCGGAATTGGACCAGTCAATTGATTGAAGCTCAGGTCCCTTTTGTAAAGAATAGTAAATATCATAAAAATAAGACAGAAATAGTTACGGAAAACAGCAAAAAATGTTAATTAAACATTCAATAAAACTTACAAATGAGTCAATGAACTCATTTCTCCGATGTACTCTGGGACTGGGCCGGTAACTAAGCAATTCCTCAGTGTCCTGTGTTGTAAGATAAAAGATAAAAACAAACTTAAAAAATTATAATAGAACAGGGAATCAAAGTATAGCGGTGAATGAAATCAAATAAACTTACAATTCTTTGAGGAGGTTCATACCCTGCAAATAAGGGAAATTAGAAGCCGGTCCACTCAAATCCGATATGACTCTGGAAGACAAGAAGTATTCAGCATAAATTGCTGTTAGCAATGTCCTTTTTTATAATATGTCGAAGCGTAAATAACGACATATATTTCCTTACAATCTTGTTAAACTCTTTAGAAGTGATATGGAAGAAGGAATAGGGCCTTGCATTTTTGTACCCTGCATATTCCTATAACGGACAAAGAGTGTCAAAATGTATGCCCAACAAGCTATATTTATATTAATAGAACAAAACCAGTAGAATATATACAGAGTCTCCAGTTTGGTCAAGTTTCCTATAAAATCCGGTATCTTTCCCCATAACGAAGTACCATCAATCCGGCTGCCCATAAGAGAAATGAGCGTTAGAGTTCCCTTAAGAAAATGAATTGAAATCCAGTTATACAAGTCCAGTTTACTTACAAGTCAGTTAAGTTCTTCAACTGGGAAAACGTTTTTGGTATTATTCCGGTAAAATTGTTTGCCGATAGCAGACTAGACACAATTGTCAAACAACAGTCACTCACTTAGCTTACAAAAATAAATCGAAAATTCAACCATAAATCCGATAGATAAATTAAAGTTCAACAAAATCTTACAGTCTTTTCAATGCGATCAAATTTCCAAGTGTTGAAGGAAGTTGTCCACTAAACAGATTATCTTCTAAAATTCTACAAAATTCAAATCTAATTATAATCAAACAATATACATTATTATTTATCATAAGACTGAGATGCATGGCTTACAGCTCTTCAAGAGTAGTTACATATCCGATTTCAGGAGGAATTGGATCACTTAACCGATTTCCTATGAGCGTTCTAAGACAGTAGAAACACAGTTATAAGTCACAACAGAAACATAAAAGACATCGATCAAGAAAAATAAAACATTCTTACAGAATACGTAGCGGAATTTGAGCTAAAGTTGCTGGTATAGATCCATTGAGGTAGTTTCGAGTAAGATCACTGCAAATTAAAAAGCGGCTCAAATAAAATATAGTTTTGATTTGATATCTTGGTCAGCAAGGCACTTACAGTACTTGTAGATGAGTAAGATTTCCAAGCTCAGGTGCTACAATTCCAATTAAATTTTGACGCTTGAAAACTCTGGTTGCGGGTAACATAAAGTCGAATTAATATAGATATATATAAAAGAGCATAAGCATAAAAAAAAACGAGAGGACATATATACATTCCAGTGACGTGGCAAAGAGTGTTGTCGTTGAAAGTACAGTTACATATAATATTGTGATTGATCAAGTCCGTTTTGTTGAAGTTCCATCTGCCATCGTTACATGAAGTTTGCTCCACCTTCACCAGTTTGTTTTGCAGTTTTGCCAATATTGTTCGAAGAGTTTGCACTATTAGCAGCTCACGCAAAAAAAAAAAGTGTGAATCAGTTGGCAAATATTGGACAGAAATATATAATAATATAAATTTATGAACCCGCGTTAAAATATGGATAAAAAAATAATATATAATGCATATGATGATTTGTCTAGTACCAGCTTTTTATAGCCATCGAAGGGTTTAAAACATTAACTTGTTTCTGGACTATCGAATTTAATGATAAAAACACTTTGAAATTTCCAAATTTTTATCGCATGACACCATATTCAATGAAAACTTGTATTACCAATGTTCTATAGATTTTAAGCTCTTAAAGTGTTGAGTGTTGAGTATGATGCAATGCCACGACAACCTTACTTTAAAAAAGCGAATGCGAGACACTAAATTTGGGTAAAATAATTCATGTACTATGTCCGGACTTTTAACAATCTAAAAACTATCAATCACTAAAATTTATACTCCATAGATAAATTACTGTTCAAACCTTCGATTGAAATCTAATATTGATTGTTACCTTCTTGTAGTGGTAAAAGTTGAGCATCAGATCCGAAATTTGAAAACCAACTCAAAAGCACCAAACAGAAAAAAAGAAAAAAGACAGTTCTGGTAACCGAGAAACCAAGACTCATTTTTATTAGCTATGCTTATGACCAGAGAAAATATTCTGTCCTGCAGGTGTTATGAGATAGAAGAAGATAGAGAGAGATGGGGGAGAGAGACTGGAGACCAAGGTTATATAAATAATTTGAATGAAAAAAGTTAGTTGGTGGCTGTAATTTTTAATAATGAAATGCATTAAAAAAAATAGTCGATTAAGACAAAAGGAATTACACGATTCAAACAAGCTGACAATAAGAATATTCTCTTCTGACGATAGGCTAATGACTATGTGATATGTCACCATAGACCGTGACTGAACACTCACGGGGGATATAACGGGATCACACTATCACGGTATCATGAGAAAATACGGTAGAGTTTACGTTACTGTCGTCACAATGGTCGTTATGGTTACAGTAAAAATATAATCACAGTCGTCACACTTTCACGGCAAAACACGTAACATTAATTTGATATTATTTTTGTATACATATAGATACAAATTTTATAATTTATATATTATAATTTAAAAGTAATATAATATTATTATAGTTTTATTATTATATTTTAGTTATTATGTTTTTTTTATTATAAATATAACAAGTTTAGTTATATTTGATTATATATCGCTAGTGATAAAATAGTTGTAGACAAAAATGATTTTGTTCAAAGATGAGTAATCGTAGAAGGCTCTCTAAAAAATAAAACTGATTTTGGGTTATTGTAGAGGGTTTTTTTTTTGTGTTTTATAAGTGGAAGCGATATTAGACAAAGTTTGGAAGAAAATAATGACTACTTTTTTTTAAGCGTTAATTTTCCGAAGTTAAGAAAAAGTTTGGAGTAACCTAATTTATGATTTGGATCAAGTGAAGAAAAATTTAAAATCTTAGGCAGATATTATAAAACCAAAAACAGCAATCATCCAGAATCAAAGTCAAGTTAAGTATTAAAAGAATCACATTGATATGCATTTTTTGGCCAGTGTAAAAAAAACCTACTGCAACATCTACGCACACTGGTATAAAATTTTCACTAGGACAACCACAACTTGCAACAATAAAGACATTCCTGAACTCTTTTGGCTTTCAAAGAGAAATCAATGTTTCACACTTGGACATTATACATATCCTTCTTGAATTAAATATTGTGGAAGATTTTAAAAGAATTTGGAAGAGAAATGTTTGAAAAATAGAAGACAAAACAATCAGGCTTGTAAAATTGTAGCCTTATTTCTCACCATACAAAAAAAAACTTAATCACTTCGGTCTAGAATTCTCTTCAAATCTTTCAAAGTTCATGTATAATAAAGGGATGATAAGAACAATAGTAAAAGTTTTAGGTAATCTTCTTATAATATGGGTCCATTCTAAGAACATAATTAGACACAATTTTTGCAAGGTATGGTTAGAAATAGATGTATCACAATATATTTTCACCAAATTCTGGATATGATCTGGTGAAAATGACAGATTTTGGTTAGAAATTGTATACTGGGAATTTTCATTATACTATTCTAGAACAAATATTTTCTCAAAAAGAACCTTGAACAATCTCACACAAAAGACTCAAGGAATATGACATCTCAAGAAGAATCAAGAAAGCCTAAACTCAAATCAACAATTATAAAAGGTTCAAACCAAAGCCTCAACTAATCTTAAACCTGAAGAAAGAAGATAGATTACCATATATCAAACAATAGTCCTACAGGAAACTATAATAATGTCTTATCTTTAGAAACATAAACAATTATTCACGAAGATCTTATCATAAAAGGGAAAACAAGTAAAACATTGAAGTTAAAGATTCAGAAATTCTTGTACCTTAATGGAAGTTGTTATTGACACTAAGGAGTTACTTAGTGAAGACGAATTCAATCATCAAAACATAACCAGCTTGCCTTCATCTCCTATACTGAAAAGAGTGGAAGTTAGGAAATGTTTCACAAGGTTTTGAACGAAAGAATGAAACAATCTAAGACCAACAACTCTAAATGTCTCATCTTTTCCAAATCTTTTATATTTAAATAACTAGTAAGATTTTAAGTTGGAATATTATGGGTTTAAAAAATAAAGCATTATTAAGAATATTAAAATCAATTATAAAAACCGAAAAATAGATTTTTTTGCTTTGGAAGAGTTAATAGCTCCTAAAGATAAGCTTCATTTTATGCAAATAAAATTGGTTTCTTTAAATATAATTCTAATGTTAATAGCAAAAATTAGGCTTTTGGGGATATTAATTAGTCTGTTGAAGTCAGTTGAAAATAAAGGACAACTTATTCATCTCAAATTTAAGGATAGCAACCTAGATAAAGAGATTGACATGACAATAATATATACTAAATCTAAGGTCCCCAAGCTTGATCTATTGGAAGACTTGAGAATATTATCCTGAGAAGTTAAGGAATGGATGGTCCTTAGGGACTTTAATGCAATTCTTGACTCTTGTGAGCAACTCTCTTGTTTCACTCTTTGTACTAGGAGTATGGATGAACTTTCTCATGCAATAATGGACTATAATGTAGATGATGCGAGTTTTATTGGTTCTAAGTTAGTTGGACCAACAAAAGAAAATAGAAGATACTAGACATAGCTTTCTATAACTCTGTCTGGTCTGATTATTTTTCTACCACAAGAGTATATCACCTATCTAGAACTTTTTCGGATTATTTTGTCCCATGCATATCTCTAATATCAGACCATATAATTCACAAATCATCTTTCAAGTTTTAGAATATGTAGACGCTAAATCCTAATTTCCTAAAGGTTGTGGAAGACAACTACAAAATTAGTATAGAAGGTCCTCTAATTCATGTAATCAAGCTGAAGAAGAAGTTAAGAACATAAAAATTAGCCTTGGGAGTTCTCAAATTTTTGAAGATAAAATTAACATAGCTAAAGCTCAAGCTAAGTTACTTCAGCTTTTGGCCAGAGAAGAAGAATAATGGATTCAAAAGAGTAACATTAGGCGGTTAAAAGACGAGGACAAGAACATGAGATGATATAACAATTATGACAAAAGGAAAAGAAAGAGAAACACAATTTAGGGAATTAAAAATGGAGAAAAGTGGATTACTAATCAAGATAAATTAGGGAATGATGCTACTGTATATTTCAAAAATTTACTAAATATCATACTTATCAAGTTAATATTGAGAAAATACCTAGTTATATCCCTAAACTAATAAAATAACTAAGAAATCAATTGAGGAGATCATAGATCTTTGATCTACTAAAGCTAGTGGGATTGATGGCTTCAATGGTAAATTTTATCAGTATTATTGGCCAATTATTAAACATGATATTTGCAATGTTATCAGTAGGTTTATCACTGATGATGTTGTCCCTCAAATGATCTTCTCAACTACCATATGTCTCATCCCCAAAGTGGCTACTCCTAGTCACTAGAAAGAATACAATCCAACTGGTCTATGTATCTTGTTCAACATGATTACTTCAAAAGTCATTAACAACAAGTTAACTTCTATCATTCCCAATATTATCTTAACCTATTTCTAAAATTTAATAATGGGACCTCTTCCTCCATTATAATAAATGGAGAGCTTCATGGGTATTTCAAGGCTACAAACATAGTTAGACAATAGAATCATTTATCTCTTATTCTGTTTATTATTGTAGAAGAATTCCTAATAAGGGGTTCAAAAATCCTTTTTAAGGAAAATCATAGACTTCAATACAAAACTAGAAGTATAATAAACATACATTGTTTGACTTATGCTAATAATTTATTAATTTTTACAAATGTAACCCTCTCAAGTCTTAATATTCTCAGTTCCTTTCTTGAGAAACATCAAATGCTACATGGACAAACAATTAACTAAGAAAAAAATCATGTTTATCACTTATTCAGACTTATATTTGACAAGAAGATATTGAAGACTCCATTAACTAATTTTTATCTGAAACTGTGGGTCGATAGTACTAAGCTAACATGGAATAATTCAGGTATAGAAGAAACAAGTCTAAGTTATGTAAAAAAATGGAACATATATACTCCTAGGAAATGCTCTTTCTTGTTATGAAGAATGTTGAATAGGTGGATTTCTACTCATTCTATCATACAAATAAGAAACTATTCTTTAGCTTCAAAATGCTAATTTTGTCAAAATTAAGAGGCAATTTAGCACTTGTTTATTCAATGTGAGATTGTCTGGGAAGTATGGAAATACTTCACATGTCTCTTTAGGATTCTTATTGAGAGAAATATATATTTACCTTAAATGTTAAGAAATTGGTTTTGGTCAACAAATAAAGATGTCCATATCAGGACCATCATTCTTTTTATTACTTGTTGGGTTTTGTGGCAAGCTAGGAATAAAAATAAACATTAAAAATATATCTCCTACTGTGGCCTCTATCCTATCACATATTAATCACATACTATCTAGTCTTGATCAAGCTAAAATACCAAAAAGATCTTACTGGACTCAAACCTATAATAAATCATTAGAATTAGAGGGCATTCACCATCTTGACAAGCGAAGGTCTTATCTTCTACTGAAATAGAATCTTCCTTTAAGGGGAATATATAAACTAAACATAGATAGAGCTTGTTGTTTGTATGGGAAAGCTAGTGAGGGTGGTCTAATTAATGATTGAAATGGTAATTTGCTAGTAGTTTATGGTAGGCTTTATAGGAAACAATATCCCTTAATAGCATAATCAAGGGCTCTTCTAGATTGATTAATAATCTTCAAGGAAAAAGGCTTATTTGTAGTGGGTATTGGGACAGATTCTAAGCTTTTGATTGAACTAATAGGCAAAGACAAATGTCTTTGGTATCTAACATCTCTAATCTCTTTCTGTAAAAAAACGTTTTTCATCTAATGTGTCCATAAAGAATATTTATAAAGAGCATAACAACGATGTTGATTGGAATGGAAATCATGCTCTCAATTCTAGATTTTTTATTTGACTTTAAGCTAACCTAAATTCATAACTCATTAAAAGATATTATCCTCATATAAGGTCTAGAGATTAGATATTTAAAAATAGAAGATAGCGAGTCCCATATATAGCAGATTTTACCTTACTATTTCTTTTAAATTTCAGGTTTTATTCAATCAACAACCAAAAGGCGTTCAGAGGAAGTATTCATGATAAAAAAAGTTATTACAATAAAGGGTTCTTTTCGGTTCCTGATACTATGTTATTGGCCCTTCAAGCTTGAATACAAAGATGAAGTGTTTGGCTCCCTAAATCCAGGTTCTGATATACATTAGGAGAAATTTGAGAAAAAATATGGAAATTTCTTTGTTAGAAATTGTTTTAAATAAATGGAAATTGCATGGTCAATCTTTGGTCATTTCCAATGTAACAATTAGTAATAAGAAAGTACCTACAAATCAATAATTATGGATAACATTTTCAGAACAAAGGAATATTAAGTGGAAATTTTGTTGATTTAGCTCTTTAAAAATAAGAAACTTCTTTCTAATTCACTTGGCATTCAAAAAGAAGAAGTTGTGGTGAACATAGCCAAAGTTAGGAGCCAGGCTGATTTCACTTTGTTAATTCTTATATCAGGAATTAGAAATAAAATATTACTAACTCTTGATATACATATCTTACTACCTGACAACTTAATCTTATAGATTGTATCTCTTCACTTGGAAACTTCACCAATTTGGATCCAACGATAATTTGAATCGGAAGCACGACACAGGTTCCTAAGAACTCTGATACTTACACAAGGACTTTCTAGAAATCAAATTTAATATCGGGTATCAACTCTAGAATGAAATGAATAATGTGAAAGCATCTACATACTTTCATAATGCTTGTGGAATCTAATGGAACTCTTCGGTTGAGTCAAATTAAAAAATTCTATCAATAGATGACTTGTAAAATCCTGAAGCGGATTAACAAAGAAGATATCTGCTGATGGATTTACTCAATGAATTGCCAAACACATCAGTATCAAGAGACGAATTCTCAAAACAACCACGATACGAATCTCAAGAATTGGTCATCATAGGCATATAAGAATAGGTAGTAGGTAGATTATGGCTCACCAGTAAGTTCCCTTTTACGTGCATGACCACTATTCTACTGGCCAAACCCTTTTCTCTAGCTTAATTTCAACTTAAGAATCGAATGAAATAAAGAAGTTTAGTTATTCGAATAAGTAGCTATAAGTACAACCACGTACCAGTATCTATAATGAAAATAAAGGAGAGGTGTTGATTTGGTAGCTGATTTACTGGCTGAGAGAAGAGGTGTTGTTGAGGCTAGGGTTTCATGTCACCTCAAAGGCTGATAGTGGCAGTGTGTGAAAAAGAAAGGATGGTTGTTTCGAATTAAGGTCGAGCTGGTCTCAAGTGAAATTCCTAAGCATATGTACAATCACAGGCGGAGCTGCAGTGGATTCCATGGGTGCCCAGGAACCCACAAAGTTATATTATATATTATAATAAACATTCCCAAATACTAAAATTATCCTATCTCAGTGGAAAAACTTGAGGTAGGAACCTAGTGGTCTTAGGTTCGAACCTCAGGTGATCCACCTAGCAAATAAGTATATGAATGTCATTATATATATATATATATATATATATATATTAAAGAACATTAACACTTAATATATATCCTCCTCTCTTTGATATATATTTAATACTTTTGTTATAATTTGGTACGATTGAATGTTAAGTCTAAAACACTTAGACGATATATGCTTTGAAAAATTTAACGAATTGCTTTAACGATTGAATGTTAATTCTAAAATACTTAGACGATATATGTATTTGAAAAATTTAAAGAATTGCTTTAAATCTTTTCCATGTATACTGTTTTTTTGCTTTTAACAATAACCTAATTTCAACACTAGCTAAGTAAGTTAAATTCGAGTAAATTAAAATTAAAAAATCAAATAATTTTTTTTACTCCGACACTTTCAAGAACATTGACTATAGCATAGATTTGTCGTCTCTGGACTCCTGTAGATCTCAAGACAATGAAGGACATGTCAAGATACACACATAGTATATGAAGATAAGTAAAAAAAGACTAAGATAAAAAAACCTAAATATGAGGCAACATCGTCAAGTTGGATAACCTTGGTGTGCTCATGATTTCATGAATAAAAAAACACTAGTTAACCAAACAAACCAAAAAAAATCATACATAGTGCAAAAAAAAACTTAAAGATCTATATTGTCTACTATTTCGATTTTGGACAATAACCAGGAATAACCAGGACCCCATAGGGATCAAATCCTGGCTACGCCACTAGGTACAATCTAAAGAGCTTTATTTTCGCTTGGGACTAATTAAATAGGTTGGACCGGATTTTCTTCAATATGTTTCTAACCCATGTATATTTCCAAATATTGTTACGTTGTATATATAATTAATAAAGATGGGTTGGTTTGAAAAAAATAGTGATAAAATAATACTTATAGTTTGATTATACTAGAACATGGTGTAGTTATTTATTTTTTTAAGTGGTAAAAAATTATGATAAGTTGTTACGTTATGAATAAAAAGTAAATTTTATTAATTTAAGTCTTTCATAGTTTATACTCTTGTGGACCAGGAGTTGTACAAATGTTGTGAAGTTAAATTCCCTATTAAAATGCCATTTCTTTACCCGAGTTTCATGTTCTGATTCAAGAAAATAGTACATCGAGAACTTAAATCAGCAATGATCATCTATCGCTAAACAAACTTGATTGAGTAGATCGATTATGAATTTTGATCCAAGATTCTAGAAGAATATTAAAGAAGATTTTCATCTGAGAGATTATAGTAGTAATTATAATAATTGGTTTTAATATACTTTAGAAGAACAATATTGTTTTAGAGATGATTTGAGAGATAAATAAGAAATGGATGAGTTTATTCTCTATTTATAAAGAATAGACTATTTTTTTGATCAAATTGGATATCCGATTTGATCTATAGAAAAACATTTCAAGAGGTGATGCCAATATTGTAATGGAACTAATATTGGATGTCGTCATCGGCAGAGGGGAGTACATGAAAATAGTACAATATTGTTTTATGATATTCGAAACTCCATCTTCCTATAGCCTCCTTGGCTAATTATGGCTGGACTAGATGCATGTTGTCGTCTTTACTGTGCACCAGTGCCAATCTGGTCAAAGGGAAGGTCACAATTATTTTTATAAAATCAAAAAATATCCTGGAAATTTTACGTTGCTTTACTTTTCTTAAATAAATAGCAATTAGTAGAGATGCGATTATCATAGAAAATATAAACGACCCAACATTATTGATCCAAGAAAGGACATCGACAACGTCACGATAGCCGATACAATGACACTAAGACTAGGGCGAGGCATCAACTTTACATTACGGTTTGAGTGACTAACTTGCGTACGACACAATCTCGACATTTCACTTGGAGTGTCAAAGACGTAACTAGAGTCACAACCCAAATAGCATACCAAAAACACACAATTAATACAAAGTGTCGACCAATCAAGCAAAATAATATGTCATATTTCTATAAACTGGAAGTTATCATTATAGAATCATACAAACTCGCCAATATAAATTACTCGATGCAACATATAGGATCAATATTTTATCATTCATGGTACTTTGTTTTGGCTAAAACCAGATAAAAATACACAAGGAAGATCAAGAGAACAAAATATTCATTATGGAGAAAGGATCACATTTCTATAAGGTCACGCTCTTTGATTTGAAGAACGCTGGGAAAACATACCAACAATCCTAAATAAAACATTCTTCACAAATCTCAGTTACAACTTCATGCATACATCGACAATATACTAGTTACTACAACGGAAGAGAATGATCACATGGCCAACATATCCGAGAATTTACTAAATTTATGATGAGTAAATGTTAAACTAAACCCCAAAAAGTATGCCTTCGACGTTTAGTTTGGAAAATATTTGGAATAAGTTATTAATTAGAAATAAATTGAAGTATACCCGATGTAACTATCTAACATGTTAGCCGCAACCGCTCTAAACAACATAAAGAAAGTTCAAGTTCTAACAGGAAGGTTGGCCACATTAAACCGATTCATCTCTCGTTCTTCGAATATATGCCACATTGACCCACCATGTGAGGAGGCTTTCACCAATATCAAGAAATTGAAATCCTTCCGTGCCTCTTGATCCTCCCTTGTCAATCAGGATGCCCTTGGTAGGTACCACTAATATAAAATTTAAAAAGAATAAATCATCATCAAACGTACTGACATGATCAACACCAGAGGTTGTGGGATCCTGAACAATATCAAACATGATATCATCTTCAAGATAAATCATTGCTCGTATAGTTTCTTTCTCTGATATTGTCAATGAAACATATTAGAACATCCCATCCACTACCGTCAGGTTGGCTTTCGCAATTATCATTACTTAGGTAACGGGTACCTCGGTAACTTTAGGTTTCAGTTTTACTGACAAATTTTCACTCGACATGTGACGACGCTTCACCTCACTAAAATTACTTTTACCGCGTTTAAGAGGATCTTTTGGACGCCTAAACAAAATTTCTATAATATTCCTGGTTTAGGCCACACTACCTTCTACTCGAGCTTAATTCTATGATAGTTCCATTTTACCCTTTACTTGCTTAGGTAACTTCGACAACGCATCTTTATTTTAATGCGATGGAAAACGCTTAGAAAAAAAAGATATTGTAGTAATATGCCCTTCCACCTTCTTAGGTCGTCCACTTACTATTACCACTGTTGATTTATTTGGAGGTGTTCTCAGCTCCGACGTTTCACTTTCAACTAGAATTTTGCAGACATAGAATCCACCATGAACATCTATATTAGACCAGAGGCCACTAAATGTAAAGTGCACCCATACCAACATATTTTAGCAGAAATATCAGAAAGCAACAAATTCTCTCTTCATCTCTACATAATGCTCCCTTGTCTCAAGAGTTTTCTTAACATAAAGACACCCTAACACTAGAAAGTTAGAAAATTCAAAGGATTCATAAACTAATAGAAAGACGAAGAGAAATAATTACCATGTTAGCTCCAAGCAGAGAGAAGTATTGCCTCTCCCCTTTCGCACCAATTTTCCCAACCCGACCATATACACGAACTACTGTTTCCATGTTTTGTTGCCGTCCAAAGGTAAATTAAAACTCTCTCCCCTTCGCTCATGAGGATATATAGATATTGGGAATTAAATCGTCTAATAGTTGTGTTCATCGTAAGAAAGTGAGACACACTTAAAATATTGTAAAGATGGTGAAATATGATGATTGTTACGTAAAGAACCCTCCAAACGTTGGACACCAATTAGCTCGAACATACCCGATTAAAAAAACCACAACATGTTCGATTTAGGAAAGTTGAAGCCTGTGGTCAAGATTATAGGTAAAAAATATGATCTAAGTATCTAAAAAATTGAATGGTTTATCTTTCGAACCGGGGAAATAAACATGTTGCCCATTTCGACATTTTCCTCACCACATCTTCTAGTGAAAAATATGTATAATCCTCTTTCTATATCGTACATTCCTCATGATATTCTGGATACTTCTTGGAAAATTCAACACATATTCATATCGATTATTAGGATGACTCGGCAACACCTTTCACATATGAATAAGTAGACCTGGTGGGACAATCGACATCTAGAGGACTCATGCTCTAGCTCGAATGCTAAATCTATCTACAAGGGAAAACCATTGACTCCCGAGTAATCCACAAACCATGATCAAATATAGAAATATAAAAGGTACCTCGGTTGTAATATTTTTTTCACAATGTCTACATTTTGAGTAAGCCCAGACAAACAAAAAACTTCATGGCCAAAGCCCTACAACACCTTTAAAGCTTGATAACACCTTGTATTATTACAATAGCTCAAGCCAAAGTCGTACATCAAGTTCAACCTTCGACAACTACAACATATTAACCTCAATCGAAACTTGACAATAAACTATCCTTCCCACTGGCGGCTTATTTACCACGAAGACTTCAACATACCACCTAAAATAACTTTCAGTTCAAGGTAGTGTATGTGTGTATGTGCGATTGAAGCTCTTCCTTTTATTTTTAAAAAAATAAATAACTACTCAAGTTAACAATTATTTCTAACAGTTTTAACAAGAACTTTGAGGGTCCATAGTAGAATGTTTTTTTGATATTAATAGATATATTATATAACGATTTATTTTAAATATTATAAGAAATATGATAACAATCAAGTTGTAACAAGGACTACACAATGTTGACGGAATTATGACCACTATACTCCCATATTGGCACCATTGAACAAACTATGACGTTCGCCCTCATGGTAGAGTTCGGATTTTTTGGAATCATAGTGTCTTTAAGGCCGATATTCAAAGTTCTTCTCTCCAATATATGGAATCTAGGATTACATTAAAAAAAACCTCCAATTCTACCTCACGGCTGATTTACGGTTTTAATGAGCCATATGACCGCCTGTCTTTATGGTATGATATTGGGAACAACTTTAGCTCTAGGCAGGTGAGTCCTTGGGTAGCTATTGGAAAATTTAACTCTATTAGAAGCCCCTTTGAGCACTCGGGAAGATCTAACGTTTGGACGAGATCCATTAAGGACTTTAATGATTTTTGTTACCTAAGTGGTCTCAGTGACCTTCACTCTTCTGGTTTCTCAATTTTCCTGTACTAATAAATAAATTGACAATATTATCTCCTAAAAAATTGATCGAACTATTTTCAATGGTCTATGAGATGATAAATTCCCAAACTTCTTCGCCTACTTCGACCTTCCCCGCACATCTTACCATACCTCAATCACTTTTCACCTCACAACTCCATTTCATCCAAAAGATAAGCCGTTTAAATACTTAAAAATGTAGAAAATCCATCATTGCTTTACCAATATTGTTTTGGAAAATTTCTCATTTCCTTGTTATGGCGATCCCATGACCATCACGAGCCTCAAGCTTTTGAGAATACAATCTCCCTCCTGAGTTAAATAAACGAGAGTATTGCAATATTAGTGATAGGGTTGAACCGACTCAAAATGATATATTCCAGACTTGGTTGTGCCTTACAAAAAGTCCTACTGATCCTACCGTGATTTGCGCTGAAATTCAAGCCTCTAAAACTACGTCTGCCTCAGTAGAGCGGAGGAATCTCTCCTCATATAAAAATTCAGGAAAATGTTGTTGAAATTAGGTGATCGTAACTCAAAGTATTTCCATAATATCATCATAACTAGGAGAGTGTGAAATAAAATAATTGTTGTCAATGATTCTAATTGTGACCCTATCACAAACTCCAGAAGTGTTGTTGATATCTTCACTAATAATCTAACCTTTTGGGCTACCCAAGCCCTGCCAACTATACAGGCCTGGATAAAGTTAGAAAGGCTATTACCACTAGGCTTGGACCAAATAGTAGGTCTAATATGACAAGACCTGTTAGTGATGAAGATATTAAAAATGGAATTTTTTCCATCGATAGTAATAAGGCCCATGAGCCTCATGGGGTTTAACGCCAGTTTCTTCAAAACAAATTATGCCACTATTAGCCCTGAGTTCTACAAAGCGGTAAAATGTTTCTTCTTCCATGAAAAATGAACCCAACTGGAAAAACATACTAATTGCGGTTATCCCAAAAACCGATACCCCATCGTCCCCTTCTAATTTTCGTCCAATTGCTAGTTGTAATGTTATTTATAAGGTTATCTATATAATTCTAGAAACTAAGATTAAATATTCCCTTTCAGTGTTAGTTGACCCATCCCAAACCGCTTTTATACCGGGTCATATCAAAGATAATATCATGCTTACCTAGGATCTCCTTCATGGCTATCACACCAACAAAAAAGGTTCAAGATGTGCTCTTAAGATTGACCTAATGAAGTTCTTTAATAATATATGATTTCATCTCTTACATGATGGAATTCCCTACGAAGATGATTGGTTGGAATCTCGAATCCATTTCCTTGCCCTCTTTCTCCATTAGCATAAATGGTAACTCGATTGGAATTTTTAAATGCAAGAAGTACCTCCGACAAGGAGAACTTCTCTTTCCATATCTATTTGTTCTTGTTATGCAGGTCATCTCTAATATTATGAAGGAAAAAAGTCAAAACCGACAATTCAGGTACCATTGGAAGTGCCATTAGTTGAAGATTGTGAATCTTAGCTTCGTAGATAACCTCGGGATCTTCTATAATATTAATATCCCATACATAAACTTAATTAAAAAGAGTTTTGATAAATTTTCTTGCCTATATATCCTTCAATTCAATCCCAACCAGATTAAGAATTATCTTTCAGGCACACCAGATAACATTTGCAGTTATATCATTGTCACGTTTGGCTTCCACGAATGCGCGCTCCCCATCAGATATTTGGGTGTCCCCATCATCTCATCCCGATTAACATATACTGATTGCAGCCCTTTTTTCAAAATATTATCAAATGTATCAACTCTTGGAGGTCTCGAGACACCTCTCTTATGCAGGAAGACTTCAACTTGCCAAATCTGTCCTCTTTACTAGTTAGGTCTATTGGGCCTAAGTTTATTATTCTTCCAGTGCGGGTTCTTAATTAACTCTCTCTACTGTTCATATATTTCCTGGGGTCAGGGCTGGAGCTAAAAATAACAGGTTCAAAAGTTACTTGGGATAAAATTACCTTGCCCTCGGAGGAGGACGGCCTTGGGATTCTAAACCTATGGGTTTAGAATCAGGCAGTCGCCTGGAATAATTTTTGGTCCATATTGACTAAGAACTCAACCTCAATATGGACTGAATCGATCATCAAGGAAAAGTTTAAAGATAAAAGTATTTGGAGCCTCTACATCGGCTCCTCCTTAAGCTAGAGTTGGAGGAAAATTATCAAGCTTAGACTCATCACCGCACATCTTTATAAAGTAAATATCAATAATGAAGCTTCAACCTCCATTTGGTATAACCTATATCTCTTCTCCAATTCCCTGGTGGACCGATATGGACAAAGTATATAATCAGATACGCCCGCTTACAGGTTAATTTAAGGTATCAGATATCATCAGCAACGACTCGTGGGTGTGGCTTAATCAGATTCGTTCTGGTAAAAGGTCTCACAAACAACATTTTCTTGATATTGGTAACACAATCAACCAATACTCGACAACTTCAACCAAGATGATACATTTTTCTAAATTCCAAACCAAAGCAGAAATAGCTTCACGATCATCAGTACTTACAGGTACATTCGCTCAACATCCCCTAAAGCCAGTTGGGCATCCTTAATTTGGAACAATACAATATCCCCAGACATCAATTCATATCTTGGTTAGCTATATAAGGCAAGTTAACTACGCGTGACAAACTATTAACTTGGGGCTCTCACACAAACCCGAACTGTATTATTTGTAGTAATGACCCAGAATCTATAAATCATATCATGCTCGACTATGACTGCTCGAATCTACTCTAAGGATTTATTTCTAGAAAATTCAATATGCCTCCCAATGTTAAGGACTTCGTAGTGTAAACTTTATTCATTAGACTTCGTAGTTTCTTTTCCTTAGTTTGAGAGATTATAGTAGTTGAGTTGAGAGATTATAGTAGTTGAGTTGAGAGATTTTGGAAGAAAAATATTTATTCATTAGGTTGCATAGTTCGTTTCCTTGATGACATTAAGAAAATCTTTTACATGAAGCTTATGAAGGATGTGAGGATGAAGAACTGGTGGAACGAGAAGCTTACAATTGTTTTATGATGAATAATATTTTTTATCTATTTTTAGTGGCTTTGTAATAAGGTATTTAAATTTAAGAAAATTATATAACTCCTGACCCGCAAAGTATAAAATCTGAAAGACTTAAACCAATTGAATATTTTTATCCTTCAATCTCATAATGTAACTTATCACAACTTTTTTTACCATTTATAAAATAATCAAACTACAATAATTATTTTCACTAATAATAATTAAAATATAACAATACTTATATATTAAATCACAATAATCAAAGCATAACAATAATTACAATATAATAATAAAATTATAATAATCTTATACTATCTTTAAATTATAATATACAAACTATAAGAATTTGTTATTAAACAATAACAACCTAATTTATTCGTTACCGATGTTTTTTACATCCATCACACATGTTTTGTCTTACTAATATGACAATTATTTACCCTTATTTGACATCACAAATTTATACCGTTATAACATTTTACTATATTCTATTGTGGGGTATCGTAAAACTGGTTACATTTATCTCTTATAATGGTTTTTAATATCTAAAATTAATTACATAATTTTTTTTACTATATTTTATTATATCAAAACAATCATTTCTATTGATTTTTATTATCGGCCGTTCTTCTTAACAAACTAACATGAAAAACACTAACAAAAATAACGACTAATACGACACTAACATTAATAATTTGTTTGGACAATGACCACCTTTTATAACTACAAGTCTACAATACATACTCCGAATTCGAGGCTGCTTAGGAAATAGAACAATGGTCAAGCACTGAATCTTATTAATTTCATTTAAATAATCATTCGCAGTCATAATAGACAGCTCGTGATGCCAAAAGTAATAATGTTTGTTCACAAAGCAGTCTTTTTTTATTTTACTTTTTTCCAAAAAAGCTTGCCTAATCTGGATAATTATATGTTCTCTTTTCTAAAAGCAAGTGTGGAAAAGTCAGAAGGTAAGTCGAGGAAACAAGACAAAGTTCAAGGAGATTTCTAAGAACTGCCTTGAGTCTTTATTTCTAGGTCAATGCGATATTTGATGTGGAATG
Organism: Limnanthes douglasii subsp. nivea; assembly: GCA_036936605.1. Taxonomy (NCBI): domain Eukaryota; kingdom Viridiplantae; phylum Streptophyta; class Magnoliopsida; order Brassicales; family Limnanthaceae; genus Limnanthes; species Limnanthes douglasii. Next base: position 117,575,017 of record JAUPFV010000003.1, on the reverse strand, counting down.
GGAGATAAATTTTTGAGTTGATATGAATATTATTTTGTAATAAACATAATGTTTATATTGTACCTTGAATTGTTTTTACTGTTTAACTTATCGTCTTTTAATAATAACTAATTAATATATAGTTGCTTTTTTTTATATTTTTTTTTTGTCTAACTATAAATTAATCGGTAACCAATAAAAATAAGTTAGTAATCCAAATATTTATCCTAAAAAGTCCCGCATCTGCATTATGATTTCTGCAGGTGCAGAAATTCGCTCTTCCCTTTCCTTCAAGATTAGTGGCAAATTCTTTACGGTGAATTTTGAGTATCAAGAGCTCCCCCGCAGTGTACGGTTTGTGCTGTTTTTGGACATCCTTCGCGACTTTGCAAAAAAGGAGTGCCCATTCAGGTATCCACTTCAGAGGAGTCTGACCCATCTGAGATCGAGCCGACTCTTTCGAGCAGGAAGAAGCTGGATTCTCTTGAAGAAGGAATGGAGCTGGAAAGTGGGGAGGAGGTTGATTCGCCTCCAAAAGATCACCACCTAGCAGAGCGTACGGCCAAGGGTAGAATGGAGTTGTCCTCCGACAGGACCATCGTCTAGAGCACTGTAAGAATTCTTTTTTATGAATATTGTTTCATGGAATGTTAAGGGATTAAACGATCCCGTTAGACAAAAAGATGTTACTGACTTCATAATTAGTAACTCTATATCCCTTTTAATTCTTGTCGAGACTAAAGTGACCTTGAATAAAGTCGATACTATAGTTAGAAATATGGCACCCTTCTGGCATGTCCTCACTAACCACGACTCTCACCACCTAGGAAGAATATGGATTATCTGGAACCCTAGTGTCATAACCATTTCTAGAGAAGCCCAATCCCCGCAGTATATCCACTGTATAGCTAAGTGTCATAATTATAATTCTACCTTTAGATTCATGGCTATTTATGCTTTTAATGACGCCGTTGATAGAACTCCCTTTTGGAATGACTTATCTACCATTTCCTTGGCTAATATTAGTAGTCCTTGGGTTGTTCTTGGAGATTTTAACGTTATCCGTCACCCAAATGAGCGTGTGGGGTCCTCTGAAAACTGGACTTCTGCTATTGAGGACTTTAATAACTGTTGCTTCAATTGTGACCTCAGTGATCTTCGATCCTCTGGCTTTCAATTTACCTGGATTAATAAACAGCCTAATAACCCAATCTTATCAAAGCTTGATAGAGTCCTTGTTAATCCTGTTTGGGATGATAATTTCCCTATGTCTTATGCGCACTATGGTTATCTTCGTTCCTCTGACCACACAACTGTCTTACTTAACCTTGGCTTCCCTCGCCCCAAGCGAAAAAAACCTTTCAAATTTTTTAATATGTGGCAATCGCACCAGCTTTTCAAAGAGATCGTTAAATCCAGCTGGAATAGCCCAGCTACCTCCACCGGGATGAATCTGGTCTCGGAAAAGCTGAGGCGCCTTCAGACTGTCCTTAGCGGCCTTAATCGTAAAGAATTTAGTGATATTGGATCCCGTGTAATTAAAGCTCAAGAAAAACTTTTTCAAGCTCAATCCAATCTTGCTAGAGATCCTCTCAATCCTTCTTTGGTCTCTGAAGAATGTGAAGCCTCCGCTTCATATATCTTTCTTAGCAGAGCTGAGGAATCGTTTCTTAAACAAAAATCCAGAGAAAATTGGATCAAATTGGAGACAAAAACACTAAATTCTTCCATAATAGCATTAAGGCCCGCCTATTTCGAAATAAGATCATCTCTATCTGTAATGAGAATGGAGTAACAGTCTCTACTCCATCTAGTGTCTCAAAAGTATTTGTGAAATTCTTTGAAAACTCTCTTAGAGCCAGGCATCCTGATAGATACCCTGGCCTTGAGACTATATCTTCTCTTCTTACCTCTAAAGTAACCATTTCGGACTCAGATTCTATGACTCGCGAGATCACTCGTGAAGAAATAAAATCGGTTTTATTCTGTATTGATAGTAATAAAGCTTCGGGCCCTGACGGTTTCAATTCTTGTTTCTTCAAGTCAAATTGGAGTATTGTTCAAAACGACATCTGTAACGGTGTCCTTGATTTCTTTCAGTCTAATTCTTTGGCAGACACCTGGAGCTCAACCTCTATTGCTCTCATCCGTAAAATTAACACTCCTTCAAAACCTTCTGATTTCCGTCCAATAGCGCTTTGTAATGTTAGCTACAAGATCATATCCAAGATCTTAGCCAACCGTATTAAGGATACTCTTCCTTTTCTGATTGATAACTCTCAATCGGCTTTTATCAAAGGGAGAAATATTTCTGATAATATACTCCTTTCCCACGAGCTATTGAAGGGATATCACACCAATGCTAGGGACAAAAAAATCGTGCTCAAAATTGACTTAATGAAAGCTTTTGACAATGTCAATTGGCATCTCATTCTAGATATTCTTGTAGCCATGCACTTCCCTGTTAAAATGATCACCTGGATCATCGCTTGTATTTCCTCTCCTTCCTACTCTATAAATATTAATGGAGACCCTCATGGCAACTTTAAAGGCCGAAAAGGCCTCCGGCAAGGCGACCCTCTATCCCCCTTCCTCTTTGTCCTTGTCATGCAGGTTCTCTCCAGCATCCTTAAGGAGAAAAGTAAAAATAGCAACTTTCGTTTTCATTAGAAATGTCAAAAACTCAAAATCATCAATCTATGTTTTGCTGATGATCTCATGATTTTCTGCCATGGAGATGTGAACTCTCTTCAGCTCATTAAAGATGGACTCGAGGAGTTTTATACTCTCTCTGGTCTAAAAGTAAATCCTTCCAAAAGTTACATTTTCTATTCAGGTATTGTTGAACCTCTTCGTATCGAGCTCAGCAATATCCTGAACTTCCCGGAAGGATCATTTCCAGTTAAATATTTGGGGGTTCCCCTTATCACTAGTCGTCTTACTCATTCAGATTGTCGCCCTCTCATCCATAAAATTACTTCTAGAATTGATTCGTGGACCACAAAGCATCTCTCTTATGCTGGTCGGCTTCAACTCATTAAGTCTGTTCTTTTCGCCGGTCAGGTCTACTGGTCGTCCATATTCATCCTCCCCTCGAGGATTTTAAATGAACTGACTCAATACCTTCGTCGTTTTCTTTGGTCTGGATCGGCTATGAAAATCTATGGTGCTAAAGTAGCTTGGAAAACAGTTACTTTGCCCACTGTGGAGGGTGGCCTTGGGATTCTGGACCTCAAAATCTGGAATCAGGCGGCCGTCCTCAAACACCTGTGGTCAATAGTAAGTAACAACTCTCAATCCATTTGGAGTTGCTGGATAAAAGCTGAAAAGGTCAAAAATAAAATCTTTTGGAACCTCTCGATAGGTTCCTCTCTATCTTGGATTTGGCGGAAAATTCTTCGCCTTCGTCCCTTGGCTTGTACTTTATGCAGGATAGCAATTGGAAATGGCGAGGATACCTCTTTCTGGTTCGATGCCTGGCTCATCCCTTCGTCCCTAGCCTCCCATTACGGCGAAAGCATAATCAAGGACTCTATACTTGGGAGAAATCTCAAGGTTGCGGATATAATTACCAATGGAAGCTGGAGCTGGCCGTCGAATATCAGAACTGCGAACCTCGAAGCCGGGCATGTCTACAGGAGATCCAAATCCTCATCCGCTCTCTCCCTCCTCCCAACATATCATCGGTTGATATCCCCTTCTGGAATGCTAAAGAAGGGTGTCCAAAATTCTCCATCAATAATACTTACCATGCTATCCGGGTGCCCCATCCTAAAGTAGGATGGGCAGGGTTAGTATGGAACAAATTCAATATTCCTCGTCATTCTTTCATTCTCTGGCTCGCTATTTCGGGCAAGCTTGTCACCAAAGACAAGCTGCTCAGCTGGGATTACAACATCCCAGCTCATTGTCTGCTTTGTAGCTCTGATAACGAAACTACCCCTCATCTACTCTATGATTGTACTTTCACTCAGAGCATTTGGGCAAATGCAAGTACTAGATTAGGCTTTCCCATTATCACCTCTTGTTGGCAGTCTTGGGTTAGCGAAGCGTCAAATTGGTCTCCATCTCGAAACCTCTCCATTTGGCATTCATGCTTCGCTGCGGTAATCTATCATGTTTGGAAGGAGAGGAACCAAAGAACCTTTGGTTCCCCCCCGCCCCCCGCCTCTTTGGTCTCCCACCGAATTTTCTCAGATCTTCGGTTTAGATTCCAAGGAACCAAGACTGGCTGGACTTTCTAAAATTATTATTGATAATTTTCTTTGTTGCAGAGATCCTTTGTAGCAGACAGCTAGTGACCTGACACTCCTTACGGATGCTGATTGTGGATGCTGATGCGGATGTCTAGCTGATTGAGCTTCTCACTAGTCTACTTGTCACGGACGAGATCTCCTTTTCTCATGTCTCGATTTGTTTCAGTTTATGTTATTTCCTAGTATGTCAAAAGACTAATTTAAGTCATTTGTGAACGAAATTGGAGGGGAAGGCCCCATATCCTTTGTATGAACTTTTAATTTCAATTTAATGCTTTTAATACCAAAAAAAACATTAAAAATTTAATAATATATTAATAATCACATAAATGTATGTGTAATAATATATTTTATATAAATTATATTTACTCGATCGTAAAATCCATTCTAACTATATTAGCAATTTTTTATGATAATTTTATTGTTATGTCAATAAAAATAAAAATAATAATTATTTGCTTAAGAATGATTTATTACAACAATTCTTTTTTGGATAAAGTTATTTTCCTCATCAAATATGTTATTTTTTTTCATATTTTAGAAAAAACTCCATGTTATTTCCTCCCTAAAGAAAATAACATTTTTATTTTTATTTTATTTTAAATCACAAATCTCGATTTCTGCAGGTTTTAGTAACAACCAATTGATTCGAGATACCACCTCATAATCAGGTGTTTGCCGCTAAAACCTGCAAAAATCGGGATTTACTCTAAAATAGTTTTTTAACACAAATTTTCAAGTTAGGTGAGTGTACAACTAAAAAACGAGATTAAATTACATTGTTGGTTGATTGTGTGATGTTTTTCGATGTTAAATATTTGGTTTGAGTGTCTTTCTCCTCCATGGATAATCTTTATCAAATTTAGGGTTTTTGTTTTTGCTTTTAGGGTTTATTTTTATAAAGTAAAGCATATATATGTTGGATTCAATTGGGTTAAATCTTGTGTGTGTTGATATAAGTGTTTGACAATTGTTAATGACACAAAATTATAAATTAGAAGATAAAGTGATGACAAAATAGTAAAATTAAGTGATGAGTGTTTTTTAGATTTTGAATTATGGAGGAAATAAAAAATTTAATGTGGGAAATAGCTTCACCCTTTTTTTTCTGTCGAAATTTGGTATTTATAATCTAAAAGCTTAGTACTTTTTTTATAGTGACAACAAAAAGATGAGACCATATTTTTAAGATCAAACTATTGTGATTCAAATATTTTTGAGAAATATATTCCAAAAATCCATTATATATGGTATATTTACGTGGTGGTTTGTAAAGATGGGAGATTTTGACATTAGGCTACAAACCATAAAATCAAAGTCCTTGTTATAACTGATTTTTCATAGAATTTCACACCGAAAGACATACCCCATCGACGGATAATCCGAAACCAGTGTGGATTGTCCACACTGAGTGGGACTATAAAAATCAAGTTTCTTGAGCTGGTATTCATTTTATGTCTCATTCTGGGGACCATCTCCATCAATACATCAAATTTGGATTTCATATCTCAAAAAATAATGTCAAATATGAAGCAACAAGTGCAGGGTTGAGGCTACATTTTTCAAAAATGTGTAATACGAGCAACTACCACAGATTGAAAATGAAATAATTGAGGCACTCACTTTTATTGGAAGCTCTGAATCAGAAATATAGGTAATTACCCAAGAAAAGCCTACCATATTACAGGAAACACGGGCCAATACATGTGAATTACCCTATGATGTTATGGCTATTGATGAGCCACCATATTGACAAACTTGAATTTCGTCTTACTTTACAGAAGGGATACTCCTAAACGAAAAAATTGAGGCTAAAAATCTTGAATTTGATTTGCTCGATATGTACTTCGGGGTTTAGAATGATCAACTTTTTTTATGCTTGGGCTGATAAAAATACGCGATTGCACTCGAAAAGCTCCAAATAAGACAATGAGGTGCCCATGGAGGGTATAAATACCTCCGCAAGCGAAGTTTACTATCCATTTAGTACTGGCACACGATACATGCAAATGGCAAGGACGACACAGCGCCACATGCCAAGGTATAATCATAGGCCAGAATCCGAGCCAAATATATTCTACACTTCATCCAAACTAACATTTTCTGTAGGTATGGGGTCCCCATGTTCTTAACCTCAGATCATATGATGTAGTTCTAGAGTAAAGGACTAATAAGTCATCCAACAAAATATTTTGCATCTCATTCATCGTAAAAAAAAAAGCAAGTCGAGGTAACCAACCAAACCATTGTACCTGGGATACATCAATTATTCAAGGTTTATATAGGGAATTGAAGTGAATTTCTCCAAGAAATACTGTGGTCTTATTAGAACAACCCGAGTGAACAACGGGGATTTTTTTTATTTTCCTTGGTTTATGAGATGAAGGTCGTATACAAGTTAGATCCAAACTAAAAAGGATCTTACACTATGACAGGTAAGGTACACCTAGTACTTATAAGCCGATTGATGCATATAGACATTATTTCCCGCACCAATGGAACGTGAAAATACTTAAATGCTATGTTTCGTAAGATTATTTTTCATAAACTAATTTTTACCTATGCTATTTAAAGTATATTTTAATATTTTTTATAAGTTGTAAGTGTTTTGTTAGTTTATCATATTTTTATGTATTGTTAGGTGCTTTTTTTACCTCGATGATACATGTTTTTAAATGAGGCGGTCCATCATGAATAAATTGTAATGCCTTTTTATTATCTGAGTTCCTTTATTTTTGTACTCGAATGTTGAATGAACAGTGGCTTCAATCCATATCATCAAAATATGTTATATTACTCGAGCGGCATAGTACCGCAATTGACCCCAGATTGTGACATCAAAATGTGTATAGTGGCTCACATTCCCAAACATACAAGGTGTAAAATGACTCTCATTCCAAATCACCAAACACACAAAATAACTCAAGTGTCTAAGCACCAAACTTATGAAAAATGACTAACGAGTTAGAGTATCATGTGCATGACACTTGAGCTAGGTTTATGAAAGGGGATGCTAACCCGAACCGATATGAAAATAACCAAACTAAAAAAGTTTTTTGAATCGAATGAGCATGAAAAAAAATTTGTTTGTAATATATAAGCAGCATTTACGTATGTTGATATACATCCAACATACATATTTTACTATGATAATTACATTTCTGTTGGCAACACACACATATTCTCTCTAAAAAAGAGCGTGTCAACCTTAATTTGGCGTCTAAAAAATAAGAGTTGTTCCAAAATTTACAAACAACCAAATCAATTACTTCAAAAACTACATGAGGAAAAGAAATAATAAAATTAATATGAGGTACACCTAGATCTATTAATAAACCTATGTTAAACAAGTGATATGCAATCTAATTTAAAATTTTGAAAATAAAATAAACCAAGTACATAATGCTAGTACCTTTCGAACTGCAGCTCTAGGGGCAGATAGTTTCTTCAATTGTCTAACCATGTTGCATGGTTATGTGCCAAGAAAACGTTTTCCTTCATTAATGAGCATACAGGATGGAATGCCTCTCTTGCATCTTGTATTTTCTAAGATGAAGGAAAGGGCATATTTTCTTCATTTTTAGTGTTTCCTTTACCTCAAATTGCCACTATAAAACCTTTACATTTCTTCGTCGATGATTGATGGTGGGGTTGTGGCCATTCTCCCTCTTCTTCCGCTTTATAATCGAAATAAGGGAGCTTAGAATTCACCCGATGAAAAAATAGGATTTGATAGGACCACTAGCTAGCGAATCAGAAATATTTTGTTAGAATGTCCTACTTCTGCCTGAACTTTCCGATCAACCAATCCTTTAGGGACATCTCTGTGTTAGGTCAAAACTGAAGAGCCAAAGTAAACCGGATCAACACCGGCTTCCAGTAGCCCGTCTCTGATTGCTAATTTCCAATTCTTGAGTTGCGGTCTAAAGAAATACGATAGCCCTCTCAACCACTCAAAGGACTGGTTCACCACTCGGAGCAATTTTCATCGGTCATAAGATATTAACCTCCAATATTGACCAAACATTAAGGTTCGGCCAAGTTTGATATATGACCCAAATAAGTTTCAACCAAGGTCGTTATACATAACTTCAAAACTTTTTCCAACTTAGCTTCGTATATTCCCTACTATTTGACAAACTCTTTGTGGAATCTTCCAAACCCTCATTGGCTCTTCTTGTTGTAAAAACTGTTAAAGTAAGTTTTCTGCCTAACTGTGGAATTCTCTAATTAAGCATATTTACATGGGTTGTCCAATTCTTTTAACTATGTCATGCTGGTCTGATATAGACTCTCAAAGGCTCAAAACCTTCTCTAGTTCGACAATTCTCCTATCACGCTCAACCAACCAGGTTCGGAATGAATTTTAGCTTTTCGTCTATGAATAATTATCATTATAAGAAAAATTGAGTTTCTTTTAACGCTTTTGACTTGAGAGATATCCTTTCGTCCATGAGAGACCCATTCTATAAAGCTGTGTGCAGCCATGGTAATAGCGGTCGAAGATCTTGCATCACCGCTGCTTTATCTTTTTGCTCCCTTGCCATTGTGTCAAAAGCATTACATATGACCAACAAAAATTCAAACACTATCGTATAAGTCTATTTGTAAAATAAAATATACTAAAGGTCATTAGTAAACTAACCTCACGTTTGAGTTGTACGTATTAAGATGCAAGGTCCCACACAGACCTCTTGCACCCCATAGTTTGTTGTTGGAAAGACAAAAACATTTGTGAAACTATTCCCCCAGCTTTTATGAGGGTCACAGAATACTGAAAGACTGAACCATTTTGAATAATTACTTCCCAATCATTCGTGGCTAAGGCATTCGATATATGCACTTTTTCCTCCAAGATTATTCTACAAAGGATCACAAATAAATATGTACTTCTGCGGGAACAAAAATCAAGTTGACAGTTACATTTTCTCTATTTTAAGGTACATATCAGATATTTTCATCTTCCCGTTTTGAACTTTAAACATTTTAGGCCTTTTACCAGAAAACTTACTACCATATATTGTATGAATAACCATTTATACAAGCCTTAGGCTTCAGACACAGTCAACCTCGTTTTATCAACACCACTTTAGCAATCTTTGTATTTTTGCCTCATTAATTTGAGCCTTTCCACGCATACCCTTAAAAGTACTCACTGGATTATTGATTTTCCTTCAATCATAATAAATTTCCTTCGCAAAGAATGATTCTTTTTACATGGAAGAAATCTCAAACGCTTTATTTCTCCCAAAAACAACTGCAAGGTCACCACATAGACTAAATTTACAATGATTAGACACTTACGTGTCCTTAAATATAAAGAGATATTTGCAAAAGGTATGGCCACCTGGTACGACCCGTCTACCCTAGGTCAATACCCAAAATTGAAGAAATTTATAAGGGAAACACGATCGGGTTTGAATTCCCACTCGTTTATCAATGCAACCACGCTTAAACGTCAAAAAAACATTTTTGCTGATTCATTCGTTTATGTAAAGAGATAAGAGTATTTTAAGAAAACATAACATATAATCAAATTATGTACATGCGAAATTATACTAAACGGGGTCAAATATAAAAATTTATTATTAATCATCCAATGATTAAGAATGATTATTTCTTCGCTAGGTATCCTATTCTCTTATAAATCGGTGATAAAACAAAGCTTTATTTTCCCCATTTCATGGAATGTGTAATGGCTGGTGATCCTCCTAGATAGAATTCATTTTCACAAGTTCAAATACGTAATAAATTTATGGATGAGTTGTTGGATAACTTGTGCCATTTATCTGCGCATGTAAGAGAATGTATAAATATAACTCTCTCAATATTATGGTCTAACATTCGAGCTTAAGTGACACTCAGTTTGAATTGGGAACCAATGAATTCCAACATGCTTCAAACATAACAAACTTCGTTAGGATCTTCTATAAATATTATTGTTGAGATAAAAATAAATACCCATTTATATTATTCCTCTTGATCTCAACACCAAGTTTCTTTTTATAAACATACATCACTCAACTTCCCTTATTCAAATCATTTTGTTTTACACATGTAAATTATATCTTCCAATTCAACATGAAGGAAGGCTGTAGTAACATCTATTTTATATAAATTAAAATCAAATCTGGTAACAATAAGCAATAAAGCCGTGATAGAAGTTTACTTCACAATTGAAAAACAAAAGTCTCATAAAAATTGACACCCTCATTTTGTGTTAATATCTTAACCCATGGCGTAGATTTTTATTTAGTTAACTCAACACCACGAATACATGACTTTCTCGTGAATATCTATTTACTCCCAACCAACTTCCAACTCTTTGGTTGCTCCACATGAATCAAGATATTCATCTTCTTGAGAGCTCGCTTCTTCTTTCATGGGAATGAGTCACTTTTATTTATGACTTATCTTGATATTATCCTTATATGTTTTTGGTTCATAAATATCTCCATGTATTTCAATTGATAAAGCATAAATAATTACATCGGTAAAAAAAAAATTTTGCGGCTGTTTGCTTGATCTTCGTGCTCAATCCCTTGCCAATTGATAACTATCAAGATCATGTTTTTCCTAAAGCTGATCATCCAAAGGCCTTATAACACCAGAAATACGGTATGTTTCTGACTCATGCAATGGTTAAACTCCCTTTGTACGACCCGAAGCAGAACCATGTCTAAAATCTTATTTCGTACAAGTGTCTCAAGTTTCACTTTGTAGATCAGATCTTTCATTAACTTACATCCCTTCCCAATTGAAGTTGATTGAGTATCCATTATATTATTCAATAAAATATACTCTTCATTAAAAACCATGACTCTCCAAATCAAAGTCTTCTGACGTCCACGTCGAAGGGACGATAACATATACCCTTTTACTCTTTTGGGATAGTTGACGAACAAATATTTCAGTGCTCTTGGGATAATCATATGTTTCTGCACATGTGCATATGCAGTAAATCTGATGACTCTCAAATGTTCCAACTTAGGTTTCTCTCTAGTTCAGGCCTCCTGTAGATAAAAAAACTTAAGAAGCATAAGTGGACTAATATTGATGATATATGCAGTTATTCTGACAGTTTTCCCCAATAACATTTAACTAATTCTAGTTGTATAAAGCATACATCTAACTCGTTCTAGCAAGGTTAAATTCATTCTCTTAGCAATACCGTTTGGTTAGGGATTCCCACCTACGTTCGATGTCTTAAAATGTCAAGCTTTGCACAATAGTTAGTAAACTCATTGTGCACAGATTCCAAGATATTATCAGTTTGAAGCTTCTTTAACACTTTCCCACTTTGATTTTGTACCACAATCTTCATGTTCATAAAACCAGCATACATTTCATCTTTAGTCTTGAAAAGTAAAACCCTTACTTTCCTGAATTAGTCATCAATCAATAAAATAAAGAACCTTGCACCACCTATGGTAGGTTCCTATGTCGGACATCAAAATCCAAATGAACATAATTAAGTAGTCCATTGAATATGTGGTTTTTAGGCAAAAACTGTACTCTCTTGCTCCTAACCAATGCACAACTTTCACAAAAGTTTAGATTTTGAATTGTAGTACTATCTAACAATCATTTTTTACTTAGTTTAATGAGTCATTTCTCATTTAAATACATCAGTCGATGATGCCACAACATGGTATAATCCTTCACCAAACTAGACAAAAGCTCTACAATACCAGTTTCCTCAAGAATTAATACACCACTAGTCTTATTGGCTTTCATAATAACAAGAAAGCCTTGCAAGACCTTAAGTCTGCCATCTCTACCCATGTAGGTAAACCCTTCATCATCTAACATCCCAAGAGAAATAATATTATGTTTAACTTCAGGTATATACCTTACATTATTAATCACTCTCTCAAGCCTTGTATAAAATTTGATCCAAACAATTCCAATTCATTTGACATCACAAGATTCGTCATTCCCGAGAAAGACCCTTCCACTATCAAGAATTCTCAAGTCTTCTAACCAATGCTTATAGGAAGTCATGTTGAATGACGCATCCGAATACATCACATATTTATCGTTATATATGAATATATAAAAAGTCATTAACCCATCAACATACTCATAATTGGTGTGGTTTATTTTCGTCTGAGGGTAAGTTTGTAATTTTTGTTTAGAGTTTTGTGGAGTTTTGAGTGTATTTAATGTTTGGGTAGAATGTAGAGGGAGAATTAAGCTGCCTGGTTCTATTTAATTTTCATTACCCTCATTTAATGTTGGTGGTTGGGTATTTATACCCTTATATTTGGGCCACATCGGCTTTCGGGTTGTGTTTAACGGATTCGGGTCGAGTTTAAAGACCCATTAGTTATAAGTAGGTAAATAAGCAGCTTAGTCAAAAAGTGATTAGGTTTTAAGTACTTTAGTTCTGTTCGGATAGTTCAATAGATGATGGTGTCCGAATTGCCCCTGTCCGGTAAGGTGGACATTGTCCGAACTGACCCTATCTGGTTCACTTAAAACGTGGTGACAGAATCCGGACTCATCAATAATCATTAGACGACATTGCAACATCTCTAATTTGATCTTTTGGTAGTTGTTTTCTTTATTCAAATAGTTCTAACTGATACTCCCTTTCATCTTGCATACCGAATATATAACTATTGAATCTGTCTCAACCCTTTTAGACTTCAATTGAGATTTTATTCTCCTCTTACTTGAATCTCTCTTTCATAAGCGACCCATCACATTTATTATGTACCCTTCGGATTCACCCTTAAGAACATGCTAACTTTAAAGATCTTTAGAGTTCAAGGTGCTCTTGACTTCGGTCATTGTAAAAGAATTTTTTTGTATAGAATATCATTAACGAAGTTTTCATAATACTTTGGTAGAGAACTTAAGAGGATGATAGATTCGTTCTCTTTTTCCACAAGACATACTTAATGTGGTTCAGATTGTGAAAAAATCTCACATCCATGGGCAACAAACACTATTTTATAAATAAGTAGGTAACGAAAAGACTCTCAAACAAAAAGGACTAAATTACTTTTTATTACAAAAGATGACGTGATTAATATAACTCTCTCTTTAGTTTTTAGTTTTCACCTCACTTATCTCTTAAAAGAACTAAAGTTATTTATCTCACTCATAAAATATGTCGTTTACAAAACTATAAAAATATGTCACGTCACACATTTGGATCAGACTGCTCCAGATCAGCTCGCTTTGGACCATCCTGATTTGTACTAGCCTGCTTCGGTTAAGTACATATTTCCTTCGATACAATGGTCATAAATTTTGTCAACTTATTTTAGCCCTTCTAATCCAGTATATGTTTATTCCATTAAGTCACGACTCAAGCTTCACTGAGTGAGTTTTAACATTTGTTGCCTATACATGTTTATATAGTTCTTGCATATACATGTTTTCAGATGATCCAACTATGCATATATACTCTTACACATTACCTCTATTAACGTGTCACTTCTATCTTTCACCTAAAAAAGATTGGTTTTTTAAATGTAGTAAAATAGTTAATATCATTTCAGAGTATATTAAAATAGTATGCATATATCTCGATCGTAAATGAGTTACAACATGTTTTATCTATGGAAAAATAGTGTTTGTAATAATAGATGTTTAGTTATCTTTCCTGACTGACGGTGAAATCATTTGATTTGGTCGAATGAACTCTCCTCATCATATTTTGAGTAACTTTGATAGATTTAAAATTTTTGTATTCTAGCAAATCATTTGATTGGTGTAGTCAAGACTAAGAACATTATGTAAATTTCTTATGCTTTTTGTCAGATATGAATTTAGTTATGAAGTTAAATTTATCTTATTTTAAAGGTGAAAAAAAAATTATAATTCATCCAACAGGATCCGGCAGGTAACCCATTAATAGTGGATCAATTTGATCTAAGTAATTTATTTTACTTTTTTGAAAAAAAACCAATAAACTGTATATTTATAATTAATATGGTATTCACACTGAAATAGATATCGCATGAGAAATTAATAGATCAAGACTTCAATACATTAAATTTAACTTTAAAAATAAAAGATTATCTTTATGTATTCAAATAGTATGGTCTTATTTAAACCATCAGGCTCGTTCAGACTATGATTTACTCGCTCTACATGAACGTTATTTAACTTTGCTTGGAATCTATAATCTAAGAAAGAGATATACATAATAAAATCAACTAAACTCAATATAAATGTAAATTTTACCTATAGGACAAAACAACATTAATCTTCAATTACTTAAATTGAATACCAATAGACCATAAATTTCAGTAAAGAAAAATGTATTGTTAAGTGGAAGAACATAGCTGGATAAAGTGAGGTTCTGTGAGGAGGAAGATGAATTGAAAGTGTCAACTCAAATGAACTAAACACTCTTAAACATAATAAGTGTCTAGAATGTGGCGTGTTAGTAACCTAAGCACCAGCCTTTTATTGCTAAGTACTCCGCCGTCCCAAAATAAATATCTAAGGTTATGTATAAATATTAAGGAAATGAATAATTATTTCTCTTTTAAAAAAACGAAAAAAAAATCTAATTGGTATAACATAATAAATAATATTGAATTTTACATCGATATGCGAGAACGACATGTATTGTGGAACAAAAATCATTTCCTAAAACGAGATGTATTTTAGGACGGAATGAGTAACTCACTAAGCTCAAAGCTGTATTTAACTATGCCAATTACTTATCATTATTAGCACACATACTTGCAATACGCAAATAGTTCAGATAAATAATATTGCGTTATTACAATTGGCACTATTTGTCGTAAACATAAAATTTGTAACAATATTGGGTAGACATAAAGACAATCCATTAGTGGAAAACTGAGCTAAGGAATATTCAGATTTTTTTTTCGTAAATCTAAGCTCAACTTTGTTACTTAATTCACTGGTATTATAGCTATAATGCCTCTAAGGCATTCACTTTTTACTCGTGAACACCAATCCAGTTTAGGTACTCCCTAAACTTTTGAACTGATACTGTCTTGGTCATTATATATGCTAGATTATCGTGTGTAGACACTTTCTTCACATCAATAATCTGTTTGATATTATATCACGAATAAAATGATACCTGAAATCTATATGCTTTGTACGCTCGTGGTAAATCTGGTTCCCTGTAAGGTCTATGGCGCTTTGACTATCACAAAACATTTTTGTAGTAGTCTTATTCAAGCCCAAATCTCCCACTAAACCTTGCAACTATATTGCCTCTTTAACTGCTTCTGTTATCACCATGTACTCTGCCTCTGTTGTACACAAAGCTACAGTATCTTGCAACTATGTTTTCCAACTGATCGCATTCCCAGCTAGAGTAAATATATATCATGTTAGAGATCTCCTTTTATCCATATCACTTGCAAAATTAGAATCAACAAAACCAACCATTGATCCTGCAAAATCATTCAGCGATCCAAAAATATCGGTCTTGTTAAAAGTTAAGCCAACGTTCACATTATTCTTAAGATACCGAAGTATTCATTTCACTGTTTGTCAGTTTTTTTCCCAGGACATCCCATGAACCTACTAACTATACCAACCGCATGTGAAATATCTAGATGTGTGCATACCATATCACACATGATACTACCTAGTGCACTTGAATATGAAACCTTCAACATTTGTTCCAACTCACCATCGTCCTTGGCCACTCCTGCTGCAGACAACTTGAAATGAGTAGCAAGTAGGATGCTAACTGCCTTTGCATCAAACATGTTGGGTCGTTGTAACCACTTTCTCAATATAGCTTCTTTGAGACAAGTGTCATGATCGTACACTTATGTTCCTGATAATCTCTATACCAAGAATCTTCTTTGTTCTACCAAGATCCTTCATCTCAAACTCGGTACTAAGTTGCTTCTTTATTTGCACAATGCGTGACATAATACAAGAAGCAATAAGCATATCATCCACATACAACAACAAGTAAACATAACAATCATCTGAAATATTTTGATATGATGAATATATCAAAATGTTTGTATCATTGCCTAGGTGATTGTTTCATACCATACAGTGACTTTTTCAACAGAAAAACCTTGTCGTCCATATTAGGTTTGATAAATCCCTCTGGTTGTCTCATTTAGATCTACTCATCCAATTCACCATGTAGAAACGCAATCTTCACATCCAACTACTCAAGTTCTACATCTTGTAAAACTACCATGGCTAGTGTTTTAGGAATTTAATGTTTAAGGTAGAGAGTAGTGAGATAATTAAGTTGTATGCTAGTAGTAAAGTCTGGTTACCCTCATTAATGAAAGTTTTTGGGGTATTTATACTTAAGTAATGACCCATGGGCCTATCGGGTCGGATTGGGGATTCGGGTCGGATTTGGGATTCGGGTCAAGTTTAAGGACCCATTAGCCCAAGATGTGAGGTGACCAACACCTAGCTTAGTCACACTCCATTAAGTTTTTCCTGTTCGGTTGTTTATAGTAGTGGTTATGTCCGAACAACCCTCCAGATAAGAGCAAGATACAGTGTCTAAAATATCCGACCTCATCAATAGCTACTTTAGGTATTACAAAGAAGCTTTGGAAGAGCTAACCTTTGAGAATCAAAATAAACTCTTTCCGATCTGTTTCTATATCCGAACTGTAGACTTTATCTTCTTTTGTTAAGAATCTCAGGAGTCCCACTGTTCGAAATTTGGTGGGACTGATTTTACCGTTTAGAATTTTAAGATTCGTTTTTTTAACTTGGGACACGTGTCAGGCTCTGGTTTGACCTCTTATCGTACCTACTAGGCTAGAAAGTTACCTAGGTTTTAACTCCCATACCATGTAGCCTTTAATCATTGCTTAGACTGTTCTACCTTCTCCTAGGTAACTTCCACTATTCATTGTTATATATAAATCTATTCCACTCTTTCATTGTCTTAAAAAACACAAGTATTACTAGTGAGAGAAAGCTTAGTACATTCTCCAATTTGTGCTCGAGTCATTTATGTTCACAACTAGAAATGCACTAGTAAGAGGAGGTTGGCTCAATCTGTCTCGAGAGAGCAAAAAAAGTTACAAGAGACGAACGAATCGCTGCTGGCCTTCTTGTTTCTCCTAGTGAAGGAATCAATCAATCACAAGCAAACACAGAGCAGGGTTCATCGTCCTCAAAAGCACATAAGGTTAGAAAATTACCCTTTGTTTCAAACCTTTCTCCTCTTCAATCAGGGTCCCCTGTTCAAGAGTTTCAAAACCCTCTCCTTAAAGAGAAAGCCATTTACAGCGTTAGAAGGCCTTCACCCTTATCGCCATGGGTTCAAACACAGAGAAATCCCCTGAAAAGCATACCCATCGTCGAATAAATCGCGAATCCAAGGCTAAGCCTACTCCTACCTCTTTAAAACACACTGGTTCGGAGACGATAAAACCTTTGCCAGAAAACCAATCATCCGAACAGGAGCCCCTAGTAGAAGCCAGGCCATCCGAACAGCAGCCCCTGGAAGAAGCCAAACCATCCGAAAAGCCTTCCATTGTAATGGAAGAAAATATGGAGGATAGTTTAGATGATACCCCTTTTGAGGCGTCTGAACAGAGAGAGGACACCGCTGCAAATCAAAAGGGAAAGACTAAAATAGGGCTGACTCATCCGGATGTACTTCCCGAGTGCTTGGAAGGGAAAGTATGGCCAAATTTTAAGAAGGTCAGCCTAAAATACCTGTTATACCTCCAGAATCTGGCCTACATATACACCCATATCGTTGAATGGTCGTATTCGTACAAAATGAAGGATCCCGGAGTCTCTCGAGATGAGAATCCCAATCATCTCGGAAACTCTAATGGACTGTAAACCCAAGAAGCTAGTAGTCTACACTGAGGTGCCGAACTGGGACTCTGGTTTCCTTTGGATCCGGAGATAGTCAGGTACTTCCACTTGATCAAGCTATGTTCAAGTTAGTTGAGCCCAAATGCTTGGTACACTCTAATTGGTGGCATCATGGCTTCCGGACTATCCAAGATCCTACTGCCAATGGAACAATTCGAAGCTGTGGCGAATTGGTGCAAGAATCATTACATTTCCTTCTACCATTACAATATGGGGAATGCTTACAAAGTAGTGAATGATCTTTTGGAGTCAGAAAAGCCATGCAAGACACAATTCCTGTTCATCAGTGGGGCCTGAGAGAATATAAAGAAGATCAAGATTGACTCTAACCCAAGCCAGCTGACCAGTCGTTGGAAGAGCATAGTTGAGTTTTATTCATGTTCTCTTTAATCTGTCAAATACTGGGTAGTTACTCTGAACAGATTTGTATTTCTTTTCATTTTTTCTGAAAGATCTCTCAGATTATGTAGAGGCAGGTCAAGACACTTGTGCCAAGCTAAATGTTTGGGGCTTGGAGAAATGGGATAACGGTTTCCACAACTGTTTCACCTCGGGGAACTTTTTGAGGTCTCATCTGTGAAACACCACAAGGAGAAGAGACCTCTCATGGGAAGAATTTACCACCCCTTCTCCTGCAGATGTTATCCTGAGGAGAATTGAGGCTAAAAATTCTAAGCTTTACTTGCCTTCCAGGGCCAAAGCCCTAGTCATCTGAACAAGATGAAGAACAAAATAAAGAAGAAAACCACCACAGACCCACTCTAGACAACTACCGAAGGAACCGATTTAGAGAACCAATGAGGAATTAATGCTGCTATACTGGAAGCAGTAGAAGTTACTGTTAAGGAGGCTGGTGGATCAGACAACCTACCAAAAATTATGAAGAATTACAAGAAATGCAAAGCAAGCAGTGATGAAAAAACTGCAAAGAAGAAAAAATTCACTCTGGGATCAGAGGTAATTCTACGTCCTTCTGAAATACCTCCTCCAACTCATGTTGATCCTACCTTACAAGAAGAAATTCCATCCAACCTTTATTTCAAACAGGCCACTGCTGATGGAGAGGTAAATCTTGATACTTTTCAGAATATTAACATATATTTCAATGATTTGGAGAAGGATGACTTCGCGGGGCCTTACCGTCCTCCCAACTCTTCCAACATTGTGACCCATAATGGTGAGACTTATGTGATATCAAGCGAGCAAGATACCCTGAGTCATACCCTCTTGGGTTACATTTGTCCAGTGTTTGATCTAGAGAAACAAGTGAGGGATTAAACTACCATCATAAACTCCCGGACTACAGAGAAACAGAGCTTGACAAATGGTTTATCTGTCGCTCAGCAAAGCATAGAATCATTAAAGAGGGAGAAGGAGGATTTAGCTGCCAAACTGTTCAAGTCAGAAGAGGCCAGGAAAAACCTCCAAACCAAGTACTCAGGACTTGAGATTTCTTCCTCTAATGAGATCACACCTTTGAAGGAGCAATTAAAGGCTAGAGACAAAACTATTCAGACTTTATCCAAAGACAAAGTCAAGTTGGAGAAAACTGTCCAAGAGAAAACCAATGAGAATGCTTCCTTAGTAAGCAAACAAGCTCAAGAAATAGCTGCATGGATAGAGAAATATGTTAGTGGAATAGTGGATTCTCTGGAGAAAAGAGATGATGAAATTAAATCCGATATGGTCTTACTGTTCCATGAGACCTTTCCTAAGAGGACTTTTGGTCCTTTGTGGAAATTTGTGGATTATGATGACCTTCCTTTTCATACGATGGCTGATGGTGACAAGCACAACTATTCCAGTGAGGAAGATTCCGAAGACGGTGAAAAATTTGGTGAGAGTTCAAATGCTAAACTCAAAAGTACGAAAAACGATGGTGGTGAAGGAAAACCCAAAGGGGACAAGCACTAAAGTTGTATTATTTTGTTGTGTATTTTTTGTTGAGAACCCAAAGTCCTTGGATGGCCAAGGCATTTTTTTGTACTGTTTGGTTAATCTCCGTCCTGTAAAACTTAAAGTCCTTGAAGGGTCAAGGCATTTGTGAATCATGGATCAGTTTCAGTCCGATCAAATTCTAATATCATGTTTTCCTTTGTTTAAATTTTGTTTAACTCTTTATGACCAATGTTTTGATAACCTTCAATATTTCATAGGTGTTAAACAAGTGTTGAATATATTCGATCAACTCAAAGATATTTGAGTGTCGGGGTGTTTAATAAGTTTTTAATATCAGACCCCGTTATATTATGGCTTAAGTGAAAAATAAAATTGCACTAGACTTTTGAAGAATTCATAAGATATTATTGAAAAACTCGGACACCTCATTAAAACCTCCCCGCGCCACCAGGGTAGGAAAGAGTATGCCCCCTAATATTTACATTGATACTTAAAAAGTAAATATTTACAAGAGAGTTATGTTCTAAGTATAACCTGATATGTTCAATGTTCAATGGGTGTTTTAGTGCTCTCCCTTCCTTGTCTTGGAGACTGTAGTTTCCTGGTTTAACTTTCCCACATACCACATAAAGGCCTTCCTAATTTGGAGCCAGCTTACCGAACTGTTTTTCCTTGGTGTGAAAAAAAAAATTTCTTAAGACTTAGTCCCCTAACTGAAAATATATTCTTTTAACTTTAGAGGCAAATCCGCTCCTCATCAAACCCAGGTAATGCGCTGTTATCAGATGCACTATAATTCTTTTTTCTTCAATCAAATCCAACTGATTCCTGACTCATATACCATTAGCCTGTTTAGAATAGTTTTGGACTCTGTGAGACATTAAAGTAGCTTCTATGGAAGTAATTTCATCCATCCCATACATAAGATAAAATTTGGTTCTTGTGTAAAAGCCCAAGGTGTAGTTCGGTAGGCCCACAATACTTCTTGTAAATAACTTGGCCACTTTGTTGCAAATCCCTCCAGATTCTTCTTTAATCCGGACAAGATTGTCCGATTTTCAACTTCAACTTGCCCATTTGCTTGAGGGTGGAAAAGTAAAGAAAAATAATGTTGAATTCCTCTGGAGGTGCAGAACATTTCCATGTCTTTATTATCAAATTGTGGCCTATTATCTGTAGTAATCTTTCGGGGAACCCCAAATCTGCAATATATTTTAGATAAAATAAATTTAATGATTGCCTTTGAAGTGGTTTGAGCTAAAAGAGCTGCCTCTATCTACTTGGATTGTTCTACATCTACCAGATGTCATGGGAAGAGGCCCAACTAGATCCAACCCCCATCTATCGAAGGGTATCAGTTCGGATATGGATTCCATAGGAACTGCTAACACATGATTTTCATTTCTATATCTTTGGCAATGATCACACTTGTTTACCATCTCTTTAGCATATGTCATTATGGTAGGCCAGTAGTACCCTGCTAAGAAAACTCTCTTGGTTAGGGCCCTATAACCACAGTGTGCAGAACTTTCTCCGTCATGTAGTTCAGATAACACAACTTGGGATTCTTCAAATCCTAAGCAACGAAAGAGAGGTCTGCTGAAAGTTTTCTTGTCAAAACTTCCCTTAATATCAAGAAACCAAGATCCTTATATTTGACTTTCTTAGCCATGGCTTTATCAGGAGGCAATATCCCATCGGAGATGAATTGGAGAAGATCATATCTTCAATCTTTAGGTTGAATAACAAGTATACTCATACTTTCTTCGCTCTCTTTTTCTTTTCTTATATGTACGAATGGATATTCTTGCACAAGAATCCATGGGTAAGATTCAGAATAAGATATAGTTCCTAAAGAGTCTCCCACAGTATTCTCACATCTAGGAATGTGTTCATAGCAGATACTTTTGAAGTTTGTGGCAACTTCTTTCAACATGAGCAAGTATTTAATTAACTGTTCTTTCTTTGCTTCAGATTGTCCTTGAGGGTAATGAAGCAGAAATTGGGAATCACTCATTAATCGGACTCTCTTTGCCTCACACATAAGAGCCAGCTTAAGACCAGCTATCGATGCTTCATATTCAAATTCATTGTTAGAAGCTCTGAAACCAAAACATATGGCCTGGTACATATTGTCACCATAGGGAGAAGTTAAACAATGGAAAAGATGTTCGAACAACAATGGAATGAGCTTGGAATTGTGGTGTCATCTTTCTTGCTACAATTACCAAAGCTAATGCCAGTTTTTCCAACTTCAAATATCTTTTTTCAGCATCAAACTGACTTTTGCTAATGTAGTACATCTGGCAATGGTAATTGTCCATTTCTCTTACTAGCACAACACTTATTGCATACTCTGATACAACTAGATATACGTAGAGATTTTCGCCCCGAACAAGTTTGAAGAGAGTCTTAGGTGAAGAAAAATTCTTATTGATTTCAATAAAAGCCTGATCACACTGTTGAGACCAATTAAAGTGTTTAGCATTCCTCAACACTTGGAAGAATGGAGCGCACTTGTCTGATGATCTTGAAATAAACCTGTTCAACATAGCCAATTGCCCTCTCAGTTTTTGAACTTCTTTGATATTCCGAGGAGGGTCCATAACTAGCAAGGCATTAAATTGATTCGAATCAGGCTGAATTCCTTTCTCACTTATTAGGCTTTGAACTGTAAATCGTCCCTCGACTATCGCATTTGGTGGCAGATAGTCCTTTGACTTTCAAATGTCCGTTGACAGTCCCTGGACTATCGTGTTTGGATAAAGTTAGTCCACCAGATCCTCTGATCCATGAGAGCCTGCCACTTGTCACAATAGTCCCCAGATTTTTGTATCACCACTAGTCCCTTGAGTTTAGTTATCTGTAATATTCTACATTCTGGGTTTGACCTAAAATCAAGGGACTAGTGGTGATATAAAAATATGGGGACTATGGTGACAGGTGGCAGCTTCTCATGGATCAGAGGATCTGGTGGACTAACTTTATCCAAACGTGATAGTCAGGGGACTGTCAACGGACATTTGCAAGTCAAAGGACTATCTGCCACCAAACGCGATAGTCGAAGGACGATTTACTGTTTAATGCCTCACTTATTATGTAGCCCAAGAAGTTTCTATATCGGACCCTAAATACACACTTTTCAGGGTTCAATTTCAAATTCACAACCTCTAAATTAGAGAATGTTTCTTGAAGGTCAGATATATGTGCATCTTCCTCCAAGATTTTAACCATCATATCATCTATGTAAACTTCAATGTTTCTACCAATCTGATTAGCAAAGGATTTATTCACTAATCTTTGGTAAGTGGCCCCATCATTTTTTAATCTGAACAACATCACCTTATAAAAATAAAAACCTTTGTCTGTTATGAAAGTGGTGTGGTCTTGATCCTTCGGATCTATTTCTATCTAGTTGTACCCTAAAAATGCATCAATGAATGATAACAACCTATTTCCAGAAGTTGAATCCACCAACTGATCTATCCGAGGAACATAGTAAAGATCTTCGCGGTATGCATTATTAAGATCATTAAAATTAATGCACATGCGCCATTTGCCATATTTTTCTTGACCAGAACAGGGTTGGCAGTCCACAAAGGGTACTGAGATTCTTTAATATGGCCCATCTTGGTCAAATGATCAACTTCATGAACAATCACATCTATTTTTCCTTAGGGAAAGACCTTCTCCTTTGTAAAACTGATACAACATCAGTTCGGATGGACAACTTATGAGAAATAACATTAGCTGGCACTCTAGTGACATCACTATTATACCATGCAAAGAAATGTTGATTATTCATCAAAAAGGACAATAACCGGTGTTTTAAATCTGGTACCAACTTGGTTCCAATTTTAACATTCTTGCCCTCAGCGAGGGAGTGAGTTTCAACCTCCTGAATATGTATTATAATACTGAGAGCCTCCCTAGGATCATCAATTTCATTCTCATCAGCAGAATGCTCAAATAACTGCTAATCTCTGTTAACCCTGACTGCCTCTAAAGACTTAGAGGCAAAGATTGTTGCATAACATTCCCTAGCTACTTTCTTGCTGCTACGAACAACACCTACTTGTCCCTGGACAACATATTTCAAACATTCGTGGACCGTAGAGGCCACAACATGCATCCTGGAGAGGCAAAACCTCCCAAATATAGCATTGTAAGATATTGGGAAATCCACCACAACAAACAGTACTCTTACCATTTTCTTAAAGGGTCTTTTGCCCAACAACACTTCCTCTTTGAACTCCTCAATCACATCTGTAGAACTTCCTGTGAAGCCTACGGTGGTTCTGTTTGAACGTTGTATAATGGCAGGGTTTCTCATCTGCTTGTAGAAGCTTAAAAACAGGATGTTTGCCGAACTACCTGTGTCAATCAGAATTCGGCATATATCGTTTCCTCCTATTGATGCCCATATTACAACAACATCTTCATGAGGCCCTGCAAGGTCTCTCAGATCATACTCATTGAAAACTATAGAAGGAGACGGGGATTGATACAGGTGGGTGGACATACCTCCATCCAAATAGGTGGCCAAACTATGGACATGCCTCTTCCTTGATGAAGTAGAAGGTGCAGTCACAGTATCTTCTCAAAAAATAGTCAATGACTCAAAAACGTTAATCAGATCGGAAACCGTTTTGGTCTTGTCTGTTATTACCCCTACCGGATTTTGACTCGGATCTGGATCAAGATATTCAGAGTCTATATCAAACCTTTCAATAATTACCATTGGACCTTCTTGTGTGGATGTTGCAGGATTGTTCGAAGGACCAGTTCGGGGAGTATTGGCTTGTGTATTATCCGGTCTTCTTACCCCTTGTTTTTTTACATAGGCTCCCAACTTAGGCTAAAAACCTTGTCAAGTCACCGGTGTATGACACTTGTTGCATTCATGCCACTAACTTTCCTTCGTCCCCAAAACGAGTTATTGCTGTTTGAAATAGTTGCAATTTTGTCACTGGTGCGTGCAAATTCACAGAAAGCTGACACGTGTCACCCCTATTATACTCTAGTCTGTTGCATATACGGTCACCTCTATCTTCCTTCCAAAAATACCCCTGCTCAGTTGTTTGACCTTTTTACTCTAATTTTTACTTTTTACTGGCCTTTTAAATTTTTACCCAAACTACTCTAATTACCCACTGTTAAACTATTTGGTTATTGGGCCATATTTATTGAGAATAACCCAACCCGTTATTTAATTACTGGGTCTTTTAATTATTTTTACTGGGCCATTAACTCTCTGTCACTCACTGAATTAAACAAAGCTGAAGAGGAAGAGAAATTAGATAATTAGTTGATCCTCATGTGTCTTTTCTTTCTGGACTGAACCTCCTATGTGTTTGTTGATCCTGGGTTTTCAGTCAAAAATTGTTCCCAAAATACATTGTTGGTTCCAGCTGGTGGAGCTGTAATAGTTCCGGCTATTTTGGTTAAAGGCTCGGAAACAGCAACAGGAGCCAGCTCAAAAACAGTGGCAAGAGTCGGCTCGGAGTTCATGTCGATTCCTGGAGATTTAGGCTGAAATTTGATATTAAGTTGTATGCTACTAGATGGAGCTGGTCTTTCTGCACAGCTTGTGGATTCATCGACGGCTACCGTGTTTGAATTTAGTTGGACATAGCTTTTTTTAATTAAAAAAATTAAATAATTAAACAATTAAGGTTCAATTGATGTTGTAACAACGACATTGTTCGGTTGGTTGGAGATAAACGATTTGTTGTTAAGGGTTTGTAGAAGGTGGCTAGGTGAAGAAGGGAATTAGGGTTTTACAAAAGTCTTGAAGTAGGCTATGGTGAAGGTGGGAAAGTAAGGTTTGAAAACAAGAGAAGAAGAAGATATATGGGGTAAATAGGATGGGCTAGGTTTAACAGTGGGTAATTAGAGTAGTTTGGGTAGAAATTTAAAAGGGCCAACAAAAAGTTAAGAGTAAAAAATAAAAATTAGAGTAAAAAGGTCAAACAACTGCGCAGGGGTATTTTTGGAAGGAAACTATAGGTGACCGTATATGCAACAGACTAGAGTACAATGGGGGTGACACATGTCAACTTTCTGTGAATTTACACGCGCCATTGGCAAAATTACAACTATTTGAAACACCAATGACTCGTTTTGGGAACGACGGAAAATTAATGGCACGAATACAGCAACATGTGTCATACATCAGTGACTTGACAGGGTTTTTAGCCCCCGACTTACCCCTTTCAATGAGGTTTTGGACCTCCTGCTTCAGGGCAATACAATCATGAGTATCATGACCTAAGTCATTATGGTATTGGAAGAAATGGGTGCTCCAGTTTTCTATAGGGGATTGCAATGTTGTTGGCTTCCTAAAATGCACTTCATATTTAGTTTTGTCGTAGATTGTAGCCACACTCTCCCCCAGTTTAGCAAACCACTCAAGTTGAACCCACGGCCCCTTTTGTTTCTGACCTGTTGGCTCTGAGTCTGGTTAGACTAATTCTGCCTTGACCGGTTAGATTCTTGTCCAGTCTCTTTCACCTTGTAACCAGACTGATTAGTAGCTGGAGGAGTTGTTGTAGTAGTGAACCTAACTTGACGGTGTACTCTGGTTTTCTTGGTCTCCTCAACCTTGATTTGTTTCCCCACTTGATTCAACAAACCACCCAAGATCATAGGATTCTTTCGAGTCACTGAATTGGCTAAATTACTTGGATTTAAACCTTGTCTCAGGGAAGCAATTGCAACTTGTTCAAAGCAATCTGCTAACCCATTCTTTTTATTTACGAACCCGTTGATGTACACCTTTAAAAATTCATTTGGTTGTTGAGCATAATGGATAATGGTTTCCCCATTGTCCTTAAGCTCTTTTCTTCCCACAAATTTCCTCCAGAAAGCAACCCAAAATGTATCAATAATCCTTATAGATCCCTGAGGAAGACTATTGTACCATTTTATGGCACTTCTTGTGAAAGTTTGGGAGAAGGCCCTACATAATAGTTTGTCGTCGTCGTCAAAATTCCTCATGAAGTTCTTAAACGGCTCCAGATGGTTGTTCGGATCTCGGTTCCCATCATACTTTTCCATCTTGGAACTATCAAACCTCTTAGGAAGATGTCCGAAGAGTGTTTTTGCGGACAAAGGTGATTGACTCCAATTCTTGTTACGACTAAAAATGGTATATTCATTTGGAGTAGAAAAAATACTATATTCGGACTGGAAAGCAAAGGGATCAATCAGCAACTAGTCAATATACTGGTTGGTTGACCCCTTACCCTTTCCATGGTGCTTCTTAAGCCTGCCATGCCTTTCTTTTTTTCTTGAATTTTTTTTAGTCAGCCTCATTTTCTTTTTTGATCTTCCTTCATCGCTGCTTGAAGACACTGATTCTTCAAGCTCTGCCTCATTAGATGAGCTGCTGGAGGAATCAAATGTAGAACTTTCCACAGGTTTAGACCGGTGTGTCTTCTTGGAACTGAGATGGGTCTTCAGGGACTGCTCGTTTTCTCCAAGATTGTCAGTGTGGTGAAGTACTAACGCACCAGATTTTTCTTTAACCCCTTTCTCTGCTTGTTTTATTGCTCTCATCGCCTCTATTTCAACTCTCAACTGGTTGCCCTCCTTGATAGTATACTCATTATTCTCCTTTGCAAATTCCACCTCAGAAGGTGGAATATTATGCTCATTCGGATCCATCCGAACTAATGTTTTTGCTGGTTTTGAATTATGAAATTCAGGTACCATCGTGCTCCCACTATGATCGCCAGTTTGGTGTGATTTATTTCTTTTTGAGGGTAATTTTGTAAAGTGTTTTGGGAATTTAATGTTTAAGTTAGAGAATAGTGAGATATAAGTTGTGTGCTAGCAGTAAATTCTGATTACCTTCATTAATGAAAATGGTTGAGGTATTTATAATTAATTAATGACACATGGGCCTATCTGGTCAGATTATGGAGTCAAGTCAAATTTAAGGACCCATTAGCCCAAGATGTAAGGTGACCAACACCTAGCTTAGTCACACTCCATTAAGTGTGTCCTAGTTTATAGTAGTGTTTATGTCCGAACAACCCTCCAGATAAGAGCAAGATATAGTGTCTAAAATATCCAACCTCATCAGCTAGCAAAACTTGAATCGAACTATGTTTCACCATTGTCAAAAATACTTTATTGAATTTGATTCCTTCTTTTTTAGTAAAACCCTTTACGACCAATCTTGTCTTGAATCGAGATGCCTCAACCCCTGGATTACCTTTCATTTTCTTGAGCACCCATTTACTGCCTACTACATTTTGTCCTTTAGGCAAGTCAACAAGCTTCCATGTTTGATTATTATAAAGAGATTCACTATTTTTTCTTATAGCACCAATCCACCGATCTGCCTTTGTGCTCGCTATAGCTACTCTATAGCTACTAGGTTCTTGCATCTCAACTTCCTTTGCAGCTAATAGAGCATATGCAACTAGATTTGCATACCTTTTTGGAAGTCTAATATATCTTCTTTCTCTGCCCAATGTTATGCTATAAGGTTGTTGTCCTGGTTCAGGCGCATCATCATTACTATCATTTGATGCTGATGCTTCACCTCTTGAGTCTGGATCCTCGTCAGAACCACTCAAATTATTGGACCTGTTAGGAACTGATTCAAATTCAAGCTCCACCTGTTTACTCACAACCGATCCTGATTCGACCATTTCTCATACTTCTTTCTGACGTCTATAAAAGCAAACTCGTTAAAAGTCACGTCCTTACTGATGAATAAAACCTGGAGACTTTGAAGAGGTACACCATAACCTATATCCTTTCACTCCAGTAGCACATCCTAGATATATGCACATATTTGCCCTCGGCTCAGCCTTACCGTCTCTCACATGAGCATACGCTGGACAACTGAACACCTTCAATTGTTCCTAATTAGCCGATGATCCAGACCAAATCTCATAGGAAGTTTAATAATCAATAGTCGTTGATGGAGATTGATTCACCAAGTAACACGTTGTATTGATAACTTCAGCCCAAAAATTATTTCCCACACCGGAATTCGATAGCATACTTTGTGCCTTGTCACAAAGAGTTCTGTTTATTCTTTGTATGAGTCCATTCTGATGTGGTATTCTAGAAAAGTGCGATTGCGCACTACTCTCTCAGTTTTGCAGAACTTGTTAAACTCACGACTGTAATATTTTAACTCGTTATCTATCCTAAGACGTTTGATTTTTCTTCCTGTCTTCTTCTTAATCATCGTCTTTCATTTGACAAATGTTGAATATTCCTCATCTTTAATTTTCAGAAAGTAAACCCACATCATCCTTGAATAATCAATGATCAAACTCATGTAGTCTTTGCCTCTGTTCTTTGATACAATTATTGTTTGGCCCCCAAAAATCTGAGTAAATATAGTCCATTGTCCTTTTTTCTGAGGGAACCCGCAACCGCTACTCCAAGTGCAATGAGTGCGCACAGGGTAAACCCTCAGTCTGACGCGATAGCCTACAAACCAACGCCAGAAGGTAAACCACAAAAGGTGACATGCTCAGCCAAAAAAGTGTATGTATAGGGACTCGAACTCATGACCTTTAGTCACAAGCATGCCATACTCAACCAACTCGGCTACCCCTTTGTCCTTTTACTCTTTCTTACAGCGGATTTTCTAAATTTGACTTTATTTTGTTTACCAAACATACAGTGCTCACAAAATCCCAATGGTTCTGCTTCATACCCTTTTAACTAATCTTTCTTTCCTAAAGCAGTTAACCCTCAGTTACTGATGTGACCAAGACGCCAATGCCACAAATTATTTTGATCCATCTTACTTTAGATATTACTCTCTGATGATTATATCGCACCATCGCTCATAGCAATACTCCCTTGGAGAATGTAAAGACCCTTCTGCAAACTGCCTCATACACACCATTGAGCCTTTTGTCACTTCGATTACACCGTCTTCTGCATAGTACTTGTAACACCGAGAGTCCAGTGTCTCAAGAGATATCAAGTTTCTCTTTAACCCTGGAACATGCCAGCACGTCACGATTCTAACAACCCTAGCAAAAATTCTGATTCTGATGTTACCAATACCACCAACAGGCAACGAATGATTGTTATTTAAATAGACAGTTCCCTGTATTGGCTTGTAAATATCGAACCACTGCTTGAACTGACACATATCATATGTAGCGCCAGTATCGAGTACCTAAGATTTTTCCAAACTCACGGACAATGCATCTCTTTTACTATTATTTTTACTGTCGTCATAATCGTTCACACCTTCAGTGAGGTTTCCTGTATTTTTCTTTTGATTTCCCTTCTTACTATTCAGTTTCGGAAAATCTCTCCTATAATGACCTTGCTCACGCATTCATAATAGTTTAATTTCCTTACCTTTGATTTGGACCTTTAATTCTTCCTTCTTAAAGAAATCGTTTTGCTTATTGATCTTTCCCTAGTTATCAGACATTCCCCTTCAGCCTGATTACCTGGCTGCAACTGTCTCAACTCATTTGATTGCAGTGCTCCTTTTACATCCGCTAGTGATAACTTATCCTTAACATACATTATGATATGTACGAATTTTTTATAGGGAGCTGGTAATGATCTCAAAATAAACCAAGCTTGATCTTCATCCTCAATGTTGATATCAATGTTCTCCAAATCCGTTATAGTTGATTAAGATTATCTACGTGTTCAGTTATGGATATACCTTCTTTCAATCTGAAATCATAGAAGCCTTTATTCAAGTATAATATGTTTACTACTAATTTCTCTAAGTAAAGATCTCCTAGCTTCTTCCATGTGCAGGAATCTGTCTTCTCGCCACTAATCTCGCGAATAATATTATCTTTCACACTCATCAAAATCCAGCATAAAACCCTTTCGTGAAGATCGTGCTTCTTTTATTCTTTCAATTCTCCTGGTAGATTATTCCACAACCCTTGCACATACCTTGAAGTAACAATGAATATTTTAGCTTAATCTTCCACTATACAAAGCTGGATCCTCCGTCAAATTTCTCAATCTTGTATTTTATTGTTGTAGACGTCATTGTAAAATCCTAATTACAAAACCTAATTTCACAACCAATGCTCCGATACTAATTATTATGATTTATTATGCCATGTATGACCAATGCTCAAGCACAAAACAAAATAAAAAGGCATAAAAGAAACGAACACATGATTTAACGTGGTTCGACAATTGTCTACGTCGACAGGTGGCGCCAGAGACAAGTGTTTCACTATGATAGAAAATGGTTACATATTTCAGATTGCGTTTTGTGTAGTCCTAGTAGTCTATTTATATGGAATAAGTAGAAATTACTAGATAATGGGCCTAATGGGCTCATATCCTTAAACTATAAGACACATTATCCATTACAACTTCACTCTCAATGACACAAAACTGTACCGCCAAACACAGGACACTGTCAATGCATTATTCGACTTATTCTCAACACTATTTTTTATAAATAACTTCAACGTATTTATGCACCTACTTATAGTTAGTTTCCACACTAATGTTTTATTTAATTTTGCACTCAATTTACTCATAATTGCGCAAGCAAGTTACTCACAATTACACAACCACCTAAAAATGTATTTTCACAATACGATTGCACGTAGTTACGCAACCACAGTTTGAAAACCCCTTATTTATTTTTACTTTTCAGTCAGAAGATATGCATCCAGATGAAGACATCATTGAAAAAATTGAAAAACTGGAAACAAAATCCAATGAACATATTAAAAAAGTTGAAGAATCAAATATTATTCTTGAAGATCACGTTAATTTTTTTTATAAAAAAAATCAATATATTTTAACAACCATTTGTAATGAGATCTTCCATAAAATGGAAGAAGATTTCCATTAAACAAAAATCATAAAAAGTTTAGTTTCTTTCTTAACTATTTTTTTTATAAACGTTGTATGCTTCTGAACTCTACTTTGTTTTGTCTAAAGTATTAATTTAATTTTATCTTTTATTTATATATTTTTATTTCACAACTTCAAGTAAAATTTTAGTTTAAAATATCAAAAACCATAAGTACATTTGTAGTTCAAAATATCAACAACCATGACTGGTTCTGATTAAACTTCAAACAATACCCTGTAGACGACCAAACAATCTACGTAAGACCTTCTTCCATGCTACTTTTAATCTTCTTCTCAATAGTATGACAAAAATCACTATTCCAACGCAAACAATTAGAATAAATCTTTGACATCTGAGTCATAAGTGATCGTATTAATGATTATTGAAGGGTATTTGAATAATAACAGAAGAAACAATTAGTTTTAGGGTGAGGTGTGGAGAGAGAATTGAGCAACTCATGATATATTTTAGAAAGAGAAGCTCTGACACGTTAGGTAGAGAATAAATTAAATTTCACCAGATCTCATTAGTGACTCTAAAGGCCTAATTATAGGCAAATTAGCCCAATGAGCCTAATGGACGTATATGGTCCATAGGCCCATTTGGTAACCCAAGTCCGTTTATATCCAAAAACATATTATTATGTTAAATCCCTCTAATTATTACACTTCAGTACATCACATGTAAAATAATTCATTTGTCTCATTTACCTTTCAGATAAAATTTAGTTCTCATCAATAAGCATAACCTTAATTTTATCCAATAATTCGAAATAGTCAAACTATGAAATTATTATATTTGATTATTAAAAGACTCAGCTGGAGTGGAAGCCATAGAACCATAATGTTTACCTAAAAAATATGTATGCATACTTTCAAGAGGAAGGTTTTCTACGAAGGTAAGTGGTCCATGACCACCTTCTTTAAAAATATTATGCAAATATAAATTGAATAAACTCTCATTGGGTGCATAAGCACATTATTTCAAAATATTTACCATGTTCTTCCTTAAATCTTTGATGAACGTCTCAAGGCAGGCTTCAGATTCTCAATATAATGATAGAATCAAAATAAAATCCTATATTTTCACAACATCATTCTAATTTTGGAACCAAAATCTAATTATACATTTATTTTGTCTGCAATTACACAATCAATTAACTCGTAATTTTGCACCCATAAAAGATACTGTATTTTAAATATATTTTTTTGGTTGAAAACACAATTACTATAGTTACCATCTTTAGTAACTGCACAAAGTAGAACCCCTTGATATATACCACTAAAAATATGTCATCCATAAAGAGCATCATACGATAAGTAAAACACTTGAAGACAAGCTCCCTAAGTTATAAAACATCGTTTAAAAAATGGTTGCAACCATTATACTTGAATAAAAAAAATCACTTATGACGTCCAAAGTCTTTAAGGTCTTAAAATAACGTTTTAACATGCCGAAAGAAGTAGAACTATCTCCATAAACTTCAATTATAGTTTTCTCCAAAATCATCCATGACAATGCGCTAAAAAATATGTAAACCATGATCAGATTTATCAAGGGCTTGAACATTTTTAGGAGTGATATTACTTCTTCATCGAATACCATCACTTATCCCGTTTGATAATAAATCAGGTATAGCAGTAGTTCCTTTTCCGGCCCAAAGCAAGTGTATCTCCAATGTGCTTTCATCCACGGTAATGTTATTGAATTCCTCGGTAAATTTCTTACCCACACCGCCGGCCTTCTCCGCAATATTAAACTCCTTCCTAACCAATACACCCTGGGGGAAAATGTCAGACCATAAGACGAAGATAGACTATAACATAAGCAATAAAAAGGGTTTGGATTTGGGTCGTGTAGTTTTTTTTTATTCAACCGGAAACGAAGGAATCCTTAAACAGTAAGAAGAATATGAACATACTTGAATAAATATGTCGAAAACTCGTCTCCCAAGGCTGCTAAATGTCTTGTCATCAGTGTACATAATTTCGGCGAAATGGAGTTTTACGTTGTAACTTCCTTGAATCATACACAGACCATAGTACTTGAGCGAGTTTGGGGAAAGACGAGCGCTCTTGTAGTATTCTGGCTCTCCAGTCATGTTCAGACTTAAATTGTTGGTTAAAAATGGAGCATTCTCGTTTGCCATAAATGTCCCTGTACTGCTATACCCCCAGTTTCCGTTTGAAACAAAAGTTGACGGGCCAGCCTGGCTCAAGTCCGCTTCATACGTTTTCCCGTCAAACACCACCCTGCTTCCTCCGCAGTTAATAAACAGAGAATGATCTGCATGGAAATGACAATTTAGTAGAGTTAATAGTTGGAGTGTTCACATATATGGGCATAGATGAATTGTGGTTAAACTTACGCGTAGGTTTTCCAGGGCAGGGAAGATCTTTTCGTAAGCACCAAGGAACTCTGCACATTTTAATAAATTAAAATCTGATGAATCTTTACATATTTGTATACAGTAAGGAAAAACCTTACGAGTAGTTATGGGTCGATGATAAGTAACTCGAGACTAAGTTCCTGTTAAGTTAATAAAAAGAGAAAAAAAAAGATTAGCCTTAACTGAAGCACGTCATAAGTTCCAATTGTAACACTCGATGGATACCCTTACCCTTTCCCATCAGCATTCATATTGTCGCAATTACTTTGAGGTGGGTTTGTAAAATTGTTGTAAGATAAATCCCTGCAATTTTAGTAGAGTTGTTTTGTATAAAAGGAAGAATTATTGGATCAAACATAGTGAAGCTAAAGAGTAGAAGTATGACCGAGAAAACTTACGAAGCCTTTTGGTTCTTCTTGGGTAAAAATTGAGGAACTTTTCCGCTCAGTGAATTATTCGTCAAAAACCTTAATAAGAAAACCTTTTTTAATAAACATAACTCGTCATATTAAGATAAGAGTAAATTACTGATAAATATTAAAAAACAAGTTTATTTTCAGTTTATTATCTTTGTCATCGTATAGCAAAAATTTATATAACTTTTCTATTTACTATTTTTTCCATTCTCTAATGTTTTTCACCATGGATATCAATGAATGTTATATAACTTTTATTTATACTAAAAAAGCAAAAAAGTTAATTGCCCAAATATAATAAATATTTTGTTAGTTTAATTAAATAGTTATTTAATGATCCTTTGATTTTAGAAATGATAGGTTAGATGACAAGTCTAAAATTATAACTTATAGTATGGATATTAATAAAAGTAATATAACAAGTTGATTACTTAAATATAATAAATATTGTGTTAATTTATGATTCGAAAAAGAGTACCATTAAATCGAAATGGTAATATTTTCAATAGTAATATTTTTTTCAAACATTAATTAAATCGTATCGGAGAGATTCTTAATACCCAAAATACATAAATAAGAGTCCCAACAATAGATAATATTTTGATATTTTATTTGTGTAAATATATATTTTTTTATTAAAAATCATCCAATTTTAGTTTATTAATTATCTATTTTGGATATAGTTAATCCATCGTTCATATTTATCTAAAACACTAATTTTATTGAAAATGAATATTTAGAAGATAATATTTATCGAAAATAGATAGGTGAGGGACTACATATCACCAAAACATATAGTTAACACACACGAGAAATTAACTTTATCCAAAATGGATATTCAATGGATTAAATCCGGATAATTTTTTTAGTCGAGGAACTATGTATCACGAAAGTGGATAGTCCAATGGACTAATAACTATTTAAAACTAAGGATGACAATCGGTCGGATGTCTTTATTTTTCTAAAACCTGTCTGATTCGGGTATCCATTCGGGTAAGAGTTTTAATTTCCCACATCCAAAACCGCCGGGTTTGGGTATAATTTTAGAATTTATAAAATAATTATATATCATGTTTTACAATACTAGATATATTATGCGAATCGGGTTTGGATTCTCCCTTTAATTGTTTTTAAACTCATAACTCATCCCAAACTCGATGGGTAGTAAATTTTCAAACCCATGATCAATGTGTGGAAAAATTTAAAAACCTGTAACACATCCCATCGTTCGGCTTGCGTCGGGTACCCACGGGTTCGGAAAAAATCGACATCCTTATTCAAAACATACAAAACCATCCGACTCTGTATATTCTCTTTTCTTTGTTTTTTTGCTGCAGTTTTAATTTTTTAAAATCGGTATCTTTTAACCATAATTCGAAAAAAAATACCAAAATTACCATTAGTTTCGTTTTTTAAAAATGACCAGAACTAGTTTCATGAATGATATTTTTTTATTACATTTTTTTATATTTTTTTACGAGAGACGGTAGACGTAAAGGCAAGAGACGAGAGTTGCACGATCAGGGACGAGAGACGTAAAGACGAGAATAACAAGACAAAAGATGAGAGACGCATAGACTAGAATTACGGGAAAAGAGACGGGAGACAAGAGAAGTGACACAAATACTAAAGACAAGAGAGGTGACGCAAAGACGAGAGACAAGAAACAAGAGACGCAATACAAAGATCTTTAAAGTTGTGGGAGGACATACGAGACTTGTGGTAAAGTACAAAAGATATAAAGACGAGTTTAAAATATAAGTTTTAGATGATATACATGGGGAAAAAAGCTAAGTGCGAGACCAGATTTAAATGAATTCGCGAAAGGAATTTGAAAAATAACCAGATCTAGTTTTGTTCATGTTAACAAAACAAAATGAATGGCCATTCCATATTTTTTATTCCAAGTTAAAATTTTAAAAATATAAACTTTTAAAAATTTAAATTAAAAGACATAAAAAAGGTGCATATACGTATTTGATAATTTTATATAAAACAACATTTTGGATACCGAATATATCTAAAAATTGGATATCAGATCGCAATAGGTTTTTAGTCTAGATATTTAGACCGTAAATTACATTTTTTAGAAGAACCATCTACCACTATTCAACAATTGCGCACAAGATAAAACCTCGATTTAACGAGATAATCTGCAAACCAGCACTAGAAACTAAACCACCAATAATAACCTTTAGTCAAGGACTTAGAGCTCATAACTTTTTAGTACAAAATAGATATTATCATTATTCTAGTATAACAAATTAAATTAGAAAATAAACCACCTAAATAAAATTGAAAGTTTGAAGAAGAAGGGAATCGATTTTTTTCCAACACCAAGAGGGAAATCGATTTTGCCAACACAATCTAGAATAATTCTAGTAAGCATGAGAAAACTACAAGAAAACTTACATATACTTCATATTGTCCAAACTTTGAAATGTTCTTGGAATCGGACCGGTCAATTGATTGAAGCTCAAGTCCCTAATGGTAAGAGAATAGCAAAGATCACAAAAGTATCAACAGAAATAATTTATTTCAACGTTCAATAAAACTTACAAATCAGTCAATGAACTGAACTCTCCAATGTACTCTGGGATTGGACCGGTAACTAAACAATTCCTCAGTACCCTGCGTCATAAAATAAAAGATAAAAAGTATAATATAACATGGAATTGAAGTACTCTGGTGAATGAAATCCGAGTAAACTTACAATACTTTCATGCTCGTCATACCCTGCAAATTAGGGAACTTAGAAACCGGTCCATTCAAATCAGATATCCTCCTGAAAGACAAGAAACATACAC
The DNA here is from genome assembly GCA_036936605.1 of Limnanthes douglasii subsp. nivea. NCBI lineage: Eukaryota > Viridiplantae > Streptophyta > Magnoliopsida > Brassicales > Limnanthaceae > Limnanthes > Limnanthes douglasii. The sequence continues at coordinate 117,537,602 of JAUPFV010000003.1, read as the reverse complement.
CAAAAGATTCCGGTTAGCAATTTCATGAGTCCAAAGGCTATATACTATTTTGGAACACAAGCTATTTCCTTACAATAGTATTAAGTTCGTAAGAAACGATATCGAAGACGGAATAGGGCCTTGCATGTCTGTACCCTGCATATACCTATAACAGACAAAAGTGTCAAACGTATGAATAAGAAATTATATTTATATGAATGGAACAAAAACACAACAGAATATATACAAAGTTGTAAGTTTGGTCCAATTTCCAATAAAATCCGGTATCTTTCCCGATAATGAACTATCATCAATCCGGCTGTGCAGAAAAAATGAATGTTAGAATCTTTACTTACAAATTGATTGAAATCAAGTTATGCAACTCAAGTTTACTTACAAATCAGTTAAGTTCTTCAATTTGGAAAAGGCTTCTGGTATTATTCCGGTAAAATTGTTGGCTGATAGCAGACTAGACACATGTCCAACAACAATCACTTGTTAGCTTACAAAAAATAAATGGAAAAATCAACATAATCCGATAGAAAAAATAAAGTTCAACAAAATCTTACAGTCTTCTCAATGCTATCAAATTTCCAAGTCTCGAAGGAAGTTGTCCACTAAACATGTTATCTTCTAAAAGTCTACAAAATTCAATTCTAATTATAATCAACCAAGCAATATACATAGTTATTTAGTTATAAGACTGGGATGCATAGCTTACAGTTCCTCAAGTGTAGTTATATCTCCGATTTCAGGAGGAATCGGGCCACTTAACCGATTTCCTATGAGCGATCTGTGACAGCAGAAACAGTTTATAAGTCACTACAGAAACATAAAAGAGAGAGCCGATAGAAAATTACAGAAACTTACAGAATACGTAGCGGAATTTGAGCTAAACTTGTGGGTATAGATCCATTGAGGTAGTTTAGAGTAAGAACACTGCAAATCATAAAGTTGGTTCTCTTGGTTTAAAAATTCAAATTTTGATTTGATTTCGTGGTCAGCAAGGCACTTACATTTCTTGCAAATGAGTAAGATTTCCAAACTCAGGTGGTATGATTCCAGTTAAATTTTGACTCCTGAGCAGTCTGTTTGCAGGTGAAACAAAATCGAAGTAGAATAATGAGCACTAAATGCGAATATATATATATATATATATATGAAAGATGGAGTGAGTATTAGCATGAAAAGAAAGTGAAATAAAAAGGACATATATACATTCTAGTGACGTGACAAAGAGTGTTATTGTTGAAAGTGCAGTTGCAAATAATATTGTGATTGATCGACTTCGTTTGGTTGAAGTTCCATCTGCCATCGACACACGAAGTTTGCTCGACATTCACCGTTTTGTTTTGCAGTTTTGTCATTATGGTTCGAAGAATTTGCACTATTATAAGCTCAAACAAACAAAATGTGAATAGATTAACAAATATTCTGCAACAATTTATAAACATCGGATGGATTATGAAACCATACAAAAATGTAATCTAGAATATAATAAATACACTATTGATGAAGAAGGAAGAAGACTTGGTCATAACTTTAAGCGGAATTAGACTAAGCTATCCTCAACTATTTTATTTTATTGTCAAGTATAGGTTTCATCTATTATCTCTTAATATACATCTCAATAATACCTAACATTATTTTAATATCTTAACTATATTCACACTTCATCAACAACCACGTAACCATAAATTCTATTTTTTTATTTTTTATTTTTTTATTTTTAAAATATCCATATCTTTTAAATGGGAGCTCGAAAAAAATAAATGAAAGTATCATCGTTTTTATTATTTTTTTAAACGAACAAAACTAGATCTATTGATGATTTTTTTTGATTTTTTTTAATAAAATTGCACCAATAACAACTCTAAGGAAATCGAGAGAGTTGCAAACAACTCTGAAGTTCGTTTTTCAAACGACTCTCAAGTTAGTACTGGTGAAGGTATCAATAGATATATATGGTCGGGGTATTTTTATCCAAATTTCAATTCGAGGTACCAAACGACACTATCCAAAAAACGGATACAAGTGGATAATTAAATAGTTGAAAGGATATTTACTCGTACTTTTCTCTAAATTTAATATCCTCTTCTAGAAGTTGTTATATTAGCCGGAATTAATATTAGTCGTCTATAGTACTATTCGATTATTTATTTATTAAAAAATCAAAATTAAATAATAAAATAAAAACAATATATAAAAACAATTATAATAATAATACATCGATTTTTTTTAAAAATTTTGTACCAAATTAAATAACAAATTCATAAATATATTCATTATTTAATATTCTAGTAAATCAATAGGTAAATTTATATTTATAAAAAAGAATTAGATATTTATTCAATTCAAATCACTATAATTAACAACTTGAGACCCCAGAGGTCCTATTGATGTAACTTTTCATAGTAATAAAGATTATTTTGTGACGAAAAAATCACTAAATTAATCAAATCCAGTATTGTTTAATATGAAAGAGTTGCTACCTTTTTTTGAAAAAAAATACTCGTATTTGTTCCCCCGATTTAAACATTTTAAAGTCAATTCGTCGTTGAAATTTGGACATTTTGTCACTATTATTTTACATAAATAATTTTTCTGGTTAAAATCTATCAAAAAAATTAAAATGATAAAAAAACTGAATCCAATAATAATAAACATAATTTAAGATTTTCATAATTTAGTTGATTATATTCAAATTAAATACTCGTTGCAAATTTTGAAAATCCATAACCCCATTTGAGTTCAATTTGAGTTCCCTATTTTTAAACTTATAATCTACAAAAAGATGGAATACTGTAACCCATTATATGCTTGTGAAATATATGTATGTATAAAAAAGTTACCATCCCCATCTTAATTGAATAAAACGCAATTTGCTGGAACAATTTTACAAAGTTAATAAACTACTAATATCTAATATATTTTTTAGTTAAATCGGTACATCTTACTTATCAGTAAATCCATTCGATTGTATACGATTGTGACTAATATGAATTTTTTTAGAAGTATACTAAAAACAATACCATATTCATGCCCAGAACAATATTAAGTTACTTTGAATATTAAAAAGTTACAATTTTGTTGGAAAGTTTACACTTTTTTTTAATGGATGAACAAAAAAACAGTACTGTACGATAAATTTATGCAGATTCGGTCGGATTTCCAATATGGAGCAAATTTTAAACAGTTAACTGCAACTAAGAACATATATGGCAAACAGAAAATGAAATTGAAAGCAACAAAAAGATCTTAGTTGGAGGAAGAGAGAATGAAAAGGTTACCTTCTTGTAGTGGTAAAAGTTGAGCATCCGACCCGAAATTTGAACACCAATTCAAAAGCACAAAATAGAAAGCGAGAAGAAAGACAGCTCTAGTGACCGAGGAAACAGGACTCATTTTTGTTGTCTATGACCCGACAGAAATAAAATTTGTTTTTCAAAGTTGCCAGGTGAGAAAGGGAAAGGCTGGGGAAGGTTATATAAGGTATAGTGAAGGAAATATTGGTTGGTTATTGTATTTTCAATAAGGAAATGTCTTCGTAGTAACCTAGTAAGAAAAAGATAAAGTTTGAACAATTATACCATTGATAAAGGCAAAAAAAGGCTTTGATCCACTTTAGTGGATCGTATCAACATGTCGTCACCACTAAAATAACCCACTCAAGCAAGGTTAATATGATTCGCCCCATTCTCAATTCTCAAGAGGAGAGCCGAGTTGGTATTCTCAAGAGGAGAGCCGAGTTGGTATGTTTGTAACCAAATATAATGCGTTCGAGTTTTTTTACAAATGTTTTTTTGGGTGGGTTTGTCATCTTGTGGTTTACTTCTGGCGTTGGTTTGCAAGTTACTGTGTCAGATTGAGAGCTTATCCTATGTGAACTCGTTGAATAGCGGCTGCGCGGATTCTTTCCAAAAAAAATATATATGACCCACTAAAAGAAGATTAAAAGTTCATTCTTTAATATCTACTGTAACAAAGCTTTGGTCTAGATGACTATATATCAAACTTCTTTAAATTATCATGGTGAATTAAAGGGAACAAACTTTGTAAAGTCGTTGATCATTTTTTTTTCCAATGATAGTATAGAATAAAATTCAAATCGTTCTCATTCCTAAAGCTGACAACCTTTTCTTTATGTGTGCTTTTAGACCTATTGCATGTTGTAATATAATCTACAAATTAATCTTTAAAATCTTTGTCAAAAGAATAAAATACTCATTTTCATTCTTAATTTATTCATCCTAATATGTTTTTATTTTCGTTCGTAACATCTCGGACAATATCTTCCTTTCTTAGAAAATTATTTGAGGATATCACATCAATAGAAAAGACACAAAGTATGCCCTTGAAATCGATCTCAAGAAATCATCTGATAACGCCTGGTGGCTTTTTCTTCTAGATATTCTAATCTCCATGGATTTTTCTCTCAAATTGATCGCATTGATCATTAATTATATCTCTACTTCTTCCTACGCAGTCAATATCAACGGTAATTCTTTCAGTTTCTTCAAAGGCAAGAGAGACTTTCGACAAGGCTGGTTTATCTCCATTTTATTCCTTGTCCTTATTGTTTAAGTTTTCTCTAGTATTCTCAAAGAAACCTCCTTCAAATTCCCCTAGAAGTGTCATTAACTCCAAATCATAAATATATACTTCAGAAACAATCTTTTGATTTTCAGTCGTACTAGTGCCAACTCCATTAAATTAAATAAACAGGGTCTCGATAAACTTTCCTCCATCTCGAGTGTCCACATTAATCCAAGAAAGATCTAAATCTTCTTATATGGTTTCAATTCAAACCTTCATAAGAACATCACCAACATCATTGGTTTCGATACTGGAACCCTCCGAGTTGATTACTTAGGAGTCCTCTTGATCATTTCCACGCTTTTATATAGTGATTATTAGTTTATCTTCGATAAACGCACTTCCGTATAAATTATTGGACTTCAAAACACATGTCATATGCGAGAAGGCTTTAACTGATTAAAGATTTCATCTTTGTTGGCCAAGTCTATTGGTCTTTTATTTTCATTCTTCTCGTTAGAGTGTTAAATGAACTGTCTTAGCTACTTTGATATTTTCTATAGTATATCCTTGAAATTAATACTTTTGGTGCGAAAGTTGTTTGGAATAAAATCGCATGACCGTACTGGAGGGTGGTCTTGGGGTTATAGATCTCAAAGTCTGGAATCAGATGCATGTCCTTAAATATCTCTGGTTCATCCTGAGTGGCAAAAACACTTTAATACGGTGTCATTAGATTAAATTTGAGAATCTAAAACATAAAAAAATTGAAACCTCACCCCAGGTTCCTACTCCTATTGGGAAACTTCACATTCCTCTCATATGATCCATGGCTATTTTCGACTTCTTTTGTTAATTGTTATGGTACTACTATTATACGTTATGCTAGAAAAGCATCAACAAGAAAGTCGCAAATATTAGCTCTAACGACTCTTGAAATTCTCCTGCTCTGATTCGTTCTTATAGCAGATCCCACAACATTCATTTACGGGAAATCGATAACTCTATCTGAAAGCCCTGGATGTGGACTACAGAGTCAGTGACCGTATTTTTAACAAAAATATTATAACTTCGGGTTTCAAATGTACTTTATGGTTGACATTCTTAAAATTAGATGACCAGTTTGGACACGAAGGACCTTAATGACAGATTTGTAACAAGTGTCAAACACTATAACCCGCAACCATTTTTAGTTGAAAAATAAATAAATTAGTTCAAGTATTAAATATAATTACGTGGCTAGTGATAAAACATAAATATTGAAACATAAATATTGAAAATATTATTAAAAAATTGTATATTGATCGGAAGTTTAATAAACAAAATTAATATTAAATAAATACAAATGATCATTATGGTTTGTGAAGAGATATTTTTTACATCTATTCTTTTAATTACTCAGAGCTAAACACAGGTTTTATATCTAATTTATTTATATAAAAACTATGTTATGCATGGTTTCATATAACTAATCAACAACTTAATAATATATTTAGAAATCAACGTGATATCATTATAATACGAAAATATATTTAAAGAGAATAGACATCAATATAATGCACCTTTTGTGACATTTTGATCCATTTTTTTCGACAAACCCATTAAGAAGCTAATGTTCGTAATTTAATCTGATTTTCTTTTAAATTCGTTTTAATTTTGATTGTTCGTATCTAATTCATATTAAATAATCATACATTCATATTTAACACTATCAAACACCAAATTTCGTTTAACATGACTATTTTATAAATATTCTTCATTGATACCAGAGAGAATTTTTTAAAAATCAATCTCTTCGGGTTGGGTATAATCTTATTTCTAATATTTTCACATTATCCATGGAATAACATTTGGTTTGTTATATATATTTACAACGAATTGTCTTTTTTATAAAGTAATGGGATAAGTTCCCCATAGTCTTACATCGATTTATAGTCTTCTTTCATATGGTCAATCCACATCCAATAGTTAGAGAATTTTATGGTTTGTTTGTAGTTAGAGGGAGCATTTAAGATTCCAACACATGACTCTTCAGAATCATGAAGATATACTATATAATTAAAAGGTATAGTATTATTATTTTATTTTGTGGACCTTTTTAAGGGCATGATTATTTCTTGTTGCACTATTTGAGGAGGTAGAGTTGGATTTTCATGAATAATATCATTTTTATCTTCTTGTAGAAGGTTATATTGATTGTCCTCTTGTTCTAACTAGACCATATTTGTGTCCTGGTTAAAACCCTCAGGTGGAACATCACTATTATTCTGAGTATAATTTGTTTTAACGGGGCCAAAATGATTGTCATTAAATTCCAATCTTCTGATACTTGAGTATCTCTATTAGAACCTTCACAGATCTCTACAAAATCTGCCTCACAATAAAATTTGTTCATGAATTTTTACTCTCAAACATAACATCCTCAAGAACGTTTACGTTTGTCTTAAAAATATTATGAGTTTGAGGATCATAAAACTTAAAACCTCTTGAATATTCGGAATAACCAATAAAGAAGCAGCTAACCATGTTTGGTCCAGTTTTTTTTCCTAAGGTCTGTATTCTTTTTCCTTAACTAGACACTACCATATATACAGATGCTTTAAATTGGGCAGGATATTTATCATACTTCTAACAATATCTTTTAGTGTACGATTCCGTCTCTTAGATACACCATCCACATGGAGTGAACCGGACATTGTATACTGAGGAACTATGCTACACTCCTCTAAGTATCTTGTAAATGATCATTGACGGTGTTCACCCAACCCATAATAAATACAAGTTATGTTTTAATACCAAAGTACCATAAGAAACAATCATATCATTATAAGAAAGAGTTAAATTTTTTTTTCCAAAAAGACAAGAATAATCATATATGTCCAGAACCTGAAAATAAATTAAGTTCCTTCGAAATGTAGGAACGTACATAAAATTCTCTATGTATAATACATATCGTGTGGTAAAAATTACAACACTTTGCACGAGCTCTTGTCAGTTGTGAAGATGGAAATTTAGTCCTCTCTTAGCCTCTTACTTCTTATTGTACCCTGCAAACAAATACATACATGAGTTGTTGCAACTGAATCAACCCACCATGTATTATTTTCCACAAAATTAAGATTAAGTTCTGAAATAACCAAAGACATGATATTACATTTACTTAGCAAGTAAACCTGACATTTATCTCAATCCTTCTTAAGATATCCAGTTTATTTTTTATTTTTAAATATTACTTTACTGTCGATTGCTGAAGCTTCTTCTTCTTACCGTGACAACGCCTGGTCTTTTTCCACTACTCTTTCACTTTTGCCTCATACCTTCTTGAAAAATACCATGTCCACTTCACGTAAGTCTCCTTTAAGCGTTTATTTGTTTAGTGTACTTTGTGCAATAAATTTATTGAGTGGCTATTTTTACCATATGTAGTTATAGATGGACTAGAAATATGTAAACGCTCGAGAGAGAGACTGAAAAATGAACCCCACCATACATTCTTGAGGTAAGTCTACCTTGATTGCCTTTAGCTTGGTTAACAGTCATAAATATCCTCAGAATGTTCTCTCGCATAACAGATTTAATATTTTACTTCTGAGTAGAGATCTCAGAATGATTGGTTGTATGTCTACCTAGCATCCTTTGAGACATCCGCACAAAGCACAATTTATCTTTTGAAGCATTAATGCTAAACATAATTGATTAGACCGTTCATATTCTCCATACTCATTGCATCCTCAGATGAATGTGTCTAAATTATAGAAGTTGGTTTATGTTTCACTAGTACGAGGTCATAATCACGACATTTCAAGAACAACTCAATGTCTTCTTTCCACTCATTAAAATTGAGTCATCCAATATTATGGGTTTACTCCTCATTGGATTGTAACCCATAAAATTAACTAAAACATACATATAACACACACATGTAAGTAAATTTGACATATAAAAACTTAACATACTTGATAATGACGTATACACATAAAACATAACATACTATGATAATAGGATACTAAAGGGTAAATCATATTAACGCATAGTTATGAGTTTAAGAAAATTACCATTAGTCATTATTTAACTATCCAAAATACTGGTGAAAGAGGGATTATTACACATACTTAAATTAAAATAACCTTAAGTTTTCTTAAGTGTCAGTGAAACCTTCCGGATGGTTGATTTAATCTACTTAAATAAAAATAAATGCAAAAAATAATTTAATTTTTCCAAATCCCGGTGAAACCCTCCTGGTGAGGATAATTATCGCCTGATGGTAGGCTAGTAATTTGTTTTGTATTTTATAGTAGTGTGGGGTATTAAATATTTGGAGTAGAGAGTAGAGAGATAATTAAGCTGGTTGGTTGCAGTTAATTCCCATTACCCACACTTAATGCAGGTGGTTGGGTATTTATACCCTTACGTTTGGGCCCTTATGGGCTTTCGGGTCATGTTTAATGGACCCGGGTCATATTCAAAGACCCATGAGCTCTAAGTAGGAGAGCAAGTAGCTTAGTCAAGAAGTGTTTAGGTTTTTTAGTACTTTTGTCATAGTTCGAACAGTCCCATTGGCTAAGTGTTCGAAGTGCTCTGTCCGGTCCGGAGGGCTTGGACCGGTCTGTTCCTGTCCGGGGAGCAGGCAGAATTCGGACTCATCAGGAGCCCTTTTTTTAGGTGTTTGTTCAAATACTCTTGTAAAAAACCTAAACAACAGTCCGACAACAGGGGTAGTTTTAATCCGGACAGGTCTGTTAATTTGGGCTATGGGTTTATCCGGACTGATAAAGCTTCACGAATTCAAAATAGTTTTTGCCAGAGTTTGTGGGACACGTGTCGCTCTTTGATTGGTTGCTTCAGCCGTTTTTTCACCTTGAATTTCGAACCCACCTTCTTCGAAAAGTAACCTCTTAATTAAAGGTGGTGACATCAGCGCCGTCTTTAATCATTACCAATCTTTTCGAATTCTCCTAGGAATCAACTTCCTTTTTCAGATTTACTATAAATTCAACCTCACTTTCTACTGTTTTACCATCTCTTTCACATTTACTCTGCAAAATTTCTCAAAGCTCTCTCTCTCTAAAGCAAAAACTTTGCTCAATATTTTATGTTTACAGCGAGGAACGCTCTGATCAAAGGCGGGTGGCTCAACCTTTCTGAGTTAGAGAAGGCTCAAAAAGTCGAGAGGGAAAGACGAATTACGGCAGGGTTACCCACTTCGCCTGTTGATAGACCAATCACCTCTGCCACAGAGTCAGATCAAGTCTCTTTTTCTTCTAAAGGCATCAAGCCAAGAAAGCTATTCCAAACTAGCCTCTCCCCCATTATCTCTGGTTCCTCAGTTCAGGAATCGGAACCTGCTGTCGAGCCAGGAGTAACAGTTACTAGCCTAAAAAAACCCTCACCCTTTTTAGCAATAGGGTCAGATACGGAGCACTCCCTTCAGAAGCTAGTCGATAGGAGGAAAGGCCGGTTAGTTAAAGGCCAAGGGTCTAAAAACACTCCCTCAAAGTCGGGGGCAAAAGACAGCCGCACCGGGTCAGAGGTGCCTATTAGAGCCCCCAAGGATAGACTATCCGGTCCGGAGGGCACCAGTCCAAGTCTTCAACGAGAAACTTCTGTTCCAGAAACTCTACCGGAGAGCAGAAACCAAAAGAACACTGAGGCCCAGCAGTCCGGAGACAAGGCTGAGTCAAATTTGAACCCCCCCCCCCCACTACTGCTGCTGAAAACCCTTCAACAATTATGGAGGAAGTTATGGAAGACTCTGCTGAAGAGGCTCCATTTGAGTCTGAGCCCTCCGGTCAGACCAGTAGTGCTATAGTTGCCAAGAAGGACAAAGGCAAAAAGAAAATGTGTTTGAGGCATCCGGATCTGCCGGAGAGCCTCGAAGGAAGAGTGGGGCCTTGTTTTCACAAGGTTAGCGTTAAGTACCTCCTCTCCTTGCAAAAAATCAACTACGCATTCATCCACACAGCTGAGTTGGGCAGGATGCGTACGAAGTGGGGAATACCAGAGAATGTGAAGATCAAAATCCCCATACACCCGGAGACCCCTATGGACTGCAAATTGAGTGAAGTTGTCATGTTCACGGAGCTATTCAACTGGGGGCTCAGATTCCCACTGGACCCAGAGATTGTCAGATACTTCCATCTGATAAAACTCTGTCCAAGCCAGCTGAGTCCCAACGCCTGGTACACCCTCATGTCCTGTATCATGGCTTCAAGGCTGTCCGGGATCCCTCTGCCAATAAAGGAGTTTGCTGCTGTGGCCAGTCTTTGTAGAAACCACCACATCCCCTTTTACCATTTCAATATGGGGATGACTTCAAGGCTGTGGATGATTTGTTGGAGGCGGAGAGGAATTGGAGGACCCAGTTCCTATTTGTTAGTGGTTCTTGGGAGAACGGAAAGAAGATCAAATCCGGAGAGAACCCAAGCCTCCTCATAAGCAGGTGGAGGAGTGACCGTAAGTCTCCTGCCTTATATTTTTGTCTTCTTCTTTTTTTTAGAGTTAGTTTATACTAATTGGTCTTACTTTTGCCTTAGCAGAACTGCCCAAGGAATTTAGTGACTACCTGAAAGCCGGGCAGGTTACTTGTGGCAAAATTAATGCTTGGGCTGCTGAGAAGTGGGGGAACCGATTCCATGCTGCTTTTACCAGTGGCAACTTGGCAAGGTCTCACTTGTGGAACACCACAGGTCGGAGAGACTTGACTTGAGAGGAGCTCACAACCCAGCCTCCTCCGGATGTTGTGCTTAAGAGGACCCATGAATTGGACGGGACACTCTTCTTGCCAGGCCGGGCCAAAGCCCCGAGCAAGATGAAAGGCAAAAAGAAGGGCAAGAAGGTAGTATGTGTCGCTAATCCTGCTGATGCAGAGAAAGATGCTCCAATAGACCCAGAGGGGCCAGTCCAGAGCCAAATTGATGCTGCTCTCTTGGAAGTGGTGGAGCAAGAGACTGAAAAACAAGAAGTGAACCCCCCAAAACCTCCAAGGGCTTCCAAGAGAAATCGTAAACAGGGAAGCGAAAGCACAGACCGAGAGGCCAAGAAGAAGAAGACTTCTAAGGGTGACGAGCTTTCTCTCCGGGCTCGGGAGCCTCATTCTCAAGCTGATCTTACTGACCCAACTCTAGCGGAGGAAATACCGGGCGACTTCCATACTGATGATGTCGAGGGGGGAGATATCAATATTGACGGAGTGGACATCACCGGTCTGGGTGGGCTTGGTGAATACTTCATGAATCTTCCCAGAGACGACTTTGTCGGGCCTTACCTACCTCCGAGCACCTCAAATACAGTCACTTTCAATGGTAAGACCTTTATCGTTTCTAGTGAAAGGGATGTCATAACCCACTCTTTGTTAAGCAACGTTCAGCCTGTCCTTGTGTTGGAGAAACAAGTCCGAAATCAGGCTGACATCATCAAAGATCTTAAATCTGACAAAGAGATGTTGTCCGATGACCTTCGCACTGCCACTTCCAATGTTGCCATGTTAAAGGAAGAAACTGAGGAGTTAAAGAGAAATCAAGAGGCAAGCACCACAAAAGTCTCCACTTTAGAGGACACAATCAGAGAGCTCCGGGAGAAGCTGTCCGGTCTGGAGAAAGATCTGGCCACCTCAAAGGGAGAATCCAAGGCCAAGGACCAAATCATCACCAACTTAACCAATGACAAAATTGCTCTTGAGAATACAGTGTCCAAGGGTGCCGAGGAGAAAGCTACTTTGCTAAAGGAGTAGGAGGCCAAGATTCAAGCCAAGATCGATGCTTATGCCAATCAGGTGATCGACTCCCAAGAGGATATGTATGCCAAGGTAAGATCCGCCATGGTTCTACTCTTCCATGAGAAATTTCCGAAGGGGAACCTAGGGGATTTGTGGCTTTATGTAGACGATGATGACCTTCCACATCATACAATGGCCGAAGGAAACCAGTATGGAGTCTCCAGTGCATCCTCATCCGATGACGAAGAGAAAACCGGAGAAAGCCCAAACGAAGAGGAAGATGATCCCAAGGGGAAGAAGAAGATAGATGGAGCTGAGCCATCTTCAAAGGCTCAGTCTTAATTTATAAACTACTTTTATTTTTTATTTTTTATCCAGACTAACGTCCTTGGAAGGCCAAGGCACTTTTTTTTGTAATTGTGTCCGGTATCTGACCGGATAGGTTTTTTGTTCTGTTTTGACAATTCCAAAGTCCTTGGAAGGCCAAGGCACTTTAAGTTCTTTCAATGAATATCTTAGTTTTGTGCAATTCTCCTCTTCTTTCATAGTCTGTTCCAACTTTGATGGCTTAGAGTTTAAACAGCCTTTAATTATTTCATGGTGAGAGTATTTAAATCCTCCGACTGAAGTTTAAATAGCCCTTAGTTATTTCATAGTGAGAGTGTTTAAATTCTCCGATGACAAATATTTAAGTGGTCATCATTCTTTTATTTCAATCCGGATAGTGTAACAAAGCTTAAAACACTTACAAAAATTTTTAAGAAGACATCAAATTTTATTCAAAAGCCCGGACACCGCACTAAAACCTCCCCGTGCCACTAGGGATGAAAGAGTATGCCCCCAAATATTTACATGGATGTTTAAACAAGTAAATATTTACACAAATGCTATTCCAAGTACATCCGGAGATGCTCGATATTCCAAGGATGAGTCAAAACTCTTCCATCCTTGTCTTCTAGCCAATATGTTTCAGGTTTAATTCTTTTAACAACCACATATGGACCTTCCCAAGTTGGAGCCAGCTTTCCGAACATCTTTTCTTTAGTGTGTAAAAAGACTTTCCTCAATACCTTGTCCCCTAGTTGGAAATCTCTTCTTTTAACTTTGGAAGCAAACCTGCTTCTCATCAAACCCTGATAGTGTGCAACTCTAAGGTGAGCTTTAACTCGTCTTTCTTCTATCCAATCAAGTTGACCTCTGATTGCCACCTCGTTAGCATGTTCGGAGAAGTTGTGAACGCGAAATGATGGGAGAGTTGCTTCTATGGGAGCTACTGCATCCATCACATAGACCAAAGAAAAGGGTGACTCTTGTGTTGCAGCCCCAAGTGTTGTCCGGTAGGCCCACAAGACCTCTTGTAAATAACTAGGCCACTTTCCAGCAGCCCCTTCCAAATTCTTCTTTAAACCGGACAATATACTTCTATTAGCCACTTCAACTTGCCCATTGGCTTGTGGGTGGAAAGGTGAAGAGAAACAATGTTGTATACCCCTTGAGGCACATAAGCTCTCCATTTCCCTATTGTCGAACTGTGGCTCATTGTCTGTTGTTATCTTTTGTGGGACACCAAATCTGCAACAGATGTTAGATAGAATGAATTTTATAACAGCTTTTGATGTTGTTCCTGCTAGAGGGGCTGCTTCAATCCACTTCGAAAAGTAATCTATGGCAACAATTATAGTTTTGCGTCCTCCGGACGCCACAGGGAGAGGCCCTACTAAATCCAACCCCCATCGAGCAAAAGGAATAGGCTCAGAGATTGACTCTAAAGGAATGGCTGGGACATGAATTTCATTGTTGTACCTCTGGCATGGGTCACACCTCCTTACCAATTCCTTAGCATCTTTCATGATGGATGGTCAATAGTAACCGGACAGTAAAACTCTTCTTGTTAAAGCCCTGAATCCACAATGGGCTGATCCCTCACCATCATGCAATTCAGAGAGGAATATTTGAGACTCTTCATCCTCCAAACAGCGCAGGAGAGGTTTACTGTAAGATTTTTTGTACAACATGTCTCTTAATATAATGAAACCACGAGCCTTGTGTTTCAATGTTCTGGCTAGTGATTTATCCGGAGGTATGATACCATTGGAGAGGTATTGCAAGAGAGGAAACCTCCAGTCCTGAGGTTGTTTCATTTGTACTTCAAAAATTTCCTCTTCTTTACCCATGCTAAGTTGAATGGAGGGGGTTTCTAACACATGGATCCATGGATATGACTCCGTGTATGCTATGGTTGCTAATGAGTCTGCTAGCTCATTTTCTGTCCGGGGTATGTGCTCATAAACAACACTTTTAAACTTGAGTGCTTCATTTTTGAGGAGGAGTAAATATTTCACAAGCTGCTCCTTTTTAGCCTCAGACTGCCCTTAAGCATGGTGGATAAGAAGCTGAGAGTCACTTAGTAGCCTAACCCTCTTGGCCCCACAAATGTAGGCTAACTTTAATCCAACTATAGCCGCTTCGTATTCGGACTCATTATTGGATGCCCTGAAAGCAAAACAAATAGCTTGGTACATTTTGTCACCATATGGAGAAGTCAAACACACCCCTGCACCACATCCCATAGTGCTAGATCCACCATCTGTTCGGATGACCCATACCTGTTTATCTTTTATGTCAGTAGTTTGCTCTGAATCCCTGTCGGAGTGAAATTCAACCAAAAAGTCAGCCACAGCTTGGGCCTTGACTGTTGTTCGAGGAGCAAAGTCTATGTCGAAGTCCCCCAACTCTACTGACCACTTAGCCATCCTGATTGAAATGTCTGCCTTTTGGAGGACATTCTTCAGGGGAAAAGAAGTCCGGACGATGATGGGATGAGCCTGGAAATAAGGCGTCATCTTCCTGGCAGCTATTACCAAGGCTAATGCTAATTTTTCGAGTTTCAAGTAACGCCTTTCTGCATCTATCAAACTTTTGCTGATGTAGTACACTAGATGGGGATGACCATCGACCTCCCTTACCAATACAGCACTGATGGCACAACTTGAAACTGCCAAATATACGAAGAGTGTCTCCCCATCAACTGGTTTAAATAAAGTTTTAGGGGAGGACAGGTGCTTCTTGATCTCATTGAAAGCCTCATCACACTGTGGGGTCCAATCGAATCCCTTTGCACCCTTCAAGGTTTGAAAAAAAGGGGCACACCTCTCCGAATACCTTGAGATAAATCTGTTTAGGGCAGCTAATCTCCCTGTTAACCGCTGTACTTCTTTAATATTTCTAGGTGGCTCCATCTGGAGTAGAGCGTTGAGCTGGTCCGGATCGGGCTGTATTCCATGCTCACTTATAACATATCCTAGAAATTTTCCGGACTGTACTCCGAACACACATTTTTTTGGGTTTAACTTTAAATTCACTTTTACCAAGTTGGCAAAAGTTTCTTGGAGACCAGACAAGTGCAACTGCTCGTCCACACTCTTCACCATCATGTCATCAATGTATACTTCCATATTTCTCCCAATCTGATCAGCAAAAGCCTTGTTTACTAATCTCTGATAAGTAGCCCCAGCATTTTTCAATCCAAACGGCATTACCTTATAGCAATGAAGACCTCTGTTAGTGACAAATGTGGTATGCTCTTGATCCTTCGGATCTACTTGAATCTGATTGTATCCAGAGAAGGCATCCATAAAGGAAAGCAGCTTGTTCCCAGAGGTGGAATCTACTAACTGATCGATCCGGGGGACCGGGTACAAATCTTTTGGGCAAGCTCTATTGAGATCTGTGAAGTCAATGCACATGCGCCACTTGCCATTTTTCTTTTTTACCAGAACCGGATTGGCAGTCCACAAAGGATACTGAGACTCCTTGATGTGCCCCATCTTTGTGAGCCTGTCAACCTCTTGCACAATGACATCAGCCTTTTCCTTAGAAAAAGCTCCTCGCTTTTGAACCACTGGTGTTACGTCTCTCCGGACAGATAGGTGATGTGATATCACTTCTGTTGGAACCCCAGTAACATCAGCATTGCACCAAGCAAAAACGTGCTGATGATTCTTCAAAAACTTTAACATCTCATTTTTCAGATTGGGTGGCATTTTGGAGCCTATCTTGACACTTCTTCCTTCTTTCAAACAGTGTGTCTCTACCTCTTCGACCAGTATCAACACTCCAGGGGCCTCTTTGGGGTCATCAATTTCACCCTCACCCCTAGAAATCCCCTTAAATTGCTACTGTTCACTGATACGAACTGCCCCTAGCGTTCGAGGAGCTAGGGCTGTAGCATAACATTCTCTTGCAATCTTTTGACTGCTCCGAACAACTCCAACCTGTCCCTGAACAGCATATTTTAAACACTGATGGACTGTTGAAGCCACTGCATGCATCCTAGAGAGCCAAGACCTCCCTAGAATAGCATTATAGCAAGTGGGAAAATCCACCACGATAAAAAGTATCCTGACCATTTTCTTGAAAGGGCCCTTGCCCAATAGAACTTCTTCTTCGAACTCTCCAATCACATCTGCTGAGCTGCCAGTGAAGACCACAATTGATCTGTCCGAACTCTGAATTACAGCTGGATTTTTCATTCTTTTGTATGTAGTTAAGAAAAGGATATTGGCTGAGCTCCCAGTATCCACCAGAATTCGTCTTATGTCATTACCCCCAATAGATGCTCATATAACAACAACATCCTCATGAGGGCCAGCTATATCTCTTAAATCATCTTCATCAAAAACAATGAAGGGGAATGAATTTTGTGATTGATAGGAATTCATGCCTCCTTCTAGCTGGGAGGCTAAAGTATGAACGTACCTCTTCCTCGAAGAAGCAGTATGAGCTGTCATAGTATCCCCTCCGAAAATTGTAAGCGACTCAAAAAACTTAATGAGTCCGGAGACCGACCTAGAACATTCCTCAATTGTACCCACTCTGTTTCGAGTTGGATCATGATCCAAGTACTCAGATTCCACATCAAACCTTTCAATTATAACCATGGCTCCCTCCGGAGCAACATTACTTGGACAAACCCGGTGAGTGTTGTCAGGCCTGTTACCTCCTCTTCTTTTGACGTAAGCCCCCAGCTTTCCCCTCTCAATCAAGTTCTGAACTTCTTGTTTCAATGCTATGCAGTCATCAGTGGTATGGCAAATATCATTGTGATATTGGCAAAAAGAGTTATTGCGATGCTCTCTGGGAGACTGCAATGTGGCCGGTCTCCGATAATGCACCTCTTCCTTTGTTTTATCAAAAATGGTGGCCACACTTTCTTTTAATTCTGCGAACCATTCCGCTTGGACCCATGGCCCTCTCTTGTTTCTGGATTGCTGACTATGAGTAGGAGCAGCTGGCTGAGACTGAGCTTTTGCCCTACCATGCCCTTGTCCGGTCTCCCTTGCTTTGTTACTGGACTGATTCTGATTGGGATTTGGTGCCACCCGGGTAGATCTCACCTGCCTGTGTACCCTGGTTTTCTTTGTTTCAACAACATTAATTTGCTTTCCAACCTGATTCAGCAACCCTCCCCATGTCATGGCCTTCTTTTTGGTCACTGAGTCAGCCAAATTGCCAGGGTCCAAGCCCTATCTTAGGGATGCTATTGCTACCTGTTCGAAGCAATCAGCCAGCCCAGTCTTGGTATTCACAAAACGACTTATATATTCTTTTAAGGACTCATTTGGTTCCTGGGCACAATGGATTATTGTATCTCCATTGCCCTTTTAGTTCTTTACTCCCTACAAACTGCCTTCGAAAGGCTACCCAAAAAGTATCGAAATCCTTAATACAACCCTGAGGCAGGCTGTTATACCACTTTATAGAGCACTCCCCGTAAATGACTGGGAGAATGCCCTACAAAGTAGTTTATCATCGTCATCAAAGTTCATCATGAAGTTTTTAAATTGTTCCAAATGGTTGTCCGGATCAGTACTGCCATCGTACTTTTCTATTTTAGTGCTGTCAAACCTCTTCGGGAGGTTGCCAGACAGAATTTTAGAAGATAATGGAGATTGCCTCCAATTTCTTTCACGACTGCTACAGTATCCTCATTGGGAGTTGCAAAGATACCTGGTTCATTGTGAAAAGCGAAAGGATCCATCAGCATCCGGTCCACATGCCTCCGGCTGTGAGATGACCCTTTACTAATATTCTTCTTCATCTTTCCATGTCTATCCCTTTTTCTTGAATATTTTTTTATCAGCTTTTGCTTCCTTCTAGTTCGACCCTCATCGCTGCTAGAGGATAAAGATTTTTCAACTCCTTCATTGTCCGAAGAGCTATCAGAAGATTATGAGCTTCAGTCTGAACTCTCCACTGGCTTAGAGCGGTGAGACTTTTTGGAGCTGGCATGAGTCTTTTTGGTGCTCACATGAGTCTTTGAAGACTCATGCTCTCTGGGGTTGTCGGTGTGATGAGCAACTGATGCTTTGGACTTTTCTTTCATGCCCATCTTAGCCTTTTCTGCCCTCAGAGCTTCTATTTCACCCTTTAGCCTATCGCGCTCTTCGATAGTGTACTCATCGTTCTCTCCCACCACTTCGAGCAGAGCTGGTGGTACTTCTGGATTGTCCGGATTCATTCGGACAGACTTTCTTTGCTGGTTTTGAATGCTTGATTCAGGCACCCTCTCCTCCCACTGTGGTCGCCAATTTGGTGAGGATAATTATCGCTTGAGGGTAGGCTAGTAATTTGTTTTGTATTTTATAGTAGTGTGGGGGTATTAAATATTTGGAGTAGAGAGTAGAGAGATAATTAAGCTGGCTGGTTGCAGTTAATTCTCATTACCCACACTTAATGCAGGTGGTTGGGTATTTATACCCTTACGTTTGGGCCCTTATGGGCTTTCGGGTCATGTTTAATGGACCTGAGTCATGTTCAAAGACCCATGAGCTCTAAGTAGGAGAGCAAGTAGCTTAGTCAAGAAGTGTTTAGGTTTTTTAGTACTTTTGTCATAGTTCGAACAGTCCCATTGGCTAAGTGTTCGAAGTGCTATGTCCGGTCCGGAGAGCTTGGACCGGTCTGTCCCTGTCCGGGGAGCAGGCAGAATTCGGACTCATCACCTCCAGAGGGCTGATTTCATCTATTTGAATTAAATAAATCTCAAATATTATTTTTTACTAGAGTTTCTCTAGCTCATGATTATCCAAATATTAACCGAAGGACTGTGAATATTTGAAATTTAAATTATTCCCTTGAACCTTTTAAGATCCTACGATCCTCAGAATATCAATTAATATTTCGGAGGGCCAATTAAATGATTCCAAATTCACCTACCGAAATCTGAAATTAATTATGTATATCCATATAATCATTCAAGCATATAAAATATTTATTCTATAAAAATATACAAAAATACAGTATGTCCATACACTTATAATATGAAATAAATCATACAAAATATATTAAAATAATTAAAATTAATTTTTTATTTTTTTCAAAAATAAATTTATGACTCTACTGCTGTCACTTGGTAAGCCATCCAGTCAACATTAACATTTGTTGTCATCACAACGGAAGCGTGTTGTCATTTATTTGCAAGTTGCAGCGTTCATCCGTAGCGGCATCAACTAGTTGGCCACGATGAACGTCACCGAACGAATTTCGAACGATAATAACATATGGGGTTACGTCATTAGTAGGTTGTTGTCCATATATGTCTAATTTGTCCCGTTAAATTAAGGTTTAGTTGATTCTAAATTTCGTAGAAAATTTCCAGCAACCAAACAAAATGCTATTAGGGAAAAAATCTCAAATCTTATCATAACAATATATTTATTCATAAAAACTTAAATATTTAATTATGATTTTCTTATTAATGAATAAATCTAATCAATTTTGTTCATATAAACCATAGATCCATATCCTACCAAGTTAAGTAAAAAATAATCCTAATGGTATTAATCTTCTATAAAACAATATTTTTTAGATACAATAAAAAAATATACTTGCTCTATCATATATTGAATTGCCCAATATATTTTATCACAAACACGGAATATTAAACCCTTAGTCTCGTGATTAACTAATAGACATAAGATAAAGTACATATAGTTTTGTCTGTTGTCCATATTCTTGGTTGAATCTTACTTCAAACTCTTGTTAGATGCACGTTAGTTGTGGATCTTCCTCTTAGTAAAACGGCGACTAACTTTTTAGATTTAGATTGAATGAATATTTTAAATTTAATTTTCTTTATATAAAAAATACAATTAGAAACACAAATTGTGTTAAGATCATTACTTTAGCCGTTTTGTGATCGAAGACCACAAACGCTATATTGATTAATCAATTTAGTCCCTGAATTATTAGTTAACGGTTAAGTGTTGAGATTTGGACTCAATCATTCTTAATATTCAAATACAATCCTAGTTACCACATTTATGCATTCATAACGCATTTTCACCTACCGACTAAATTCATATTTTATTATACATAATAGAGTTAATCTGATTATTTATTAATTTGACTAACTCATGAAAATAACCAAACATACAAGTCTAATAAACTAACATACACTATCATTATATATAATCCAAGTTTAACCTATACAAATAATTAAATTCATTTTTTAGTAAACTTCATACTACGTGGGATAGGAACCATTTCATAAAAAAATAGACGTTGTTTTAAAAAGAAAATTTTAATTTTTTAATAATATCAAAATTCAAGTCATCGTAACCTACCGTAGATATCGTGCTTCTAAATTCTTGCTGCAACACTCTAAAAAAATATGAGGTAGGAAAAGGCTAAACTGAGATTCATTTTTATTATAATGAGAGTCCGTTATAATGAGACCTCCTTTGGCTATATTGAGACCCCAAATTTACCTGGAATACTCTTGATGTAAAAGCAAATTTTCAGCCAACTCTCTCTCCCTTTTCTCTCTTCTCTAACCTAAAACCTCTAAGTTTTACAGATAAAAAATGCAACATTTCTCAAATCTAAAGTTGCAAACACGTTAAGGTGTGTATTCTCTACTTATTGGTGTATTTTTTTTAGAATTTATTTTGGTATTTTTAGTGATATTTAAAGTTTTAGTTTCAGCCTAAAAACTCTAATTTTCTTATGATTCTTGATGTTGTTTGGAAAGATGGTTATAGGTATATGTTTAGTTAGGTGTTTATCTATGTTTTGGTGTGTTTTTATGTTGATTTCGTGCAGTTTGAAGGATTTAGAATCGAAGGGTTTAGTCGCTGTTAAGAGCGAATTTGCGAAACCTGGGTGCCCAGATTTGGCGAAATCGCGCCAAAACTGGGCACCCATGTTTCACGATTTTGCGAGTTTTTTAGGTCCAAATCGTGAAGTGTGTGTCCACAATGTTTCCAAATCTGGGCACTTAGATTTCACGATTTTTCCGGGTTTCATTAAATTAATCATGCTAGATCCATAATTAACTTGATTATTCATTGCGTAATTTTATGTTCTCCATCTAAATATATATTATGGTGTTGTGAAATTGTTTTGGGTTTGATTTGGTAAATAATAATATGTTCTTTGTGTTGTCAACATGCCTCATAAAGAGCGTACTCTTGTTGTTGGATCAGACTCCAATGCTAGAGACACCGAGCAGCGTGATCCTACTTCGCGATCAGTTAGGCATCGGTGACGCACCGAACTTCATGCGCATATTATTTCCCATAATTGTGGGTCTCTGGATCAGCACTTCCGGAGAGTCATTCCCCATGTGCCGGGGATTTATTCAGGGATGAATGATTACAGACTTCACGAGGCATATAGCATCTTCAAGGGAGAGATAAATTATGATTGGTTAACATGTAGTAAATGTTATTCTATCTATTATTTAATTTACTTAAATGTTGTGTAGGCTCGTCTACTCCTACGGTGTTACATAATGTAAGGTACCCATCGGGCATAGGATCTTACGGGTCAGAGAAAGGTGAAAGAGCAAGTTATGGTGTCGTTTTTTGCTCCCTTCATTGATTGCTTCACTCGTTGGTCTACCAACGTGCACCAAGTTGAGGTGTTCATTGAGAGGTGGCATATAGAGACCAACAACTTCCACTTCTCATTTGGTGAGATGATGGTCGGATTAGATGACGTCCACGCCATCACTGGTCTTCCGGTCACAGATGAGGGTTTTGCCCTTCATACTTTCCTAGTGATGATCAACGTCTATCTTGGTATTCTAGTATACTAGGTATAACTCAAAATGTTCTTATGATGGAGCTAGAGAATAATAAGACTCGTAGTGGTAGATCGGTACAACTACAAGTTTTTGCGTAAGGTGTATATCAATGATTTTTTTATGAAATAGGGTATTTCTAATGCTATTTTGGAGTGCATCACGGGGGTGTTATTTTCTCCACATACTAGGTTGTTGTGTTGTGGCGAACAAGACGGAGAATCGTATATCTCTAGATTACTTGCAGTCTGTAGGGAACTATAGGGCATCGGTTAGATATAACTAGGGCCAGTATATTTTAGCTCAATTGTATCATCAGCTAGGCCCATCGTCCTTACACCTCACGTCGAGGTTTACTGGTTTCGTTCCATTATTGGAGACGTGAATCTATGATCAATTCACCTTTTTTATGACTATGGTCAACAGTCTCTACCAGATATCTATGCCAACTATGTGTGGATACGCACTTCCACCTTTTTCGCATAGATGATGAGACTCGTATCAACAACTGATATACACTATCTTAATTGAGGGAGCATAATGTAAGTTTCGACGTTTATATGTTTATTTGTTGATCAATACTTGTTTTATTATTACTTAGTTTAATGTTTACACTGTAGGTGTGTTTCATGCCACATGAGCACATACGCGACCATTTCCCTCTTTGCGGTGTAGCTTGGATAAACCACTCGTTGAAGCCATAAAACATAGTTGAGGCATACTATCTTGTTTTACCACCAGGCAGCAGGAGGCATGTTAACACTAAGTATTTGTAGGTTGAGACTATATGGGAAGCATGGCAGTTGCACGTCATCGATCCAAGGATTCGTGGTGACTCATATCTTATAAGTCATCCGAGTACGACTTCTTTATACGTTATATGGGTCCAGGATCACCTATGGTACACTCTACTCGATCTCGAGTGCGAGTCATCTGATCCATATGTTGCAGAGACCCCGAGAGTGATGAGTTACCAGGAACAGTTATATGACTTGTCTTAATTGAGGGAGCATAATGTAAGTTTTGACGTTTATATGTTTATTTGTTGATCAATACTTGTTTTATTATTACTTAGTTTAATGTTTACACTGTAGGTGTGTTTCATGTCATATGAGCACATACGCGACCATTTCCCTTTTTGCGATGTAGCTTGGATAAACCACTCGTTAAATGCATGAGACATAGTTGAGGCATACTATCTTTGTTTACCGCCAGGCAGTAGGAGGCGTCTTAACACTAAGTATTTGTAGGTTGAGACTATATGGGCAGCATGGCAGTTGCACGTCATCGATCCAAGGATTCGTGGTGATTCATATCTTATAGTTCATCTGAGTACGACTTCTTTATACGCTTTATGGGTCCAGAATCACCTATGGTACACTATACTCGATCCCGAGTGCGAGTCATCTGATCCATATGTTGCAAAGACCCCGAGAGTGATGAGTTACCAGGCA
The DNA here is from genome assembly GCA_036936605.1 of Limnanthes douglasii subsp. nivea. Lineage (NCBI taxonomy): Eukaryota > Viridiplantae > Streptophyta > Magnoliopsida > Brassicales > Limnanthaceae > Limnanthes > Limnanthes douglasii. The sequence continues at coordinate 117,513,835 of JAUPFV010000003.1, read as the reverse complement.
CGGTTATATGACTTGTCTTAATTCATGGAGCATAATGTAAGTTTCGACGTTTATATGTTTATTTGTTGATAAATACTTGTTTTATTATTACTTAGTTTAATGTTTACACTGTAGGTGTGTTTCATGCCATATGAGCACATACGCGACCATTTCCATTTTTGAAATGTAGCTTGGATAAACCACTCGTTGAAGGCATGAGACATAGTTGAGACATACTATCTTGTTTTACCGCCAGGCAGCAAGAGGCGTGTTAACACTAAGTATTTGTAGGTTGAGACTATATGGGAAACATCGCAGTTTCACGTCATCGATCCAAGGATTCATGGTGACTTATATCTTATAGGTCATCCGAGTACGACTTATTTATACGCTCTATGGGTCCAGGATCACCTATGGTACACTCTACTCGATCCCGAGTGCTAGTCATCTGATCCATATGTTGCAGAGACCCCGAGAGTGATTAGTTACCAGGCACGGTTATATGACTTGTCTTAATTGAGGGAGCATAATGTAAGCTTCGACGTTTATATGTTTATTTGTTGATCAATACTTGTTTTATTATTACTTAGGTTAATGTTTACACTGTAGGTATGTTTTAATGCCATATGAGCACATACGCGACCATTATTCTGTTTGCGATGTAGCTTGGATAAACCACTCGTTGAATGCATGAGACATAGTTGAAGCATACCATCTTGTTTTACCACCAGGAAGCAAGAGGCGTGTTAACACTAAGTATTTGTAGGATAAGACTATATGGGAAGCATAGCAGTTGCACGTCATCGATCCAAGGATTTGTGATGACTCATATCTTATAGGTCGTCCAAGTATGAATTATTTATACGCTTTATAGCTCCAGGATCACCTATGGTACACTACACGATCTCGGGTGCGAGTCATCTGATCCATATGTTACAGTGACCCCGAGAGTGATGAGTTACCAGGCACTGTTATAAGACGTGTCTGATCATTGGTATACTTACTTTCATGCAATGGTTACCATGTACGAAACTAAGACCAACTTCTGTGGTATAACAGGATTGAGGAGGCACACCATGTAAATTTAGACACGTATAGTATTGTTGGACCGATACGTGGAATACGATACACTGATATAATGGCTATCAATAAGCCATAGTCGGATAACATTATCCAATGCCGATTACCGTTTGCATACACTTCAAAAAACGTCAAACTTTTTCACTAGGTTATGGACACGTTGTGTAACATTAAACACTATCTCCCATAGATCGCATTGATCTTTCAATTCGGTGATCAAATCCCATCTAACCTGATGCCATGAATCAACATTACCGTATACGGTTAAAGCTACGACCTTAAATTCATAATTACCATCAGGAGATACGTCTTTGACAATAGAAATGTACTCATGCAAATAATTGGGATCTAGAAATGTACGACCCGTTTAGTTGATTTGTCCCGACTGGTTTTTTTGTACCTTAGTGATAATCGGCTCCTTAGGTTCCAAAAAGTGACTTCTCGTGGGATATAGGATTTGCATCATCCTATTTATGATATGATCTTTGACGTGTGCACTGTAACCGCGGATGGTACTATCTATTAAGGAGATTTTTTTTCTAAGCTCATCATTGGCACCAACCTCACCCGTAAGTACTCTAATAAACATCACAGTCATCCTTTTGAATCTCCATACCTTCTTTCTTGATGATAGCTAACTCGCATGCACACGGTAAATTATGCATTTTCTTAATAACACAAACACGCATTCCGGGAGTGGACCATATTTCACCAGACTTTTTAAGATTTCTTTCTATTAATTTTATAGCCACACATGAAAGTGTACCTTTGATTTCCTTATAGATAGCCTCCTTAACCCCCCTAGTTGAGTTTATTGGACGAAACCTACTTCGTTCGAATAATTCAAAAACGTTAGAGTGTTGAGTGGTAAGTAATGCATGAACATTTTTCTAAAATTGCTCAAATATGCATAAACTTATGTTGATCGCCCGTTTGAGGCTTGATTGAGGACTCTCCACCCTACAACGTAAGATAAAATAAATTAGAAGTGTAACACTTAATATTAAAAACTAATGTATAGAGATGGTAATACAACTCACAAATTGCTAGTTTGATTGCCTAAATATTTAAATTTGTTCGTGCGGATATCGAGAAATTTATGTCCATAAGTGTTTATCCATTACTTCATGACATAATCGACAACCATTGGACAAAAAGTGTACACGTGGTGTAACTCGAAAATGTTTTTGTTATAATCTTCGAGCGTCGCCGAATAGACAATCCTTTGATAAACTTCGATGAACTCATCGACCATGTCCGCATTTGGAAAAACTTTCCTAATGTAGGAGAAAACGTTCCTATCAATATGAGAAGTGCATAGCATATAAGTGGCATCCGAAAATATATCCTCGATAGTGTTCATTAAATCCAACTCTATATCGGTGACGATAATATTAGACAATGTGCACATGTTGTTCGTCAAGACATTATTTAGTATGCTCAATCCCCACGTGTAGTTCTCTTGCTTCTCTGAGCTCATAAAAACAAAAGCGACACAAAACGTCTTCTTCGTCGAAGTTTGGCCAACTAATTCTAGCAAAGACATCTTATATTTTGTAGTTTTATACGTGATATCTTTTATAAGAACTTGAGAAAATATGCGCAATAAATCGATGCTTTTAGGATGTGCGAAAAACAACTCGAGGATCTTGTCTGTTGCTTTGTTAGTTAGCTCCCAAACATAGTACTAATGTTGTTTTAACTTATCGAACAAATATTGCATTTGGTTATTGCTCGCTTTATCGACCAAATTGTGTTTTTGACTCATGTTGTAGATCGTGCGCATGCTAGATACATTTTCATATTCTTTAAGCTTCAAAATACGGTGTACCAAAGTTTTGTCAAGAACCGACTTCCATTTTACTACGAACAAACGCATCTTCTTCCACTTTTAGTCTAGCGGCTCGTGAGAGACAATCAAAGTATAAAAATGGTTGGTGGTTGTGTTTTCCGTTTACCACTATCAATTTAGTATAACCGGGTAGCTCTAACACCAGTTTTCCCCTTAACAAGAACAGACACCCACATTTTTTTGATGAACAATCTCGGCGCTTCTTAACATACCCCGGTTTTGGTTTAGGTTTGTAAGCACCTTGCCTTTCGCAAATGAAATATATCCTAGGAGTTTTCCCGTTTTTGCTACCGTCGTCGTTTTTGCTCAATACCAAAATGAATCCTAGTTTTTTTCTTTCCAGATCAACCCATAAGATCAAATCTGGTTTGCTATATAAGGTTTCCGTAGTAAACATTTTAGTATAATCGACCATCGAACATGGCGGTTGCTACAAAAGGTATGTAATAATTGTATCGAAACATACTTCATTTTAATTTAACCTAATTGCGCATGTTATTGAACGAAATCACGCATAATTGTGCATTTAGTTGAACAAAATCGTGAGGACCGGACAACCTATCTAAGAAAAATCAAAAAGTTATGCTATCGGTTTTTGTCAAAATCGCGAGTATTGACTTCTTCATTTTGACAAAATCGCGAAGGTATCATTCGCGATCTTGTCAAAATCAAGAAGTCCATACTCGCGATTTTGGCATGAACATCTAATCCATATTCATGCAATTTCGTGAAATTTGGGCTCGCAGTTCGTCCATACTATGGAGTGCGATAATCACACTGAAAGCATAAAAAGTTCGAAAAATACTTTGACTTGGGTTTCAAAGTGGTCCGTCAAATGCTCATCCTCCTCCGATGCAAATCATCCACATTGCAACTAAAATCATCATTCAAATCACTCAAATCCATAAATTTTGGTGTATCTTGTATTAAGTTATTTTTTAGAGATGTTTGGTTGGAGAAAAAGATAAAAAAAAATGATTTTTGGCTGAAAACTTGGTTTTTATATGAGAAGGATAAAATAATCATTTCACGTAAAACAAAATAAAAATTTGATTATGAGATCTCATTATAGCCAAATAGAATCTTAATATAACCTCACCCTATAACGTAAATATTAGGGTATATTCTCGACAGAGTAGCGAAAACCTCCCCTGCTGATATTGTTTACCAATAAAATATAACCACAAAAATAATAGACAAAATTAAAAAAAGAAAAAAATTGCATACCTTATTGAAATCAATTTTTTTTCATGTTTTTTTTTCGAGTTGTTCACTTAAAAAGCTCAAATACATGTGGGCATAAAATTCGTACATACTCTAACAAAACCACTGTAACCTAATGCGTGCGTATCTCTTACTTAAAAATACAGACCGAAACACTTTATAACGAATGAATCCACTAACACCGATTAATAATCAAAACGATTAATCGTTAAACCTGTATGTCTGAGATGCCATAAAATTATATATGAGGAACTTTATCTGAAGTCAAACTCATCGGTCTTGGTTTTTTATTTCTGACTTGTTCGGTTTTAGATTTTTGTTCTCTCACTTGATAAACGTTTCGAAAAGAAAGTACAAATATTATTTAATTTCGTTTTTTAATATTATAAAGGGTACTATTTCTTTTACAATAACTTCAATCCTTTGAATTCTAGGTTGTGTTTTGATATATATATATATATAAAAACCAATTAAAAAAAAAACGAATATAGTTTTATTAATTAAAAAGTTTGTCGATCACATAGAGTAAAGATTTTTATTTAAAATAAAACATAAGATTCAATGGACTTGAGTCTAATATTTCTAACACCTTCTCTTAAACTCATAATGCAATAGTTATAAATATCCAGAGTCTGTCAAAAATAAAATGAAACTGCACTGTTGACTGAACCTTTGTCAAAATATCATATTCAAATGATATGTGTGAAGAGATCTGCGAATTGTCTTCAATCTTGAAAACTTTTCCATACAACTTCTTCTCCATACCTCTTCTTCACACTGCTCACAATCAGTCCACAAGGCTCATCGTAATGGAATCAAGAAACCTAAGAGGAACATTAACACTCCAACGAGAGGAATGAACCCAAAGTTCTTGAAGAACCAGAGGTACGCAAAGAAGCACAACAATAACTCTTCTACTGATGAGTAGAAATTTGATATTCTTCCCAGCCTTTTAATTAATCTTCTTCAAGTACTCTTCTTCACGCATATTCTTCAGGTATTCTTGAACGCATTTCTTCTAGCTCGTCATCTTCTTCAACCAAATATTCAATTCAAACATTAAATCTTTAATCCTCAATTTTAACCTCTAACCCTAAATCTCAAACCTTGACTTCGAAATCCCAAATTTCCAATTTACAATTCAAATCTCAAATCGTCATATTCTAAATTGCAAACGAAATCCAAATGCCAAACGTGAAACGTCGATCTAAGTAAACGTCAATCAAAGTCCAAACGTCAAATGAAATCCAAATGCCAAAAAAAATTAAACGCTAAATACCCAAACGAAATCCAAACGACAAACATCGATCTAACTAAACTTCACACAGAAGGACAAACAAAATCTAAACACTAAAACAAAATCTAAAGGACAAACATCGATCTAAAAAAACCTAACAAATTCCAAACGTCGATCTAGCATGTGAAGTCAAATTAATCATGGATGAGCTTGCATAGGTAAAATCCTCTTTTGAGGGGTTACAATCATCCAGTTACGGAGAGATTACGTCATTGAAAAATTAACAGGTCACTGATAAAATTACCATGTAACACATATCTAAGGAGAAAACCGATCAAGAACCCATCGTGTAGAAATACGAGGAGAAAGTGACTTCTCTCAAATCTCAGGCCAAAAAACACATAGAGGACATAGTGGACGAATATAGGGATGGGATTTCAAAATCCTTAGACAAACGAGATGCCTTAGTTAAATCTGATATGGTCTTGGATTTTGACAAGGCATTTCATATTTTAGTCATTGGGTTTTTATGAGAGCTGGTTCCGGAAAGGTTGTGGCCCAATGATATTCCCATAGTTGATTAATTGAGTATATTTATGGATTGATTTGGTGATGGCTCAGAGGAAAGTAATGTCGGGAACTCCAAAAGTGGGAGTTCAGAAGAATAAAATGCCCAATGGGGATGAATCCGGAGGAAAATGAATTCCATATTAGCGTTGTAAGTCTTTAGTTCATATAAGGCATTTTTGTTATCTTACTCAGATTTTATCAAGCCCTTGGTTTGCCTAAGTTATTTTGTAATACTCGTTTCGATTTTTTATAAGACTTAAGTGTAACTTAAGGCATTTCGTACTTTTCCTATATTTTGTTATCGATGAATGAAAACCGTTTTGTCTTCTTTTACTTTTCACACATTTCAAACATTTGAAGATAATCGATTTGAAGGTATGCAAAATAACTATTTTAACCATTCGAAGGTAATCCATTTGAAGGCACATAAAACTATCACTTTAACCATTTGAAGGTAATCCATTCGAAGGCATATAAAACAACCACTTTAAATATTGGAAGGTAATTCATCTAAAGAATTATAAAACAATCACTTTAACCATTCGAAGGTAATCAATTCGAATGCATACAAAACAACCACTTTAACCATTGGAAGGTAATTTATTTGAAGGAATATAAAACAATCATTTTAACCATTTGAAGATATATAAAAAATATTTTTAACCATTTGAAGGTAATCTATTTGAAGGTGCATCAAAAAAATCTAAGTAAATAAAATAACACAAGAATTGTTAAATGCAAATATAATAGATTTCAAATCGTTTGAACAACTCATTAAAACCTTCATGAGGCACTAGGGTAGGAAAAAGTGTGTCCATAAAATATTTACATGCATGTAAAAAATCATAAAAATAAACATACTATACAATTATTCAATATAAAGTATTGAAGTGTTTAACCTTCTATGGGGGCCTTAGAGGGTTGCATTCTTGATCAAACAGTTGATAAGTTCCAGGCTTAACCTTTTCGTTCACGGTATATGGCCATTCCAAATTCGGTACTCACTTCCCAAGTTTTTGTCTTTGGTATGTAAGAATATCTTTCTCAATATCTTGTCCCCGAACTCGAACTACCTTCTTCGAATTTCAGATGCATATCTGCTTCTCATAAGCCTTTGGTAATGAACCTTTCTTAAACAGGCTTTGATTCTTTTTTATTCAACCAAATCCTACTCAATTCTTATAGCCGTGTTATTATCTTTTTTGGATTAGTTTTTAATTCGAAAAGATGTCATGATAGATTCAATTGGTTTTACTGCATCCACCCCGTAAACTAAAGCAAATGAAGATTCTTGAATGACAGTTCGAAGGCTTGTACGATAAGCCCACAACACTTCATGTATGTAATTTGGCCACTTGCATGTTGCACCCTCTAAATTCTTTTTTAGACCTATCAAAATATTTCTATTAGCAACCTTTATTTTCCCATTGGCTTGAGGGTGAAAGGATGAATAAAAAATGGTGAATTCCTCTAGAATTATTGAAAATATCCATGTCTTTATTCTCAAACTATAGGCCATTATTTGTTGTAATGCTTTTAAAGATCCCAAATATGCATCATATATTGGAGAGGATAAACTTTATCACTGCTTTAGAAGTAGTTCCAAAGAGAGGTGCAACTTCTACCAACTTAGAAAAATAATCATTTGCTAATATAATCATTCGAAACACTCCGGATGCCATTGGTAGAGGTCCCACCAAATCAAGCCCCATCTATCAAATGATATCACTTTGGATATTGATTCTAGTGAGACTGCCAGCACATGAATTGCATTTGCATACTTTTGGTCGGGAACACATCGTTTAACTAAATCTTTCGCATCTATCATGATGGAAGGCTAGTAATACCCTACTAATAAAACCATTATGGTTAAAGTTTTATAGACACAGTGGGAAGACCCCTCCCAGTCATGCAATTTAGAAAAAATTAAATGGGACTCATCATACCCAAGGCATCACAATAAATTCATGCTAAGTAATCTCTTGTAAAGGACATCCCTTATGACTACGAGGCCATGTACTCTTAACTTCAACTTCTTAGCTAATAATTTATCAATGGGAAAACATCCCTTAGTAATGAAATATTTGATCTCATACCTTCAATCCTAGTTTGGTATTGTTGACACTTGAAAACTTTCCTCAATGTTTGTCCCCATTTTAAGTTTTGCTACAATCAAAAATTCTTGTATCAAAATCTACGGAGACGCTTCAGAGTACGCAATAGTAGCTAATAAATCATCGCATTTTCAGCCATGGGCACGTGTTCATATTCTACGTACTTAAATAAGGCTGATGTTTCCCTCATTACTTTAAAATATTTTATCAACTGCTTTTTTCCACTTCGGACTGGCCTTGAGCTTGATCTAATAGTAATTTTGAATCACTTATCAATTGGAATCTTTTGGTACCACATATTTGAGCAAGTCTTAGCCCAACTATTGTTGCTTTATACTCAGCTTCATTGTTTGATACCTTAAAATCAAAACATATTGCTTGGTATATTGTTCTTCGAATAGAGATAATAGATAAATGTTTGCCCCACAGCGTAATATATTAAACCGTCTATTTGTTCGAACTACTCATTGTTTCATAGGCTTCTCAATAGAGAATTCCATATGTGGTCGCTCTGAATTGAATTCAACCAAATATATTGCCACAACATGTGCCTTGACCGCAGTTTCAGAAGTAAAATTAATGTCATAATCCCCCAATTCCACAGACCAGTTGGTTATTTGACCCGATATATCTGGTTTTTACAATACATTTTTTAGTTGAAAATAGGTTTGAACAGTAATAGAGTGTGCTTGGAAATAAGGTCTCATTTTCCTAGCTGCTATCACAAGGGTGAATTTTAATTTCTCCAACATTAAATACTTATTTTTAGCATCCAAAAAACTTTTAATGTAGTTACTGCATAATTATACACTACTAATATAATAAACAAAACAATGGTAATTATCAACTTCCCGAACTAAAATTAAACTTACTGCATAGTCGGTCATTGTTAAGAAACTGTAGAGCATTTCTCCCATCATTGGCCTGTATAATATTTCAGATGAAGACAAATGCTTTTTGATCCTAAGAAAGGCCTCAACATAAATTGGAGATGAGATAAATTTCTTCGCATTCTTTAAAATTTGGAAGAATTATGCATATTTGTTTGATGACCTTGATATAAATTTGTTTAATGCATCCAGTCTTCCAGTCAATATTTAGACATCTTTGGTGGATCTAGGAGGGTCCATAGCAATCAATGCATTTAGTTGTGCCGGGTTGGGTTGAATCTCTTTCTCATTTATATTATACCCAAATAATTTCTCGGGTTGTACCCCAAATGTGGAATTCTCCGGATTTAACTTCAAACTGATATTTCCAAGTTGAAGAAAGTTTCTTTGAGATCAAGGAAGTGATCTTCATCATTTAAACATTTTATCATCATAGCATCGGTATAAACCTCAATATTTCTTCATATTTGATTGGCAAAGGCTTTATTCACTAGACGTTGGTAAGTAGCCCCAATATTCTTTGGGCCAAAAGGCATAACCTTATAACAATGCAAAACTCTGTCTATGATGAATGTAGTGTAATATTGATCCCTCATATCCATGTGTATCTGATTTTATCCAACAAACACATCTATGAAAGATAACAACTTATTTCCAGAAGTATAATCTATTAACTAATCTATTCGAGGGACAAAGAAATGATCCTCCAGACATGTCCTGTTTTGGTCTATAAAATGAATATACATTCGTCATTTTTCATTCTTATTTTTCGAAAATACTGGATTAGAAGTCCATATTGGGTACTGAGATTCCCGAATATGCCCTAATTTGGTCAGTGTGTCTACCTTTTTAACAATAGCTTCAAATTTGTCTACAAAAACATTTTGTGTCTGGGTATCATAGGGTCCGCATTAGATCAGACAACGAGTTTATGAAAAATTATGCTCGCTAGTACACCTGTTACATCTTCATTAAACCAAACAAACACATGCAAGTTCTTGGACGAAAATGATAACAATTTTTTCTTCAGTTCTGATGGTGACTTAGCTCCAATACTAACATATTTTCCATCCAAAAAAGTGTACAATTCGATCTCTTAAACTGCAATAACTGCAATAACTGCAGTAGGATAATTTCTTGGATCACCAATTTTGCTTGAATCCAAAGAGGACTCTACTAATTGTTATTCCTTCTTAGTTGCCACATTCTCCAAGGCATTCGGTGTAAGGGCAATAACATAGCATTCTCTAGCCACTTTTTGGCTACTTCGAACAACTACCACCTGGTCTTCAACGACGTATTTTATGCATTGGTGAACTATTAAGGCGATAAAATGCATCATTGATAGCCAGGATCTACCAAAGATTTTATTGTAAGGGATCATGCCATCAACCACTACAAAAAGAACTCTCACAATCTTTTTAAACAATTCCTTTCTGAGGATATTTTCACATTTAAATTCCCTAATTACATAAGCAAAACTTCCTATAAATCCCACAATGGTTCTCTTTGATCGAAGAATGACGGGCAGGGTTTTCATCAGTTGTAAGTAGATAAAAACAAAACATTACATCAACTGTCATTTTCGATTAAAATTCTTCAGATTTTTATTCCCTCAATTGCATCCCAATCACCACAGCATTCTCGTGTGGTCTATTAACATCTCTCAAATTATCTTCATCGAATATAACAAATGAGTGATAATTTGTCCATTTAACTGCGTAGCCAAAGTGACTACATGTATTTTTTTAGAATAACTTGAGGGAGCTTTCACAGTATCCTTCTAAAAAATGGTCAAAAATTTAAAGAATTTATATAATTTAGAGACACTTCTCCATTTCACATATCATATTTATCCGACCACGATCCAGATCGAGATCTGAATATTTCGAATATTTATCAAACATATTATAAAGTTTGGTAATCACCATCATATTTTCCTATCTGGATGTCGCTTCTATAGCTTTTATTCGAACGTTAGATTTATTTCCTTGAACCTCACTCGTGTTCAGTGTTGATCTACTTACCGCATGTGCTTCAACAAAAGTAATCAATTTACCATTCTCGATTAGAATTTGGATCTTTTTCTTTAAAGAAATACAATCCTTAGTATCATGACCCACATCATTATGATAATTACAAAACTTGGTGTTCCAATTTTCTCTAGGAGTTTAAATAGGTGGGGCCTTTGAAATTATACAAACTTATTTGTTTTATCGTAAATGGTTACAATATTTTTAGTTAATTTTGCAAAATAATCAGATCGAGTTTACTAATTCCCTCTGGGTCTAGACTGTTGTCCCTGCAAATGCTGGTTAGCCCTACACCAATAGGTGCTTTGTCCAAAGTCCTTAGGATTATAATTTGTTTAGTTTGTTGTTGAGAAGATGAAGAGTTACTCCTAGACTGATTGGACAGCTTCAACCATTTCTTTTCTTGCACTTTAATTTGTTTTAAAACTTGGGATAATAAACCTCCAAATATAATGTTTTTTTATGGGTAACAATGTCAGCTAATTCCCAAGGTAGAAGTCCTTGTTTAAAGGCAGCTATGGCTACTTGTTTGAAGCAGTCTAGCAATTGATATTTAGTAAACTTGTTTCATTTGTTTAAAGAAGTCCTTGTTTAAAAGTGCATTTGTAAACTTTTTCCGAATGGATTATTGTATCTCAATTTCTTCTAAGGTCTTTACTTCCCACAAACTGTGTTCAGAATGCCATCTTGAACATGTTAGAGTTTTTGATTGACCCACATGGAAGTCGGTTATACCATTTTAAGGCACCGCCCTTAAAAGTTTGAGAAAGAAATATACACAACAGTTTGTCATCATCATCGAAATTCATCATGAAATTCTTGGACTGTAAAAGATGATTATCCAGATCTTTGCTCCTATCAAACTTCTCTATCTTAGAGATATCAAACCAACGAGGTAATTGACCAAACTCAATATCATTAGATAAAGGCGACTACCTCCAATTATACATTGGTTAAACTGATTGTCTTCGTTGAAGGTAGCGAATATACCAGGTTCAAATATGGTGACGAATTAATCACTCACAAAACGGTCTATACTATGGTCTCCAGAGCCCTTTACTTTTTCCTGAAACTCTTTTTTCTTCTCTTTATTCTTCTGATGTTTCTTTTTACCTGAAGAATCTTGTTTACTTGACGTATGATGTCGATTCGAACATTTCTTTGAGCAACACTTGTTATGGTAAAAAAATTTCTCTTACGACAATGATCACTGCTCCAAGAAGACGAGGACACTTCGGATTCGAAGGTCAGATCTTTACTAGATTTTGAAGATCTCAAACACTCCTTGGTTCTATGCCCCTTTTTAGAAATTTGATGTTTTTTGGGCTATGTTAGGGATCACCCTCTTCCTCGTCGGAATTTTGACTTTTTGTTTGGATCTTACCTTTAAGATTCATTTCAGCATCTCTTTGGTTCCTCGATACCGTAATTTTTCTCGTAAATGGTTTTGCTCATTTTGCATAAGATGCATTTCTTAGTTGTCTTAATTTGTACGAGTTCGAAGAGATTCTTCTTTAATCCTAACTTCCTCATTCTCCAAAATATGATCTATCTATAATTCAGAATTCAAACTTTGGAGGATTCCGAAGGAGGATTTTCGTATGTTAGGTTTATGATTTTGCTATCCGGACACTTTTGAGAAGCTCTAACCGTGGTCGCCAGTTTGATGTGAGTTAATTGTATTTGAATGATCATTTTGTAAAGTAAAAATAAATAGTTATATTTCGTGGATAGTAGAAAGATAATTACACTGCTTCAATCAATATTTAGAGAGAATGTCACATTTAGTTTAAATAATGCAATCATCCTTAATGATTTCTCAAAACTATTTAATAGATTAAATTTAATTCCAAAGAACCTAATACACCGAACCACATTTATGGATCCAGCCCGTAAGGCAAAATACATTACTCTATTAACAAAATAAAATATAAAAACAAACTATTTAAATATTAAAATAACAATATTTTAATAATAAAACAACCGTTGATCCACGTCCGATTTTATCGCCTCATATTTTCGTCCGAAACAACTATCGCCTCGTATTTTCTTATATATAAAGTATTTTAGTTCTTAAATTCGTAACCTCCCATTGGAAAATATTATTTGGCTTTATAAAAGCGTCATTTTTCTATTTATTTATACTTTAAATACTAACAAAGATTATAATTAATTTCTTTTTTCAATTCTATAATCTTTATGTAAAACCAACGAATCGGAATACGTTGATGTGTCACTAAATGGTAGAAAGAGCTTTTACAATAATTAATATTATTATATCATACATAATACTAGAATACATACCACACAACTAATACATATTTGATAAAATATATTTTTATAAAATCATAAATATATAGTAATATTTGGATTTTTAAATAGTTAATTTATTTTTATAAAAATAATATGGTTTAATATCTATTTTGCGTGAAGTACGAATATTTACTACTATTTATTTCTTAAAAAACTCAATTAACTTTACTAATTACAATCTACTACCAATTTTTTTTCTAATACTCCAAATAACCACGGTGGTTATATATTTTTATCAAGTTATAGAATTTCATTACTTTTCGTATTGTTTTTTTTTTTTGTGTGTTTATTTTTTATTTTTTTCCCTCTCTTAATGTCTTTGTAAATTGATAAACTGTAAATAGAATTCTATTGGAGTAAATCGATTGTATTCAATTAAATTGACAATATGTAAATAGAATTCAATCGAATTGGAAAACTATCAGTTGAATACCACAAACTGTAATCTTAATGCCTCTGTAAATTGACAAATTATGATTGAAGAGATAAATCTGAAGAATTATTATTAAAATATATTTATAGGTTTAGGATTTGAGATTGCTTGGAGAAAGAAAACGATTATGTGTTTTAACTAAGTTTTGTTGCGTTTTTGCAAGACGAATCATGTGACTCGTGTTCAATATCTCGCACACGAGACAAACCCGTGTCCAATATCTCGCATGCGAGACAAACTCGTGTCCAATATCTCACAATAGTCCCGCAGCCCTAGAAGCAAGACCGGTGTAAAATGAAAATTGGTAAATGCAAGACCAGTGTAAAATAAAAATGATAGATGTGAGACCTATATGCTAGATGATAGGTCCAAGACCTAGTTTTTATATGCTAGATGATATATACGAGACCTAGATTTTAGATGCTAGATGCGAGACCAGTGTAAAAGTGAATGGTAGATGCGAGACCTAGATGTTAGATGGTAGTTGTGATACCTACTTTTTAGATGCTAGATACGAGACCAATGTATATAATTATGTGAAAACTTAAATAATATATTATTATATGTAGGTCTAATATTACAAATATTTATTATATTATTTAATTTAACTCATAACAACACGCCTAAAAACTATGTATTTACACACGGTGAGACATTTAAAATTTAAGATTTCTTTACAATCTCTCACTTTGATCATTCATATGTTAGAAGTGAATACATCCAAATTGTGTAATACAAAATGTGTTTGTTCATAGATACTTTGTCTGAATGTCTATTCATATCATATGATATTAGAAAATAAATAAAAAATGGACCTTGAGTGCAATAAATAGATTCCTAACTGAACCTTGACCCCTCATAGAGTGTAATATGGAAGTATAACACGAACTTTTAACCAATACGTATCAAATTTCAAGTGATCCTAGATGATTGAATTTAGATTGCTCAATATCAAGGAATAAGAGAAAAAATTGAGTTATTGTACTATTAAAATTATTATATGCATACAATTTAAGTAATAATATAGCCTAAAAAGTGAATTTGAAATTTGGAAAACTGAAATAAAAATAACACTCCAACTAAAGTTGAATATCCTCTAGACTAAGATTTTTCATATGAATGTTATATTCATGAAAGAATTTGGGCGTTAAAATTTTAGTAGAGGGAGATATAAAAAATAAATATAATATTTTCTACTTTACTTTAATCAAAAGTAAATGAAAAAAGTTTGTTTTATTTTTTCTATTTTTATTTTCTTGATTGTAAGTAACTAAATATTTTTTTCCTTTATTGGATGTTATTAAGTGCACTGTAAATTTTATTCTCATAAAATATGCAACACATTTTGATTTAATATCCACTTAACCTATAAAATTATGTACTTGTGTAATCTTCTTAATTGCCTATTTTTCTTTAGATTATAATACGATGTTGAATACTAAATATTGGATGACTTAAGTACCATTGTAAAATGGTACATTGTAAAACGGTACCATTATACCCTATTCTGATTTAACCTGAGCATACATCAAAAGTATAATTTCAAAACATATGAAATTTTTTTGTATCTCCTAAATTTACAAAGTCAAGCATATGAATAGTTTTCATTTCTACACCATAATATTTTACCATGTTATTAATGTAAGTATTTTATGATAAACTCACAAAATAATCAAGAGTGATCTTGGTGATTTTTGGTTCCTTAATACATAAGACGCCTCCACTAGAAATTTCAAACTTGATTCCCTGAATATAAATTTGTTGGTGGCATGAAATAAGTTACTATATGTATGGTAAAACAACAAATAATTTTAAATTTCAATATACTCCCAATGAATTTATGAAGTTCGTAATATTCTAATAAGTTAATCTCAAATCTAGAGGAGATTAATTTTTTTATATATATATATATATATATATATATATATATATATATATATATATATATATATATATATATTATGATATAACTAATGAGATACTTGAACTGGATATGATAAATAAATTTCTAATTGCCATAAACCGTTGACTATATTTGATACAAATATGGTTGTTAAAAATCCATTTAATCTTCTTATGGACCGATTAACTTTTATAAATTATCATTTAAAGGTTGACTTTATTTAATGGTTGTTACGATTCAGAAAGAATTTATCTTAATACTAATTTAAAGAAACTTAATTCTTGAAGTAGGAACAATGTGTAATGATTATTTTAAAGGTTATCTGACTATGTCAATCTGTTCATATTGAATTAGACATATTTGGTGTAAGACATTTTCAATATCTTAATTGGACTATCTTACATCAAATTTCATTCTTGTTAGAATAGTTCATAATTAAACATTGGAAATCTAAATGTGACCATATGGAAGCTTAGATTGGATCTCCCTTTACGTCCCAATTTATAATGTTACATAAGCTAAATTTGGATTTTTTTCTTTTACCACAAAGAATCTTAATGTTCTTGTGGAACTCTTTATTATGTTGAAAGAGCTAAACTTTTTTTTTGTTATTACAAAAATATTTTAATTTTTTGGTAGAACTCTTTATGGTGCGATAAGAGCTGAAATTGGAAGGTAAATATTAACTAAACTTTGTAGAATTTTATGAGGATGTTGAGTTTTCCATTCGTGAACTACTACAACTGCTTAATCAAGTGAGAATTTGAAAGTCGGTTCGTAAAAGAGTACATATTTGATTGATAATGTATGATCAAATCATTATCGGTTGAATCTAAATAAATTATTTACGATTAGTACCTAAAATACTTAAGGAGTTTTTAAAAAATATTATCAACTAGCATACCCATACCCATTTAAGTGATATGACTTGAATATTTGTGATAATTTTTGTCTTAGTATTTGTTAAAAAACAAAGAGAGAAGTAGCCGCATGAAGCGGCTAGGGTTTTGTGTTTATTAGAAAATGTTCTTTTTTGTTTTATTGATGCATTAGAGATGTTAACTCAATAGTAAGGCTCTCAATATATAGAGAACTTAGAGGCCTATATAAGAAAACTTAATACACTGAATATTCTAACACTCCCCCTCAAGTTGTGTAGTGGGATCACCAATACCCAACTTGGATAAAACTGATTCGAATGTTCTTGCAGCAACCGCTTTTGTCAGGATGTCTGCGAGTTGGTCTTCGGATCTAACAAACGGAATTTCGACTGTCTCAGCTTCTGATGAGTCTGAATTCAGCATGCTCCCCGTACACAGACAAATCGGTCTAGTCTCTCCGGATACCGGACAGATCACATGGACATGGATCGAACAGATCATATGGACATGGATCGAACAGATCACATGGACCGGACAAGTCACTTTGGACACTGGTGTGAATTTAAGTTGTAAAGAGAGAATTAAGAACAAAGAGTCTTCAAAGAGAATTTTTAGAAGTGTTCAGTGCCTCTGAATATTTCATAAGTCAAAATAACCTTTTCAGTCTCCTTAAATAGGCAGGGTGAATTAGTTAGGAAAACGGTTACATATTAATATATTTACAATTTAACCCCTAGGTTTCTACTAAAGCGTAATTAAATCCTATAATTACAGAATTTGTCATTTTAGCCCTTATTAATTACACTCAAGTCCCTAAGGAATATCTTTCCTTATCAGTAGTCCCCCTAGTTCTTATATAGACATTTATAAGAACTATTGGCTCATCGGATTCTTCCTCGGATCAACACTATTTTTATCGCTTCTCTTCGAATTTTCAAGCATTGTGGTATAGCTTTACTTCTTCTTCGAATATTATCACTTCAAACATAGTTTAATGATACTTCGAAGTCTCTGACCCCTGCCTAAGAGATTGATTAGACACCTAGCAGTAGACCTGCAACACTGCATATTTCCTTTTCGTTTCATATTCCAACCAATGAAAACAACTTACTTGCCCTACTTCTTTACATTCTCAACGTCACTCTTTACTCTATAAATACCCAGTTACTCATTCATTCAGAACTTTTTAGAGAAATCACCCTTGAAACATCTCCAGACTGTTCTTCATCTTCAACCTTCTCATCTCCAACCTGTTCATCTTCTTTTGTTTATCTTCAACCTCTCATACCAAAAACCATTGTATGAGAAGATACCCTAGATACAATAGATTTAAACCCAGAAGACCAGTAAGATCAAAGAAAAATCTTTTTCCTGGTTCCAGTAACCAAGTATTTGGGGCCTACGATTATCTTTGTATTTCTCGAAGAGCCAAAGAATACAAAGCTGCTGGGTTGATCTATAACGGTCCTCACTCTTCCTGCACCACTTTTAAATATGGCAACTTTAATCCAAACCTTGCCACTTCGTCTTCACCTCTAGCTTCTAACCCAGAAAGTAGCTCAACGACCTCTTCTTTCCAAAATCCAACCAAACCTTCAATACTAAGACCTCATCGGAAACCTAAAGTAGTTACTTTAGACAAACCACCCACTTATAACAAATCACAACTCAAATCACCTGTCCTTCAATTCGAAGAGACAAAAAACCCTCAAACCAAAACACTTCCTCCTCAATTCGAGGCTATTAGAGCTAAACGTTCCAAAAAATCATCTTTCTTAGTAATGGGTGAAGAAACAAAAACCTCTTCTACTCCTCAACACTCTCCTCCTCCCCCATTAGAAGTGGATGACACTACACCAGAGTGTAGTCAGCCAATTCCTGTGACTCAACAAGAGACACAAATTCGAAGCCATTCCGAGGACGGTCAGAAAAAAGACGATTCAGAAGCTACTGAATCTGATGCTGAGGAGGAGTCCGAGGCTGATGATGTAGCTCCTCCAAAGAAACCTCGAGGGAAAAAAAGTCTCATTACATTGCCTGAGAACGTTGCCTCATTAGTTCAGGAAAATCTCAAGCCTCTTTCTGCTTGGTACATTCTTGCCTTGAAGAATGTACCCTACAGCTACTACCTCGAATCGGAGAAGGAGCACCTCAGAAAGCTATGGGGGTTAACTGATAATATGACACTTCGGCTACCAGTGGAAGGAGAGACACCCTTGAACTGCCAAAAAGATGAGCTGGTAGTGTATCCTGAGCTTTTTAATTGGGGACTTCGGTTTCCCCTAGATCCGATGATCGTAAAGTTCTTCGAAATCCACAGACTGTGCCCAACCCAGGTTACCCCAAACTTGCTCTTCACTTTATTTTCAGCAATCATGGTATCAAGACTTGGAGGTATTCCCCTCGAAATCGAGGACTTCATCTCAGTAACCAAAGTGTCAAATGGCCCTGTTCTACCATTTTATTATTTAACCCTTGAAGATGACTTGAAAATTATCGACGATCTCCTCGAAGCCGATAAATTCTGGAAACAACGATTCGTCTTTCTGTCAGGCGCCTGGGAAAATGGACATGAAATCTCCGATGCCAACCCTTCTAAACTCACCCTTACCTGGAGAGACAGTAGTAAGTGATACCTTTCCTTGCTTATCTAGTTGTTTTTGAATCAAATTATTTAGCTAACTATTTTTCTCTCTTTAGAAATTCCGAGGCGGTTTAAGGGTCGTCGAAAAGAAGCCAAGCTTATCTTTCAAAAGATGGCTGAGTGGGCTGAAAAATCTTGGGGCAATGGTTTTCATTCAGCATTCGAGCCCATAAACTTTGTTAATAGCCACCTCTGGCGCATATCCCTAGGGGCAG
Organism: Limnanthes douglasii subsp. nivea; assembly: GCA_036936605.1. Lineage (NCBI taxonomy): Eukaryota > Viridiplantae > Streptophyta > Magnoliopsida > Brassicales > Limnanthaceae > Limnanthes > Limnanthes douglasii. Next base: position 117,494,467 of record JAUPFV010000003.1, on the reverse strand, counting down.
ACTTCCCTCTGGATCCGATGACGCCACCAGATCCCCTTCTAGCAGTTGAGAGGATTCTTGCACCAGATGGGAAATGTTATCTTCCTCTTCGGAACCGGAGTGACAGCCATCTTCCTTTGAAGAAGAAAGGAAAGAAGAAAACCACCACCAGCAAAACTAAACCTCCCTCTACTTCGAAGAGTGTAAGGAAGAGAAAAACGTCTGCACCTTCGCTTCCCACCATATCCGAAGAAGACCAGCCCATCCTGAAAAAGACAAAGAAAAAACAAACTTCTCCAAAAAAGAAAGATAATAAGTCTAACAAGCCCAATGAAAAGAATGAGGCTGATCTCTTAGAGGATGTGCTAGCTTCCGAGGCACGAGGTAAAACTTTTGTCGAGGTGAATCCTGAGGGAGGTATAACCCTTGGAGACAAACAAATAGATGACTATCTAAACTTCGAGGACTTCAACTCAAGTGGAGATTTTGTACTTCCTGGTTCTCAACATGCCAACGTTGCTCCTCCAATTTCTACCGATGCTGCTACAACTTCCACATCCAATCCTTTTGCTCCCATTCATCAGCCAGAGAAATCTGATGAGGTAATTTCAATTCTTCAACCTTTCCCCAATCTAATTTCTGCAGTCACCAAATTATACGAAGAAGTGAGTAAATCTCAAACCCAACTGGAGCGTCTTGCCCAAGAGCTAGCTAGGAGTAGAAAAGAAACAGAGTCTGAAAAGACTTCTAAAAATGAAGCACTCCAAAAATTTGAAGCTGAGAAAGAACAGCTTCTTAAAAAGCACAAGGAGGAAGTCGAAGCTCTTAAGACTACTCATCTGGAAGCTCTTAAAAGTCTAAAGGCCGAACATTCTACTGCTATTTCCGATGCGACGGAGCTTATCAAAGAGACTAAAGAGAAATTGGAAAAAAGCCAGACTGAAATTACTACACTTCGAGCAGGATTCGAAGAGGAAAAGGAAGCTGCAGTTAAAGAGGCGAAAAACAAAGTTAGCTCTGTGATGCTTGAAGGCATGAAGAAAACTCAAATTGATACATCCATTCAGATCCTTCGAGAAGTTCATGCTGCTTGTCCAAGGCTAGACTTATCAAACCTTTGGAAACGAGTTCCAGAAGAACAACGCCCACAAGAAGCTTTCGAAGCTCCACCAAGCTCCTCCTCCGAAGAGGCGTCATCGGAAGATGAAGAACAAGAAAATGATGCTTGATAGACCAAGTAGTTTGCTTTTATTTTTTGTGTATGTGACTAAGTACTTCAGTTCTTTTTTGTAAACTTCGTATGTTATCCCACGAACAAACTACTTATCTTTTTTTATTTTAAATTTTCTGGTACACTTGTTTGAGCTGATTATTATTAATCATGGAAGCACTCATAAGTCGTGGCACTTCGAAAAATAGATGCACTCATAAGACGTGGCACCTCGAAAAATAGATGCACTCATAAGACGTGGCACCTCGAAAAATAGATGCACTCATAAGACGTGGCACCTCGAAAAATAGATGCACTCATAAGACGTGGCACCTCGAAAAATAGATGCACTCATAAGACGTGGCACCTCGAAAAACTTGGTTGTTTCTTCAAAGCTTTCGCTTCGGAAAATTATTCTTGGTCAACTTCCAAAGATGATCAATCTTTGCCAAATTACCAAAATAATAAATCACACATCATAACAAACAACCAATGGCCAAAAGAAATTTTATTAAAAAATTCAATATCAATCAGACACCTCGTTAAAACCTTTCTGGGCCAACAGATAAGGAAAGAGTATGTCTGTTTTACAAAAATTCGAAGTTCAGTTTTACTCACAGTACAATTTCAAGTGCTCTATGTTCCAAGGGTGCTTGAGCATCCTCCCTTCTCGATCTGATAACCTGTAGGAACCTGGTTTGACTCTCATTGTAACTTTGTAAGGACCTTCCCAATTCGGGGCCAATTTTCCGAGGTGTTTATCCTTGGTGTGAAGAAACACTTTTCGCAATACTAGATCGCCAATTTTGAATTCCCTTCTCTTAACTTTGGCATCGTACCTGCTTCTCATTAACGTTTGATAATGGATCACATTTAAATGTGCCTTGACCCTTTTTTCTTCCAACAAATCAAGTTCCACTCTTCTGGCCTCATCGTTATCTGCATCGGAATATCGTAATAGTCTGTAAGAAGGTAGTGTAGATTCAGCAGGGCACACAGCATCCATCCCATATACTAGAGAAAAAGGAGTCTCTTTTGTAGCCTCTCTAGGGGTTGTCCTATATGCCCATAATACTTCTTGAAGAAAATTTGGCCACTTCCCTGCTGCTCCAGCCAAATTTTTCTTTAAGCCATCCAAGATAGATCTATTTGTTACTTCCACTTGTCCATTTGCCTGAGGATGAAAAGGAGTGGAAAAACATTGCTGTATCCCTTTCGAAGAGCAAAAAGAGTCCATTTCCTTGTTATTAAATTGGGGACCATTATCAGTTGTTATTTTTCGAGGTACTCCAAAACGGTAGCAAATATTGCTTTGAATAAACTTGATTACATCCTTAGCTTTTGTCCCAGCTAAGGGTTCTGCTTCTGCCCACTTCGAAAAATAATCAACCGCAACAATAATCATTTGTCTTCCACCAGAAGCCATAGGTAATGGTCCCACCAAATCAATGCCCCACCTATCAAAAGGAACCGCCTCTGAAATTGTCATTAGTGGTACTGCTGGTTTGTGTATTAAATTTGCATACCTTTGGCAAGTGTCACAACTTCGAACTAATGACTTGGCATCTTGTAAAATGGTAGGCCAATAATATCCTGCCAACAATACCCTACGCGTTAAAGCTCTAAACCCACAATGAGCTGACCCATCTCCATCATGCAGTTCGGACAAAACATTCTGAGATTCATCCTTGCCTAAACATCGTAGTAAAGGTTTCGAAGCAGACCTTTTGTACAGCACCCCATCCAGTACCACATAGCCAAGGGATTTGTACTTTATTTTCTTGAGCAAGTGTTTATCCATAGGTAATATTCCATTTGAAATAAAGTTTAACAAGTTAAACCTCCAATCTCCTCGAGCGCACGTCGGATTATTTACCACCTCATCGACCATTTCACATTGCTCAGAATTTGATATAATCGAAGGCGATGGTTGTGTTACAATCCATGGGTATTCTTCTGAGTAAGCCATCGTTGCCAAAGAATCAGCCATAGTGTTGTTTCCTCTTCGAATATGCTCCACTTCGACATTTTCAAATTGCGCCATCATCCCCCGAAGTTCTTGTAGGTACAAAACCAAACGCTCCTTTTTAGCTTCTGATACCCCTTTAACGTGGTTAACTACCAACTGTGAATCTGTTTCCAAGCGTACAAACATTGCTCCACAAATCTTCGCCAACCTTAATCCTGCTAGCACAGCCTCATATTCAGCTTCGTTATTTGAAGCATGAAAGCCAAATTTTATAGCTTGAAACATAAATTCTCCCGTTGGTGCCACCAATTCCACTCCTGCACTTGACCCTTTACTACTGGATCCCCCATCAGTTCGAATTGTCCACGTCGGATTCTCATTCACCTTTTCTGTATCTTTCTCCTCGGGTCTGCTCGAGTGAAACTCCACCAAAAAATCTGCTAAGGCTTGAGCTTTGATAGCTGTCCGAGGAGAAAATAACACATCGAAATCTCCCAATTCCACAGACCACTTTGTCATCCTTCCTGAAATGTCTGGTTTTTGTAAAACATTCTTTAATGGATATGAAGTTCGAACTACAATCGTATGTGCCTGGAAGTAAGGGCGCATCTTTCTTGCTGCCACTACTATACACAGTGCCAATTTTTCGAGCTTCAAATAACGTTTCTCAGCATCAACCAAACTTTTGCTCACATAGTAAACAGGCTTCGAAATTTTTGTGTCTTCACTGATCAAAACTGCGCTCACTGCATAATCTGACACTGCTATATACAAAAATAACTGCTCACCTTTCCGAGGCTTTGATAATATTTCAGGAGAGGACAAAAGATTTTTTATCTTCAAAAAGGCTTCTTCACAATCCGAAGTCCACTCGAAATTATTGGGTTTACGCAACACCTGGAAAAAAGGCAAGCACTTATCTGAAAAACGAGAAATGAATCTATTCAGAGCTGCTAACCTGCCTGTTAACATTTGCACTTCTTTGATATTCCGAGGTGAAGACATCGATATCAGGGCCTTCAACTGTTCTGGATCCACCTCGATTCCTCTCTCACTAATCAGACACTATGACCATAGGACTGTTCGAACTATGACAAAAATACTAAAAAACCTAAACACTTCTTGACTAAGCTACTTGCTCTCCTACTTAGAGCTCATGGGTCTTTGAACATGACCCGGGTCCGTTAAACATGACCCGAGAGCCCATAAGGGCCCAAACATCAGGGTATAAATACCCAACCACCTGCATTAACTATAGAGGATGAGAATTAACTGCTACCAAGCTGCTTAATTATCTCTCTACTCTCTACTCTAAACAATTAAACACCCACACACCACCTTAAAACACCAACTGAAATTACCGGCCTACCCCCAGGCGATTATTTTCCACACCAAATTGGCGACCACAGTGGGAGGCGTGAGGTGCCTGAATCAAGCATTCAAAACCAGCTAAGAAAATCTGTCCGAATGAATCCGGACAATCTAGAGCTACCACCGGCTTTACTCGAAGTGGTGGAAGAGAACGATGAATACACTGTCGAAGAGCGTGACAGGCTAAAGTGTGAAATAGAAGCTCTGAGGGAAGAAAAGGCCAAGATGGGCGTGAAAGAAAAATCCAAAGCATCAGTTGTTCATCACACCGATAACCCTAGAGAGCATGAGGCTTCAAAAACTCATGTGAGCACCAAAAAGACTCATGCCAGTTCTAAAAAGTCTCACCGGTCCAAGCCTGTGGAGAGTTCTGACTCGAGCTCAGAATCTTCAGATAGCTCTTCGGACAGCGAGGGAATTGAAAAATCCTTGTCCTCTAGCAACGATGAGGGTCGAACCAGAAAAAAGCAAAAGCAGGTTAAGAAATATTCAAGAAAATGAGACAGACATGGAAGAATGAAAAGGCATATTGGCAAGGGATCATCTCACAACCGGAGGCATGTGGACAAGATGCTGATGGATCCCTTTGCTTTCCACGATGAACCAGGTATCTTTGCAACTCCCAATGAGGATACTGTGTTCAGTCGTGGAAGAAATTGGAGGCAGTCTCCACTGTCTTCTAAAATTCTGTCCGGAAACCTCCCCAAGAGGTTTGACAGCACTAAAATAGAGAAGTACGATGGCAGTACTGATCCGGACAACCATCTAGAGCAATTCAAGAACTTCATGATGAACTTTGATGACGATGATAAACTACTTTGTATGGCATTCTCCCAATCATTCACGGGGTGTGCTCTGAAATGGTACAACAGCCTGCCTCAAGGTTGTATTAAATATTTCGATACGTTTTGGGTAGCCTTTCGAAGGCAGTTCGTAGGGAGTAAAGAGCTGAAGGGAAATGGAGACACAATAATCCATTGTGCCCAGGAACCAAATGAGTCCTTGAAATAATACATAAGCCGTTTTGTGAACACAAAGAATGGGTTGGCTGATTGCTTCGAACAGGTAGCAATAGCATCCCTGAGACAGGGTTTGAACCCAGGAAATCTAGCTGATTCAGTGACCAGAAAGAAGGCCATGACATGGGGAGGGTTGCTGAATCAGGTTGGCAAACAAATAAACGTCGATGAAACAAAGAAAACCAGGTTGCACAGGCAGGTGAGATCCACCCCAGTGGCACCAACTCCAAATCAGAATCAGTCCGGGAACAAAGCAAGAGAGACCGGACAGGGGCATGGTAGGGCAAAAGCTCAGTCTCAACCAGCAGCTCCTGCTCAAAGTCAGCAATCCATAAACAAAAGAGGGCCATGGGTCCAGCCGGAGTGGTTCGCAGAGCTCAAAGAAAGTGTGGCCACCATTTTTGATAAAACAAAAGATGAGGTGCATTACCGGAGACCGGCAACACTGCAGTCTCCCAGAGAGCATCGTAATAACTCTTTTTGCCAATATCACAATGATATTGGCCATACCATTGATGACTGCATAGCATTAAAACAAGAAGTTCAGAACTTGATTGAGAGGGGAAAGCTGGGAGCGTATGTTAAAAGAAGAGGAGGCAACAGGCCAGACAACACTCACCGGGTTGGTCCAAGTAATGCTGCTCCAGAGGGGGCCATGGTTAAAGTTGAAAGGTTTGACGTGGAATCTGAATACTTGGATCCTGATCCAACTCGAAACAGAGTGGGTGCTATAGAAGAATGCTCTAAATCGGTCTCCGGGCTCATTAAGTTTTTTGAGTCGCTTACAATTTTCGGAGGGGACACTATGACAGCTCCTACTGCTTCTTCAAGGAAGAGGCATGTTCATACTTTAGCCTCCCAGCTAGAAGGAGGCATGACATCTTATCAGTCACCGAACTCATTCCCCTTCATTGTTTTTGATGAAGATGATTTGAGGGACATTGCTGGCCCTCATGAGGATGGTGTTGTCATATGAGCATCTATAGGGGGCAATGAAATAAGACGAATCCTGGTGGATACTGGAAGCTCAGCCAATATCCTTTTCCTAACCACTTACAAGAAAATGAAAAACCCAGCTGTAATTCAGAATTCGGACAGGTCAATCGTGGGCTTCACGGGTAGATCAGCAGATGTGATCGGAGAGTTCGAAGAAGAGGTGTTGTTGGGCAAGGGCCTTTTCAAGAAAATGGTCAAAATACTCTTTATTGTGGTGGATTGTCCCACTTGCTATAATGCCATTCTGGGGAGGTCTTGGCTCTCTAGGATGCATGTTGTGGCTTCAACAGTCCACCAGTGCTTGAAGTATGTTGTTCAGGGACAGGTTGGAGTCGTCCGGAGCAGCCAAAAGATTGCAAGAGAATGCTATGCTACTGCTCTGGCTCCTCGAACGCTGAGGGCAGTCCGTATTAATGAACAATAGCAGTTTGAGGGCCTTTCTGGGGGTGAGGGTGAAATTGATGACCCCAGAGAGACCCCTGGAGTATTAATACCGATCGAAGAGGTTGAAACACACTGTTTGGAAGATGGTAAAAGTGTCAAGATAGGGTCTAAGATGCCACCAATGTTGAAAAAGGAAATGTTGAAGTTTTTGAAAGACCATCAGCACGTTTTTGCTTGGTGCAATGCTGATGTTACTGGGGTTCCATCAGAAGTGATATCACACCACCTATCCGTCCGGAGAGATGTAGCTCCAGTAGTTCAAAAAAGAAGAGCTTTTTCCAAAGAAAAGGCTGATGTCATTGTGCAAGAGGTTGACAGACTCACAAAGATGGGGCACATCAAGGAATCTCAATACCCTTTGTGGACTGCCAATCCTGTCTTGGTCAAAAACAAGAATGGCAAGTGGCGCATGTGCATTGATTTCACAGATCTCAATAGAGCTTGCCCAAAAGACTTGTATCCGGTCCCCCGGACTTCTTTTCCCTTAAAGAATGTCCTTCAAAAAGCAGACATTTCGAGCAGAATGACTAAGTGGTCAGTAGAGTTGGGGGACTTCGACATAGACTTTGCTCCCCGGACAGCAGTCAAAGCCCAAGCTGTGGCTGATTTTCTGGTTGAATTCCACTCCGATAGGGATTCAGAGCAAGCTACTGATATAAAAGATAAGAAAATATGGATCGTCCGAACAGATGGTGGATCTAACACTATGGGATGTGGTGCAGGAATATATCTAACTTCCCCATATGGAGACAAGATGTACCAGGCTATTTGTTTTGCTTTCAGGGCGTCTAATAACGAGTCCGAATACGAAGCAGCTATAGCTGGGTTAAAATTAGCCTACATTTGTGGGGCTAAGAGGGTCAAGCTGTTAAGTGACTCCCAACTACTTATCCACCATGCCCAAGGCCAATCTGAGGCTAAGAATGAGCAACTTGTGAAGTATTTACTACTCCTAAAAATAAAGCACTTAAATTTAAAGCTGTTGTCTATGAGCACATTCCCCGGGCAGAAAATGAGCTAGCAGACTCATTGGCAACCATAGCATATACGGAGTCATATCCATGGATTCATGTGCTCGAAAGCCCCTCGATTCAACTTAGTAAGGGTAAAGAAGAGGAAATTTTTGAAATACAAGTGAAACAGCCTCAAGACTGGAGGTTTCCTCTCCTACAATATCTCTCCGATGGTGTCGTGCCCCCAAATAAGTCACAAGCCAGAACGTTGAAACACAAGGCTCGTGGTTTCATTACATTAAGAGAAGTGTTGTACAAAAATTCCTACAGTAAACCTCTCCTACGTTGTTTGGGAGATGATGAATCACAAGTGGTCCTCTCTGAATTACATGATGGTGAGGGATCAGCTCACTATGGATTCAGGGATTTAACAAGAAGAGTATTACTCTCCGGATACTATTGGCCATCAATCATGAAAGATGCTAAGGAATTGGTGTGGAGGTGTGACCCATGCCAGAGGTACAACAATGAAATTCATGTACCAGCCATTCCTTTAGAGTCAATTTCTGAGCCCATTCCCTTTGCTCGATGGGGATTGGATTTAGTAGGCCTCTCCCTGTGGCGTCCGGAGGGCGTAAAACTATAATTGTGGCCATAGACTACTTCTCGAAGTGGATAGAAGCAGCTCCCCTAGCGGGGACAACATCAAAAGCTGTCATAAAATTCATTCTATCCAACATATGTTGCAGATTTGGTGTCCCACAGAAAATAACAATAGACAATGGGCCACAGTTCGACAATAGAGAAATGGAAAGCTTATGTGCCTCAAGGGGTATATAACATTGTTTTTCTTCACCTTTCCACCCACAAGAAAATGGGCAAGTTGAAGTGGCTAATAGAACTATACTCTCCGGTTTAAAGAAGAATTTGGAAGGGGCTGCCGGGAAGTGGCCTAGTTATCTGCAAGAAGTCTTGTGGGCCTACCGGACAACACCTAGGGCTGCAACACAAGAATCACCCTTCGCCTTGGTCTATGGGATAGATGCAGTAGCCCCTATAGAGAAGACCCTCCCTTCCTTTCGTGTTCACAACTTCTCCGAACACGCTAATGAGATGGCAATCAGAAGTCAACTTGATTTGATAGAAGAAAGACGGGTTAAAGCTCACCTTAGAATTGCACACTATCAGGGCTTGATGAGGAGAAGGTTTGCTTCCAAAGTTAAAAGAAGATATTTCCAACCAGGGGACAAAGTATTAAGGAAGGTCTTCTTGTACACTAAAGAAAGCTCTTCGGAAAGCTGGCCCCGACTTGGGAGGGTCCGTATATAGTGGTTGAAAGAATCAAGCTTGGTGGTAAGGGGAGGTTTTAATGAGGTGTCTGGGTGGTTGAATAAAATTCGATGCCTTCTTCAAAATTTTCTAAGTGTTTTTAAAGTTCTATCCCTTATCATACTATCCGGACTGAAATATCTAAGGGCTATTTAAACTCTAGCCGGAGAATTTAAACACTCTCACAATGCAACAACTAAAGGTTACTTAAACTCTGGCTATCAAAATTAAAATGAACAATGAAAGAAGATGGTGGTTGTACAGAACAGAGATATTCATTGAGATAAACAACTTAAAATTGCCTTGGCCTTCCAAGGACTTTTAAATAAGTCAAGATATAACACAAAAAACCTGTCTGGTCGAGCACCGGAAACCATTACAAAAAGAGTGGCTTGGCCTTCCAAGGACTTTAGTTTGAATGAAAAATAAACAAAGTAAATTGTAGGTTAAGGTTGAGCCTTTGAAGATGGCTCACCTTCATCTGCATTATTTCCCTTAAAGTCGCTTTTCCCTTCGACTACCTTCTTGCCTTTGGGATCATTTTCCTCCTCGTCTGGGCTCTCTCCGGTCCTCTCTTCATTATCGGATGAGGACGCACTGGAGACTCCATACTAATCCTCTTCGCCCATTGTATGATGTGGAAGATCGTCATCGTCTACATAAAGCCACAAGTCCCTTAGGTTCCTCTTTGGAAATTTTTTATGAAAGAGTAGAACCATATCAGACTTCACCTTCTCAAGCAATAGCTCTTCGCTTTTAATCATTTGGTTGGCATAGGCATTGATCTCGGCATTGATTGTAGCCTCTTGATCCCTTAACAAAGCGTTTTTCTCCTCGGCAGCCTTGGACACTGCATTCTCAAGAGTAATCTTGTCAGTGGTCAAGTTGGTGATAGTCTTGTCCTTTGCCTTGGTCTCTTCTTTTGAGGCAGCAAGATCTTTCTCCACACCGGACAGCTTCTCCCGGAGGTCTCTGATGGTTTCCTCTAGAGTGGCAACCTTTGTGGTGTTTTCCTCTTGACTCCTCTTCAGCTCCTCGTTTGCCTCCTTTAGCATATCACCGTTGGCATTAGCAGTGCGTAGGTCTTCGGACAGCTATTCCTTCTCAGACTTAAGGTCCCTGATGATGTCTGCTTGACCCGAACTTGTCTCTCCAGTGTAAGTACTGGATGCACGTTGCTAAGCAAGGAATGGGCTATGGTGTCCTTTTCACTAGAAACAATGAAAGTCTAACCATTGAAGTTGACCGTATTGGAGCTGCTCGGAGGAATGTAAGGCCCTGCGAATTCATCTCTGGGGAGGCTAAGGAAGTATTCACCAAGCCCACCTAGACCGGTGATGTCCACTTCATCGAGGTTGAGATCTCCCCCCTCCACCTCATCGGTATGAAAGTCCCTTGGGATCTCTTCGGCCTGCGTTGGGTCAGAAGGATCAGCATAGAAAGGAGGCTCCGGATCCCGGAGAGCAAGCTCATCTCCCTTTGAAGTCGTTTTCTTTTTGGCTTCCCGGTCAGCGCCTTCACCTTCTTGTTTACGAGTCCTCTTGGGAGCCCTTGGAGGTTTTGAGAGGTCTGCATCCTGCCTTTCGGTCTCTTGCTCCACCACTTGCAAGAGAGCAGCATCGATTTGGCTCTGGGCCGGCCCCTCCGGGGCTGTTGGAGCATCCTTCTCAGCATCACTCGCCACCTTTTTGCCTCTCTTCTTGCCCTTCATTTTGCTTGGGGCTTTGGCCCGGCCTGGCAGGAAGAGTGTCCCATCTGGCTCATGGGACCTTTTAAGCACAGTGTCCACAGAAGGCTGGGTGGTGACCTCCTCCCAAGTCAGGTCTCTCCGACCTGTGGTGTTCCACAGGTGAGACCTTGCCAAGTTCCCACTGGTGAAGGCAGCATGGAATCGGTTCCCCCATTCCTCAGCAGCCCAGGCATTGATCCTGCCACAGGTAACCTGTCCGGCCTTCAAGTAATCACCAAACTCCTTAGGCAGTTCTGTTAAGACAAAAGAGAGACCAGTTAATTTAAACCAACTTTAAGAAGGAAAAAGTAGACAAAAATTTAAAGTGGGAGACTTACGGTCACTCCTCCACCTGCTTCTGAGGAGGCTTGGGTTCTCTCCGGCCTTGATCTTCTTTCCGTTTTCCCAAGCGCCACTGACGAACAGAAACTGGCTCCTCCATTTGCTCTCAGACTCCAAGAGATCATTAACAGCTTTGAAGTTGTCCCCCATATTGAAGTGGTAGAAGAGGAATTGGTGATGTTTGCAAGGATTGGCCACTGCTGCAAATTCTTCCATAGGAAGAGGGATCCCGGACAGCCTGGATGCCATGATGCATGACATCAGAGTATACCAACCGTTGGGGCTCAGCTGGCTCGGACAGAGTTTGACCAGATGAAAATATCTGACAATCTCTGGGTCCAATGGGAATCTAAGTCCCCAATTAAATAGCTCCGTGAAGATGACTATTTCGTTCAGCCTGCAATCCATAGGGGTTTCAGGATCTATGGGAATCCTTACCTTCACGTTTTCTGGGATCCCCCATTTTGTGCGCATTCGACCCAGATCAGCCGTGTGGATAAAAGCATACTTGGTCTTCTGTAAGGCCAAGAGATATTTGAGTTCGACCTTGTGAAAACAAGGCCCTACCTTCCCTTCGAGACACTCCGGAAGCTCCGGATGCCTCAAGCACAGTTTTTCTTTGCCTTTAACTTTTTTGGCAGCAGCAGTATTACTAGTCTGGCCGGAAGACTCAGACTCAAAAGGGACTTCTTCAGCAGAGTCCTCCATTATTTCCTCCATGATTGTTGGAGGAATATCAGTGGTAGTGGTCCGGGGAGGGTTCAAACTTGGCTCAGCCTGGCTTCCGGACTGCTGGCCTTCAATGTTTTCTTGACTTCTAATCTCAGGCTGGGGCTCTGAGGAAGAGGTCTCTCTTATAAGTGCTGGGCTGCTGGCCTCCGGACCAGATGGCCTTTCCCGGGGAGCTCTGATATGCACTCCAGACCTAGAGCTACTATTTTTTGCCCCCGATTTTGAGGGAGTGTTCTTAGAGGCTTGCCCCTTAACTAGCCGGCTTGTCCTCTTAACAACTAATTTCTTCGGAGAGTGCTCTGTGTCTGATCCCATAGCGAGAAAAAGAGAAGGTTTTCTAAAGCTAGTGGCTGTAGCTCCTGGCTCGACAGTAGGCACTGACTCCTGAACTGAGGAACCATAGATTATAGGGGAGAGGGTGGATTGAAATAGTTTCTTGGGCTTAGTACCTTTAGAAGAGGACGAGCCTCAATCCGACTCTGTAGCAGAGGCGACTGGTCTGTCAACAGGTGATGAGGGTAACCCTGCTGCGATTCGTCTCTCCTTCTCAACTTTTTGTGCTTTCTCCAACTCAGAAAGGTTGAGCCACCCGCCTTTGATCAATGCAGTCCTTGCTGTAAACATAAACTACCAAGAAAATCTTTGTTTTAGAGAGAGAAAGCTCTGAGAAAATATGCAGATTAAATATGAAGGAGATAGTAAAACAGTAGAAAATGAGTCTGAATTTATAGTGAAACTGAAAAAGGAAGTTGATTCCTAGGAGAATTCGAAAAGTTTGGCAATGATTAAAAGACGGCGCTGATGTCACCATTTGTAATTAAAGAGGTTGCTTTTCAAAGAAGGTGGGTTCGAAATTCAAGGTGAAACAACGGCTGGAGCAACCAATCAGAGAGCGACACGTGTCCCACGAACTCTGGCAAAAACCATTTTGAATTCGTGAAGCTTAATCTGTCCGGGTAAACCCATAGACCTGTCCGGATTGAAAACCACTTCTGACGTCGGATTGTTTTTCAGATCTTTGACAAGAATACTTGCTCAAACACCTAAAAAAGGGGCTCCTGATGAGTCCAAATTCAGCATGCTCCCCGTAGACGGACAAATCGGTCTAGTCTCTCCGGATACCGGACAGATCACATGGACATGGATCGAACAGATCACATGGACCGGACAAGTCACTTTGGACACTATGACTATAGGACTGTTCGAACTATGACAAAAGTACTAAAAAACCTAAACATTTCTTGACTAAGCTACTTGCTCTCCTACTTAGAGCTCATGGGTCTTTGAACATGACCCGGGTCCGTTAAACATGACCCGAAAGCCCATAAGGGCCCAAACATCAGGGTATAAATACCCAACCACCTGCATTAACTATAGAGGATGAGAATTAACTGCTACCAAGCTGCTTAATTATCTCTCTACTCTCTACTCTAAACAATTAAACACCCACACACCACCTTAAAACACCAACTGAAATTACCGGCCTACCCCCAGGCGATTATTATCCACACCAGCTTCAGTCTTTTCTTTTATGAAGTGCCTATCTATTTCAACGTGCTTTGTTCTATCGTGCTGTACCGGGTTCTCTGAAATCTTAATCGCAACTTTATTATCGCACAGTAACTGAGTTGGACACTTCAGAGGGGATCCGATTTCGTTCATTATCTTCTTTAACCAAAGTATCTCGGTAATCCCCTTAACGATTCCTCTAAATTCTGATTCAGCACTTGACAGTGATACTACTTTCTGTTTCTTACTCCTCCAAGTCACCAAGTTACCTCCAAGAAGAGTAAAGTATCCACCAGTTGATCGCTTGTCGTTAAGATTCCCTCCCCAATCAGCATATGTGAATACTTCAACATCAATGTGTCCAATTTTTTTAAAAAATTATACCTCTTCCTGGTGTGCCTTTCAGATATCGAATAATTCTCATTACTGCCTCCATATGGTGTTCCTGAGGATGATGCATGAACTTGCTAACTACTCTCACTGCGTATGTAATGTCGGGTCGAGTTTGAGCCAGGTAAATCAATTTTCCCACCAATTTTTGGTACCTTTCTTTACTCGCTCGTTTGGCCCCTTCAATTATCTTTAGTTTGTGATTCACAACCATAGGAGTGTCATTTGGTTTGCAATCCACCATGCCAACTTCAGCTAATAAATCCAATATATATTTTCGTTGGGAGATATAAATCCCTCCTCTTGACCTAAGAACCTCAATTCGTAGGAAATACTTCAATCCCCCAAAGTCTTTCATTTCGAACTCCTTGAAGAGGTTTTTCCTAAGAGAGCTAATTTCTTTTTCGTCATTCCCCGTTATAATCATATCGTCGACATATATTATAAGACAAGTGACTAATTCTCCTCTCTTTTGGTAAAACAAGGTATGATCCCCATTACTCTGTTTGTAGCTATACTGCTTCATTGCCATTGTAAATCTCGTAAGCCAAGCACGAGGAGACTGTTTGAGCCCATATAATGCCTTTTTCAGTTTACATACCTCATTTTCTTGAAAACCATCAGAGAAAGCTGGTGAGGGTTCCGTATATACCTCTTTTTCCAAGTCTCCATGTAAGAAAGCATTTTTTACATCAAATTGATGAAGAGGCCAATCTTTATTCGCGGCTATTGAAATTAAAAATCTGATAGTGTCAATCTTTGCAACCGGAGAGAACGTTTCAGAGTAGTCTATACCATATGTTTGTGTATATCCTTTGGCAACCAATCTTGCCTTGTGTCGCTGAATGGTGCCATCGGATTTATATTTTATATTAAACACCCATCTACACCCGACTGCTTTCTTCCCTTGTGGTAACACACAATTCTCCCATGTAGCATTCCTTTTTAGAGCTTCCATTTCGGTATTCATTGCCTCATACCATTCAGTCATCTTCTTAGCTTCTTGAGCTGTTTTAGGGATTTGTTCAGAGAGAATAGTAGCTGAAAACGCCTTTGCAATCTTCGTCATTCCTTTCCTGTCTGTTTTTACCGGATATGTAGAAGCACGAGGAACGTGTTCCGGAGAATACCGGTCAGGAGGAACTCCTCTAGTTTTTCTTGGGGGAAGAACCAGAGTTTGAGTTTCAACAAATGAACTTCCTGAAATGTCATGGTCAGTAGCATTTTGTGAATTATGATATTATAAATTGTTTACCTCTTGATGGACATTTTCTTCGGCTGATTCACTGGTAGTATCCATGGCATTTATTTCTTGTTGGACATTGTCTTCGGGAGAATCATTGGTGGTAAGAACTGCCTCGTCAGTCTCCTTTATGTTGGAAGAGGCGTGTTCGGTGGCGCCATCTACCGACTCTTTCGGCAAATCCTCAAAGTAACTTTCATATAGCAACCAGTCGAGTGATTCACTTATTTTCTCCCCCTGAGCACGAGATTGGTGGTAAAAATAATAATCGGATTCTAAGAAGTCACAGTCCATGGAGATATGGATTCGATGAGTAACCGGATTGTAACACCGATAGCCCATTTGATGGACACCATACCCAACGAATACACACTTTTCAGCACACAGATTAAGTTTGTTTCGACTAATTTTAGGGATATGAACAAACACCGAACAACCAAAGACACGAGGTGGTAAGGTCATAACAAATGGAATTGTAACTTGGGTGGCAAGCACTTATAATGGAGTTTTATTTCCTAGACATCGGGTTGGTAGACGATTTTCAAGATACGTGGCTGTAGCAAGAGCTTCTGGCTAAAGAGAATGAGGAACTCTAGATTTAATCATAATAGCACGAGTTTTTTCAAGTAAAGTACATTTTTTTCGTTCTGAAGTACCGTTTTGTTGAAGTGTGTTTGGACAAGTGGTTTGATGCATAAGACCATTTGTTTTGAAACAATTATGCATTGTTTGGTTGACAAACTCTATTCCATTATCAGAACGGAGAATCTGTATTATTTTTCAAATTGAGTCAAAATCATTTTGTAAAAACAAACAAATATTTATGGTACTTCCGATTTATGTTTCATGAAGTATATCCAAGTCATTCTTGAGAAATCATCCACAAATAAAACAAAGTATATGATTTGATTGTTAGTGGAATTTGGTGTTTGACCCCAAACATCAGAATGGATTAGCGAAAAAGCATAATCAACTCTAGTATTACTTTGATTAAATGAGACCCTACGAGTTTTTGCAAGAATGCAGGTTTCACATTTCTCATGAATGGAATTATTCAAAAAAGGACTAGGAAACAAACTCTTAAGATAGCTAAAAGAAGGATGACCAAGTCGTCGGTGCCATAACCAAAGTTTCCTTTCGGTTGTTCCGTGAGCAAGCATGATATGTCCCTTATGAACTATCTCATCAACATAATAGAGACCTCCTTGTTCAGTACTACGCCCAATGATCTCCTTCGTACGAATGTCCTGTAAAATGCAAAAAAATGGATACATAAGAACCACACAGTTGAGTTTTTTTGTCACTTGACTAACAGAGAATAACTTTAAGGATAGTGAAGGAATGTAGAGGCAGTTTTTAATTTCTATTTTTTCCGAAAAAATAATTGAACCTCCCCCTTTGACTTCATAAATTTCTCCACTAGTAGTTTCAATATGGGACTTCTTTGGAGATGACATGTCACCAAAGTATTTAGAATCATAAGACATGGTGTTCGTAGCCCCGCAATCAAAGATCCAATTAATTGATTTCTCAAACCCTTTACCTCCAAGTTTTTCATAGGAGTTCGCCGTCATTCCTCCAAAACCAGTGCCACTTCCTTGCTCATTTTTAGTCGGATCTTCACCGCCACTTGTAGACGAAGCCCGTTTGACATTAGATCTGAAACGCTGGTTATTTTTCTCCTTATGACTGTCCTCCCACCATTCTGGATAGCCAACCAGCTGGAAACATGTCTCTTTAGTGTGTTTCTTCATCCCACAATAAGTGTAATACAACTTGGATTTATCTTCTTTCTCTTTGGATCAGAATTTAAACCTCTGTGCATAATCTTTAGCAGCCAAACCCATTCCAATTTCAATCGAGTCACTATCAGAAGAACTTGATTTTAGTATATTAAGCTTGGCCACTTCCCTTCGTATTGTAGCATATGCTGTTTCCACAGAAGGAAGAGGATCCTTTTCAGGATATCTCTCTTGACTAGTTCCAGCTTGTCATTAATCACTATTGGCAATTGATAGAGTCTTTGTTCTTGAGTCTTCTTATTGTAGATCTGAATGTCTTATGACTCTTTTATAAGGTTCGGATCTCTCTTATCTATAGACATCCAAATGTTCTGTAGTTTATTCCACAAGTCTTCTAGTGTATCAAACCCTTTCCTTAATGAATTAGCCCACTTATGAAGGTCAAACACCTGTAACGAATCTGTGCCAGAACTGTATGCGGTGGCTAACCCATCCCAGAGGGCTTTTGCAGTGGGATATTGCGAGACATTATTCACCAAGATGGATTCAAGATTCTGGATAATCCATGTGAAAACACATTAATCATTTTGTTCCCACCTTGTATATGTTTTGTCAGTTCTGGATGGAGGTGTCGGCTCCCCTGTAATGTGAGAAACTCTCCCCCTTCCCCCAATTTCTTTCTTCATCAGGTTTGCCCATAAGGCATAGTTGTCACCACCGAGTTTAATCCCTAGGGATAAATTCTCGGGGTTAGTTGTTTGTTGTTGTGTTCCGAGACCATTTCTCAGAATGGCAGCAATCTGCATTGTTAATTCATCAGGGATTTGACTGACCACGACTTTATTTCCAGCCATCTTTGTTGAGGATGTTCAGAATTCCCAGAATCACACGTGCTCTGATGCCATGTTAAAAAACAAAGAGAGAAGTAGTCGCAGGAAGTGGCTAGGGTTTTGTGTTTATTAGAAAATGTTCTTTTTTGTTTTATTGATGCATTAGAGATGTTAACTCAATAGTAAGGCTCTCAATATATAGAGAACTTAGAGGCCTATACAAGGAAACTTAATACACTGAATATTCTAACAGTATCTAAATATATCTTACTATAAAATTACATAAATAGGTATAATATTGCTGCATAATTCTAATGTAATTCTTAACGGGGACAATTGGCGAGCGTACGATACACTTTATGTTGTAGCTCTTCTATATAGAGTCATTAATGGGTGTGAGGACAATTTACCATCACTGAATTTTGGTCATTTAAAATACATTATGAATAAAGAGAAAGTATGATTGTAACTGTATCCATCCATGAAAGATCGCTAAGAGGTATAAAATGATAATAGCTCACAATTATTTATAAATATGTTCTAGCATCACTTAATTTGGGTAATTTAATGTATCTTTTAAGTAAAAAGAAGTATGATGGTGACCCCGAAAGGGGTAGCCCAGTTGGTGTAGTAGATTAGCCATGTGCGCACTCGTTGAGTAGCGGCTGCTGGTTCCCTCCAAAAAAATGAGAGAAAGTATGATGGTTTTGTATCAACTCATCAAAGATCTTTAAGGGTTGTAAGATAACAATAAATCACCACTATCTCTAAAAATCTTTTACCATCAGTTAATTTTGGATATTTATTGTATTTACTAAATAAATAAAAATATGGATTAGGTTTTCTAAAGGTTTGAAACTTTATGCAATATAATTGAATATTATTACTTAATATATTTTATTTAAAGAATTTTAATTTGTAAATCTCTTTAATTGTCAATAGTGAATAATCATTATTCTTTATTATTGTTCAGCCTTTAACGTTAACCATACATAATAATCCCGGGACAACTGAATTGAGATTAGAAAAAATGAAATAGATAGTTAATATTGGCGATCTTATTCAATAGTTGATGAAATATTAAAATATGAAATTTGACCTTGTAAAAGGACTTATAAATAATATTCTTATAAATTTTACCATCAACCTTAGGTGTAATGAAGTTTTAATTTTCCTCAATTTCAGATTCAACCAACTTCAAAAGAACTAAAATTGAAGAATTAAGAAAATGAACTAATTTTGGGGAAATTGAAATTATAAGTGTCTAAATGTTCTCTTTATAAACTTTGTCATGATATATTAAAAGAATATCTCATGGATTATCATCACTGTATATGGCTGGATTTTAACCTCTTGAATGTAGTCTTTAAATACTTTGCTTTACGTTTGGAGTAAAAAGAAGAATAGTCCACTACCATAGTCTAATAGATATCTTAGTATTCTTAATGAACAAACATATCATGATTTCCATTATATATAAATAATTTAGAATATGTTAGATACAACTAGAGTCTAAACATACCACACTTAATATTAATAATTTAAATATAACATAAATGGGGTGAATTTAATCAAGTTGAAGGTTGTGATTGCGAATTTATATGTACATCACTAGTCATAATTACTAACGGAGACGGCTGGCGTCAGTGCATTACACATTACCACTAGATTCGGTACCTTAAGATATATAATGTTGGTTATAGGAAAAATATACGAAATCAACTAAGTCTTCCATTCGTGCGGGCCTAGACTGATACATGGTAAACTAAATGAACCATTGTACTGAAAAACCATTCATACATGAATATAATGCGTGTAAGCCTAACATCATGATCATGCAAAAGGTGTTTACCATTAAAAAAATATGTAAGATAGTCTTCTTTTGCAGGCAGTCTACACTCACAATAATAGTTCCTTAAGTTATGAGATCCAAAACTGATTTCTTTTTATAAATCTCCTCACATTGTCCACGAGATATACCAAACGAGCCGATCATGTTATATTATAGGTTTAATTTTTTTTATACAAAAAAATAATATATTTCCTCCGACTTAAAATATTAGACGTTTTAGGAAAATATACGGCTATTAATATATGTGATCTTATGTCTTCTTATTTTTATAAGAACAAAAGATAAATTAATTTAAATGATAAAAATATAAGACATATTACAACAATGGTATAATAAATATAAATAAATAAATATGGTTTATAAAAAATCAATATAAGATTTTCAAAAATCATTTAATTTTGAACCGGAACCGCCCGTGTTAATATTTGGAATGCAGAGGTGGGAAATGGGACTTGTCCCGCCAGAAATAAATGGGAACCAGAACTCAAATGGGAATTACATGCAGAATGTCATGTTTATCTTGCTACACGTTAGTCATGCACACGCACAGTCTCATTTATAATAATGACCTGCCAGTCCTGCACACTTTAGTCCTGAACACGCCAAGTCACGTTAATAATAACGATCTGTTAGTCCCGTAAATCAATTTTATATTATACTTCATAGTAAAAATATTATTTATGAACTTAATATTATATAAATTATATATTTTAATTATAAATATTATAAGAAGTATGATTATAACTTTTTTTTATCATATTTTGAATATTATTATTATAATTTGCTTAAAAATACAATTGTTGTTGTTATTATTTTATAAATCATAATCATATCTTATAATTTTAAGATATTATAAATTATGTAATTATAACTTTATTATTACATTTTGATACTTATTATTATGATTTGGTTACAAATATTACAAGTGTTGTAATTACTTTATAAATCAAAATCATATCTTAAGTTATAATTTTAAAATATTATAATGTATATTATTACAATTTCATTATTACAATTTCGTATTATTATTATGATTTGGTTATTATTTTTTGAAGTATTATTATAATTTTATAATATTATAAGTTATATGATTATAATATTATTATTAGATTTTGATATTTATTATTCTGATTTTGTTATATTACAAGTATTGTTATTATTCTATAAACCAAAATATATCTTATAAGGTTAAATTTTATAAGTTATATTGTTAAACTTTATTATTATATTACGATTATTATTATGATTTGGTTATAAATATTACAAGTGTTGTAATTATTTTATAAATAAAAATCATACCTTATTATATTTTAAGGTATAAAATTATAATCTTATTATTACATTATGATTATTATTATGATTTGGTTATAAATATTACAAGTATTTTTTATTTTGATAGTATTTAATAGTACAATTGTTGTTATTAGAATTAAAAGTAAAAAAGATTTTTTTATTTAATTTAACCGTTCATAGTTTATACTCTTGCGGACCAGGAGTTGTACAAATATTTGCAAATTAAAATACAAGTTCTAAAAAAATCTATTACAGACATCATTCATCTTCTTCAATTTCTTCTGCTAATCATAATCTTCACACTCACTTGATTCACCTTCAACTTCATTTTCTTCCAAAATTTCTTGTTCAAGTGTATTTTCATAATTATCGGGATAATTTTCGAAGATGTCGTCTACATTCACTTCGTCTTGAAACTCTTTGTCTTGCATACTTTTCTCCGCAGTCTAATCTGTGGTCGTCACAAGCACTCCACGTACTTTTCCCATTAATATTGTCATTTAATCGTGTATTGCAACTTCACTCACGTAAAAACACACTCACTTGCAACTGTAGACCGAGGTATTGCACAAATCTCTTTAACCAACCTAAAAGAATAGGATAATCATTAATTTTGGTACTCTACCATTTTATGATATCATCAATATCTCAGTTGATATAATTTGTTTAATCAAACCTAGTGCTCAAATATCTAGACAACTCATTATCAGTTTGAGGGGTTTTTGTAAATTGATCGTTACTTAACATTGTCATTTGAACATAGTTAGTAGAAGATCTCCATCTACCTCGATTGTTATTACTCCTTACATTTGAAGTTGAATTTGTTATATATCTTTCAACATACCTATTATACATATTAAACATAAAATCATATAATTTGACAATATACCCTGTAGGGTTAACTAGTTCACTTGGTGGACTATCTTTAGAAAAATTTAAGGCTTTATATAAATAGTCAACTAGCAATTCAAATTGGGATTTTCATGAAAAAAAGATTCAAAATGCATGCAACAGAATAAGACATTGGGATTGGATGAAAATACTTTGTAAACTTTGCTTCTATTTTGGGTACCATGTCTATACATACAATATGAGCTCTAAATTCATTCATATGCATGGCAAGATTAGTAATCGTGAAAAGGACCGAGTGAACATTAGGACTATTTTGCGTAGAATATGCTTTAGTTGCATCTTTAAAACATTTTAAAAACTTTGACATGGTAGCACAATAAACCCAATATAGATTTTCAAGACTTGTAGTCGGATAAGATCCATTGTAAAGCGTAGTAATCTCTTATTTAAATACATGAGCACGTGTAAGAAACATATAAGTAGAATTCCATCTAGTTTCGACATCTATAATAAGTTTCTTATATGTTCTGTGTATTTTCAATAACAAATGTTTTAAAATCTTTTTTTAGCAGTAGATGTCGAGAAAAATAGGACCTCATTTTTAATAAGAGCAATATAATCTTCCAAAATCATACTTATTTTATTTCATCGCTACTAATTGAAGTACATGCCATAAACATTTAGTGTGAAACAATTTAGGAAACATAGAAGAGAAATCATTTCTAAGCAAACATATAGCACTGTAATTCGCAGATGCATTGTCGAACGAAATCGACATAATCTTAATTTTAATTTCATAATCATTCAAGCATTCAAATATACTCCTCTAGTTACTTATGCGTTATGATGGCCAATAGATTCAAACCACACAATTCTTCTTTAGAATATCCATTCGGGAATGAAGGGTAACACATATCATATAAAAAACAGTAAAAGTAGCTATGTCACTAGTAATAGAAACATTCTATGCAAAGCTAGCATAGTTGCGATAATCATTTTTTTTTCTTTTTAAAAAATATTTAAAGGCTAGTGATCACATAGAGCTACGTGGAATGTGTTTGGCTCGTGGGTTTATCCCAGTTTGCATCCATTTTTGTATCTGCAACTATCTGCATAATCGAAAGGTTGTAAACTACCAATCGCATGAATCATTGTTTCTTCCTTATACATATCTTGGTTAAAATCAAATTGAAGACCATTTTAAGGGTCTATAAATGTATTACCATCTTTGTTAATTTTTAAAGGGTTGAATATACTATGACTTTTTAAATGTCTAACCATACCCCGGTGCCAAAAAATTTATTATCTCCTCTATAAACAAAACTTATCTTGCAAATTTTACAAATAGCGGATGTATTTTCAGAATTCACACTAAATTAACCCCAAGTCCAAGATGTTTTCTTACGAGACTTCGACCCACCATTGTATTGAGATTTACAATAGCGGGTGGATGAATATTAGTATTTTGAATATTTGAAGCCATTTATACCTACATGTAGTTCCTTTACTCTTTGATTCTAAAAAGAACGAACAAAACAATAACGAAGAAACTTGCATCGAGAGTGGACCTATCTAAACAATTGAGAGCTATTGAAGATATTGAAGAGGACGATACCGATCCCTCGACACAACAACGCCTTAATCAACTTTAATCGTTGTTCTGTAGAGGGATCAGTATCGTCTTCACCGTCTTCTTCAATATCTTCAATAGCTCTCCATCGTTTCGATAGGTCGACTCTCGATACAAGTTTCTTCACCATTGTTTTATTTGTTCTTTTTTATAATAAAAGAAAAAATGAACTACATATAGGTATAATTTTTTTTAAAGATTTATATATAAATTATATATATATATATATATATATATATATAATTTATCGATTGAAAGATAAATATAATTAAAATATAGTACTTAAAAATCAAAATACAATTAGATGTCTAATTTTCAGATATTAAAAATAAATATTTTTAAAATATTAAATAAATTATTTATAATATCTAAATATAATAAAAAAAATATCAAAAAAATATTATAAATATTTCATTTATATTATTATACACATCTCAATTATTGAAATTCGATTTAATTAATGGATGCAAATCATTTTTAAATAATCATATAAATATTTTTTATAAACATTCACTTCAATTAAATGGACCATCGGATAGCATGTATAATACGCATCCACATAGTTCCGCAATTTGCTTGCTAGTCACGCAACCTGTTAACGCATATGAACACTGTTAACGCATATGAACAAAATTTCATACACACAACCTGTCAATCCGACAAACGTTTAACACCGATAAATAGAACGCGGAAGTAACAAAACATCCAATTTACTACCACTATTGGAATGGTAGGAATACTACTTTATCTGAATTCAAGGCTGCCGAAGAAAAGGAACTGAATCATGATTTTATTTTAATAGCCACTTTTTTCACGCGTATTCAAAGAAACTAGTCTCCTTGCAAAAGTAATGATTTCAACAAACTTTACCCATTCTTTTCCGTATTAAAAAGTAAAGCCGGAAACTTCAAAAGCTAAGTCGAGAAAGCTAGAACAACTGTATGGAATTGCAGGGGATTTCTAAGAGACTGCCTGGTCTTTATTTCTTTAAGTCAACAGTTGATGTGGAATTGGGACAATTTTCGAGTCAATATTTTGACGCCCGCCCACGCGGATTTAGGAATTGAAGTAGGGGGCTAAAATTCTCGAATTTTATCTCTAACATTACTATTAGAATTTTCAATAAATTGGCGTAGTCCCGGATCACTCACCACTATCATCATTAAGATTAGGATGAATCATATTATTATTACTCGAGCTACTTGAAGAACCAACACTATTCCTTGGTTTTATAATCTTAATGTATCTTAATATATTATTTTTAAAAGATATATAAAATAAAATAGAATATAGCAAAACCAAATTTAATATCTTAAAAAGATATTTTAAAATTCACATAAAAGTAAATAAAATTTGTTATAAAAAATATATTTTTGAAAAATAGATGAATATAAATACAATTTGTTATATAAAACATATTTTTAACAAAATATTAATATATTATTTTTAAAATATATTTAAAAAATAAAATATAACAAAATCATTTATATATAAAATATATTATATAAGATAAATGTATAAAATATATTTTTAGAAATGGATGGAAATAAATTCAATTTTTTTATATAAAAAAATATTTTTTAAATACATATAGATAAAATCAAAATTTTATGTAAAAATTATATAAAATAAATATAATTTATAATATAAATATATAATTTTATTTAAAAAAAACTAACAAATATTTCCATATATATTGTCTTTAAACTAAGTAAATGTATTTTCAATTTCCTAAATGACTACAAATCATATAAAAAAATATCTATTAACAAGTGTTTTAAGATCAAAATAATAATAAAATTTCAAAAGAAAATAAAAATATACAAACCTTGAAAAAATAAATCGGTGAAACTCCTTCGTATCGTGTTCATCCTTTTCACCAACTCAATATCTTTTTCTAAATCAAAGTAAGAGATAAAACATAATTAATTAGAAAGATTAAAGGAATGTTAAATCAAAACAAATTATGGCAAAAGCAAATTAAGAATACTTAAAAAAATCAATTGAGTTCTAATATTCTTAGACCATTTATAAATATCAACTTAAAATTTTCTTTTAAAATATTTAAGATTTCTAACTTAAATTATTCTTTAAAATAGCCATAATCCAAGATTTTGTAAATTAAAATTTCCAGTGTTATTTGAGACTTTTAATCTAAAAAATTTCTTTAAAATAGTCAAAATACTAATTTTTAAATCCAAAATTTTCTACCATTATTTCAGACATTAAATTTAAAACATTCCTAAAAAAATTATTATCTTAAATTTTTACTTTAATATTATTTAAATAATTATTACTTTAAAAATGTTATAAAATATATATTTTAGTTAAAAGGCTGCAGAATTGTTACTTTAATATTATTTAAATAATTATTGCCTTAAAAATTAAAAAATATATATTTTAGTTAAAGGGGCGTAAAACTTTTTATTGTAATATTATTTAAATAATTATTACCTTAAAAAAATTATAAAACATATATTTTAGGTAAGGGGGCCTACGCCCCTCCGGGCCCAACGTAGATAATAAGACATAACTGTTTTTCTTATGTTTTTTTTCATTCAAATCTCTTATCTCTTTTCCCCATTGTCCAGCCCACATATTACATTTGCATAATTTTTTATTAGATGCACTAGCTTTCCCCAAATATAAAAACATCCCTTATTTGGTCATACTTTTTAATGATCTCTATCATTAACTCCCAAGATTTTCTAATCTTGAATATACCATTAATCCTAAAAATACAGTTTAACATATTATAGAAGGGTGTGGTTTTATCGCATCAATGTGATTTTGTGTAATTCTAGAATCTCGACATAATTTAAATAGCGAGACATAATTTAAATAGCGACTATAGATTCAAGTTCTCCTAAGAGCGCAAAATTTTATTCAAGTCATTTTAAAAACTATTGAAAAAAAACAAACGCTTTTTTTTGGGATAAATAACACTAATATTAAACCTTAAAAAATAAGAACATAACACTAATAGTTTACACTAATATCTAGTCATTTATTCTCTCATCATTAAGAACTTTCTTCGTGTAAAAAATATATGAGGATATGCTTATGACAAAAAATATTTCCTCTACTAATAAAAATAATATGGAGAATTATATTATGTTACTTGATACGTTTGAAATCTGAAAAGCGTGTATATATTTATTTATGATGTAAGGTTGGAAGTATATGGACGAGCTGGCATCAAATAAAAGATGTATAAGAGATACTAATAGTATGATAAAAACTATAAAGAGTTAAAACTTAATATATATGAAAAGTAAGTACTCAAGGTGAAGTATAATAGTTTTATAACTGGTCGTCAAGACAAAACACATAAGAAGAAATAATGAACGATCACGATAATATGAGGTTATAGATGATGACGGACCAGATAAATCAGCAATTGAGTCAGCAAAGAACTCAATGAACCATGAAAGAAGCAAACACATAGATGTTTGTTTTTACTTTGTCTAAGATTGTGACAAAGAAGGAAGTGTAAAATTGGTACATATGGAAAACAAGGATCAAATAGTAGATATCTTCGCAACACCGATACAAAAAATAACTTTTGATAAACTCAAAAAGATAATTGACATGACGGATTTTCAAAGCATATAAATTTATGAAAGAGTTATGTTGAATAATTTAATGCGAATTTAAACAAGAATTAAACTAAAGAATGGTTGAACAACATTAACTAAATGTTTGAATTATTTAATATCATTAAGATAATATTTAAACTGTTGAATAACCATTAATTATACTATAAATTATTTATTGTACACATTCTATATAAAAGAAAAAATATTCATAATTATACACAATTCAAAAAAGTAAAACATATTAGCTTCAAAACATCTTCTCTTTTATATACTTTTATACTTATATTTTTTCATAAATTCTTATTTCCCCCTCTCTTTGTTGTTCATATTTTTATTTTCAAAAATATAAACCCAAATTATCCTCTTATATTTTAGTACTCCGAATACCATTTGAAAATATTGATTAATCATGCTTTTAATTTGAAAATTCGATTTAAATGAAAATAAAAATAAAATAGTGGTATTACCGAATTCGATATAAGAAATAGTTCAAAAAACAGAAAAGTAAGATCTTTGTTAATAGCACTTATCATGTCATTTGCAATTGTTTCATTAAGGATAATTTGATCAACCTTTTTTGGAACACGGGGTTATAACACGGTCCAGGGTTGTATTCTATGTAATAACTCCATTGAATCGATTAACCATGTTTTTTTAGAATACACATTCTTTCACAAACCGAGGAAGCCTCAAACACAAATTTTAGATTATCTGCCCCGAACTCTAATTAGTCTTTCTGGTTCTATAGAGTCACTTTCTATACCCTTCTACTTCACTTTCTATACCCCTTCTGCTTCAGGTAATGGGCATATTTGGTATATTGGTTTTTGTATGGTAATTTATCAATTACTGCAAGATATAAATGAAATAATCCTTAAAAGTACATATTCCATCGCATTCTCTTGGATGTTCGCTACAGATTTCATGACTGCAAGATGTCCTAGCCAATATAAATAGTACTTAATGTTTCATTTTGTATTGGAGGTACTCACGATTCACCTTTAGCCTTATTTAAACTAGAATTCATGCTAATTTTTATTTTTACATTCAAGTAGTCAATACAACATTTGGTTGCTTCTGTTATTTGGGGTACTTGTATTTTAGTACATTTCTATTTTCTCTTAAATATAAGTCATGTATGGTAGTGAATTTTTTTTCTTGATTTGACATTTATTTATTATTTTTTTGTTTAAAAAGTCTATGAAAAAGTGCGGCTATTCTAATGAACATCTATGTAAAAATGCATCCATTAATTCCATAAGATATTTTGAATTCATATTATATATGTGCTTTTTTTAATTCGAACCTGAATATGTTTTGTCACAAATTATATTTTTGGCAACAAGCTACATTGTTTAAAATATCTCGTAAAGGTATAATAAATTTTATTTAAATTTTAAAATATTATTAAAGATTGGCAAAAACAAATAATAAATTCTTTTTAGAATGATAAAAAGTTGAGAAATTAATTACAAAATTGTAATATATGATGTTATTTTCAAAATCACTACAACCACACGAGTTTTTCATATATATATATATATATATATATATATATATATATATATATATATATATATATATATATATTATGTTTTAAAGTCCAAGATGACAGTCTATTTCAAACCCAACAATTCTCTCCACAAGTTCCGACTAATTTAATTTTACTTCTAGATGTGAATCATCTTATTAGAATGTTGGCTTTTGAAAATTATTTTAGGACTAAATATAAAGAAAGATGTTAAAATTAACAGGGAAAAAAATTAGACGGTTATGGTTGCTAAACACGTTGGTGGAAAAATTTAAAAAAGAAGATAACAATCTGATAATTGACGAAGGTTTGCCTGGTCAAAACAATGACAATGACTAAAACTATTATACAACTTAAGATATAAAAGTAGTAAAATCACGTTTATAACTTATCATTCTAAAATAATAGTTAGCCTCCAAATGAAGAGGTATTTTCTTATTTATACATAAAGTATACAGATGTAAGATACATATTAAAAAAGATAAATATCATTCATCCATTACAAATATAACCATATTACCTTCTAAGCATTTAGGGGAATCGCGTAATATCAAATAAAGACATATAAGATTTTTGAAAACTCTTTCAACCACAGAAACATTTCTTCTTCATTAGCATATTTGTCACGTCTCATCCATTTTGCTTCATTATATGGGTTGTAAAGCTTAATTTTCCTTCCTTGTTTCATCATTTGTATTATTCAACATGACTGATTACTTAATTCATTATTTTTAGCTCGAAATCCATAGTCTATTATCCGTATTTATCTAATTATCTCTAGCCCATCATCTATAATATGTTATCCTTATCTTTCAAGGCCATCCAACCTACTTACCTTCCCTAGCATATTTTAGTTCCTGATATTTAGATCGTCAACTTTAGATCGTTCAAAAATGTATTTAACTCATCACCAATATTATATTATATTCATATTAATAATCATTACCTCTTAAATAAAATTATAGATCATCTTATGGGATATTATCTTATCATGACTCATTTATAGTCCTAGAATAGTTTTTATATGTTTAAGTACTATAATTTTCACAAGTTAAGGTTTATAATAATTATAATTACTTTTATACCATCACCATTCCAAAATTTATATTGATTTCACACTACTGGAATGCATTGTCGATCAAGCAATTAAAAAAGTATACAGTTAAACTTGATAAATATGCGGTTTAACTTTATAAGACTATAAAAACGAATCACTTTGTTTCTTAGATATTTGTACTAGGTAACTTACCCTCCGTCGATCTTTCTTTGAATTATTATAACTCTTTTCAAATCTAAATTATGTGTTTTTATTTTATTTATTTATCTACGAACTCTATATTGGAAATGAAGGATCAAACTCCAAGTTAGAAGATGTTTAAAGTTATTGGGTTTTTGAGAATAGATCTATGTTTATTTTGTTTATAATATAAGAATCCAAGTACTTGAACATATTCAAAATGGAAGTTGGACCTGTTAAAGATCATTGTCCCGAATATAACAATTTTCAAGAAATTTAAATGTTAATTCTTGAAACATATGGGCAATTATATAATTATTATATAAAGCATTTTACTTTGTATTAGAAATACGTATACATACAAACAAAGATATATCAGTCATTTATACCATATACCCTCAAATGAGGGTATATTGGTGTTTGACCCTTATAAATTTGATGTTGGTTATATATAGCAAAAAAACAGTCCAAGAAGGGGGATATTTCTCATTTATCCAAAATTTAGTATTTTAATCATTTTCTTTATGTGCAAAAGATCTCACTTCTTTCTAATTAACTCTTTTTTCTCTTTTCTAAGTTTGAAATACTTTGGGCATGTTTGGTTAAGGTCTTGAACCTCAGCAAAGGCGTCGTTTATGGAAAACGTATTGTTTTTCATTGTTCGACCAAAAACATTTTTAATTTTCGAAAGGAGAGTACTCTATTAATATAGAAACCATAAATGTAAATTCGTGAAAGCCTAATAAAGGCTCACCTTTTCCAAAATTAAATTCTTGGTGTTTTATTTTCAATAAACATTATATTTTCAAATTTATAGATGAATTCTATATTCAAACTCATCATCTTCTTGTAGAAACATCAATGAAATACTCTTTTTTTTTCTCCTAGACTTAAGGATAATTTGAGGATGAACGGTGGAATCTAGTACTATCATAAGGTAATTTTCTGAATCAATCATCTTGAATATTTTGATTTTTGGCATATGGTAGATAGAAATGATATAACTAAGTTTGTGTGAA
Organism: Limnanthes douglasii subsp. nivea; assembly: GCA_036936605.1. Classification (NCBI taxonomy): domain Eukaryota; kingdom Viridiplantae; phylum Streptophyta; class Magnoliopsida; order Brassicales; family Limnanthaceae; genus Limnanthes; species Limnanthes douglasii. The sequence continues at coordinate 117,463,667 of JAUPFV010000003.1, read as the reverse complement.
ACTGAATCTATCATCTTAAAAATTGAAGATATGATTTGTGATGAACTATTTAAGAAAAGTGAAAATGCTTCTAGTCACTACTACATAGATACCCAATCTCAAGACTTTTCAGAATAGTCATGGAAGATAGATGAGCATGGGAAGTATCTTTGGTGTAATCTAATTTGTTTTTTTCTTAAAAGTTTCTTTAGCTATCCATTCTTATATTTTATTATATTCATAAAAGATATGCTTAATGATCATCTATGGTCTGAGGAGTTGTCTGTATTTGTTTATTAGTAAAGACATATACCTGAGTACTCTTCTACTAGCAAGAATATCTAATAGGGCCTTAGATCATGTACAATGTACATGTTAAAATTCATGTTAAAGCACATGTTAACTTTTTTTAATAAAAAATATCGCCAACGAACGTGTTAGTAATATTGTTAACTAACGCGAATACAAAAAAAACGTTACTGGTTTGCTAATTTTCCCGAGCGATTTAACAAAGTTACGTCAATTATGTTAACTATTTGGTGGAATTTTTTTTCTCCTGTTTTTTTATTCATCTTTTTCATCTTACAAATTTTTTATATCAATGTCTTTTTCATTTTATTGTTTTTTTTTGTTATCTTCCTATATATCTTCTATTTTTATATGATCGTTGTGATAAATATGATATCATAGACGGTGGTAAGAATATATTATACTTACGTGATCGTTTTCCTTGACGTACAAAACAATTTCATGTTCTTCACCGGTATCTGTTGAACTTTTCTTTTGTGTAAAACTTGAAGATTTAGAATTAGAATTTGACATATCAATTTTTTGTGATAGACTCACAAACATAAATATATTTGGTATATATTGATTAACAACAAATAAAATTGAAATATTTCTTACGTGGCACCTACTAACACTTAAGTTTAACACTAACGACTGTACATGTTCTTAGAATGTCTTTCTATATACAAGTTAGTGATGTTATTTATATTGCATATAGTTAATCCATTTAACAATGCTATCATCTGTTTTCGATTTCCTTGTTATAAATAGAAACGATTGAATTAAACAGTTACGATTAATACGTATTCTTTAATCATTCTCTGATTCGTAGCTTAATCAAATGTCAACGGTTTTTAAGTTTTAGTTTGGTATTTTCCTTTGTTCTTCTTTATAATCAATAACGTGTGTTGGAATAAAAAAACTAAGAAACATTTGGATCAAGAATTAAGTTTTCAAATCAGATTTACATTACAAAGCATATATTAACGAAGAAAATAAAGTTTTTCAGTTGAATTTCTGGTTGAAATCGATCAATCTTGCGTTTTTTATGCGTATAAAAAATGTAATCAGATGAGATTTATTTTTTTGAAGCAAATTGTAAAATAAAAATAAACGATGGATAAAATAAAGATCTATTGTTTAGGTTTTGATGATTAACCCGTGGTGACTTGATTTTGAATAGCTTTCTGATTGATATGCATAGATCAGAACCTGAAAAAATAACATGTGGTTTTGTGACGGAATAAAGTAAATTGTTATTTTGTAAAATTCGACCTAAACAATTTAGGTTGTTTCTGTTCTACTGTGATTACGATCAAAGCAGTACACATATGGAAGATGTATGGTATATGTCGGTAAAGTGAAAACCGTGGGATAACTATCGAAAACTAAAACCTTATATGTTTTTTTTTGTGGATAAAAAACATTTAAATAAATAGAGAGCTCATACAAATACATGGGGCATACCCCGAGGAGATACAAAAGATAAGTGCAACTGATACAAAAGTACTAGGTGGCCGAGGGTAGTAACATCGACATAACTACTTAGATAGAAATAAAAGAGCGGAGGTGGGAACAATATCATTGAGCATCCAGAGACCCCTCAACGACCTGATGAAGCTCCAGAGGTAAGGAGTCTGTAAGGTCCCAAACGAAATATCTGGGCAATCGAGAATACCTGCAATAAGAGAAGGAGATAGTTACGGGTAAGCAGTTACGAGGGCGAGCAAATCTTGGAACCATGGAATCTGAACCGAAGATCAGAGTAGATTCGGTCAGAAACCAGTGAAGCGATGGCAGGAAGGGAACCGAAGATTCTTGAGTTCCTCTCCTTCCAAACGTGGTAGATAACCGCGCCAAAACTAGTACGCCAGAGATGGTGGTTTCGAGATTGAGACCAGTTTGACGCTTCATTAATCCAAGACTTCCAGTTAGAGTGAGTTAAAGGAAAGCCCAATTTTGAACTGGCTTGAGTCCAAATACTCTGAGCAAAACTACAGTTAAAGAGGAGATGAGCTGAGGTTTCCAGTGCGGAGTTACAAAGTACACAATCAGTCGGGGTATTGTAGCCCCAACTGAGCAACTTATCCTTAGTGGATAGTTTGTTTTGGACAGCAAGCCAAAGGATGAAAGAATGTCGAGGAATGTTGTATTTATTCCAGACTAACCCGGCCCACCCCACTATTGGGTTGGGCTTACGAATGGCATTGTAGGTGTACTGGATGGTGAATGTGATGCAACCAGTTTTCGCAATCCAATAATGGATGTCTTGAGCAGAGATGTTAGGAGGGGGAGGGAGAGGAGGATCCTGTTGATCTCCTTGAGATTAGCGTTGCTTCTGGCTCGAGCGAATCGAAGGTTAGATGGCCAATTCCAATTACCATTGAGAATGATCTCGGACACTTTGAGGTTCTTCCCGAGTCTGGAATCATCAATGATATCGGAACCATAGTGATTTACAAGGTAGGTAGAGATAAGCCATGGGTCGAACCAGAAAGATGTAGTCGAGCCATTCCCGATAGCCACCCTGTACAAGTTGCTCGCTAAAGGTCGAAGCCGGAGAATTTTCCTCCAAATCCAAGAGGGGGAGGATCTGAGAGGAAGATCCCAGAAATTTTTATTTTTTATTTTTTCCATTTTAATCCAATCACTCCAGATCGAGTGATTATTATTACAGATAATAGACCAAAGGTGTTTAAGGACAGCCGCATGATTCCAGATTTTGAGGTCTAGGATCCAAAGGTAGCCCTCTTTCGTGAGAGAGGTAACTTTGGACCAGGCTATTTTAGCCCCGTGGGTTTTCATGGCAGAACCCGACCAGAGAAATCGACAGAGGTATTGAGAGAGCTCTTTAATGATCCTGGAGGGGAGAATGAAAATAGAGGACCAGTAAACTTGTCCGGCAAAGAGGACAGATTTGATGAGTTGGAGTCTGCCCACATAGGATAGATGTTTGGAAGTCCAAGAGTCTATCCGAGCGGTAATTTTGTGAAGAATGGGATGACACTCTATATGGGTAAGACGCCCTGTAAGGAGGGGAACTCCTAAGTATTTGACTGGGAGAGATCCTTCAGGGAAACCCATAATGGAAAGAAGATCGTCTCTTAGAGGGTGGTTGATACCCGAGAGAAAGATGTGGCTTTTAGAGGGATTGACTTTGAGTCCCGATAGGGCATGAAATTCAATCAGGGCCTCTTTGATAAGAAGTAGAGAATTGACATCCCCATGGCAGAAAAGAGAGAAAACGTAGGGTAGGGTGTTAAAAGCTTTTATATAAATGAGAAGAGGTATTTAGGGTATTAGTGGGTCTTCAATGGTAAATATTTAACTAAAACGGGTCTTTCCCGGAGAATCATGAAAATATAGGTCTTATGTTAATAATAGTTAGGGTTTTGAGTTTTAAATGATATTTTACCTTTTAAAATATTATATTAATTAAAATATCTAATATTTAAAAAATATTAATATCCAAAAACTCTAACAATTTAAAAGATATATTTTAAATATCTAATAATAAACTTATTAATCCAAGACTTCCATTGATACTAGTAGAGAATTGACATCCCCGATGTTGACGCAGAAAAGACATTGATACTAGTTGAGGTATGTTCTTACTTATATACCATTGATACTAGTAGAGAATTGACATCCCCGATGTTGACGCTTCACCTCCTGATTCTGGATCCGCCTCAGAACCACTTGAATTATTGGACCTGCTAGGAACTGATTCTACTTCAAGCTCCACCTGTTTACTCACAACCGATCCTGATTCGACCATTTCTCCTACTTCCTTCTGACTGTCTATCGAAGCAAACTCATTAAAAGTAACGTCCCTACTGATGAGAAAACCTGGAGACTTTGGAGAGGTACACCATAACCTATATCCCTTCACTCCAGTAGCATATCCTAGAAATATGCATCTCTTTGCCCTCGGCTCAAGCTTACCATCTCTCACATGAGCATACGCAGGACAACCGAACACCCTCAAATGTTCATAATCAGCCGACGATCCAGACCAAATCTCAAAAGGAGTTTTACAATCAATAGCCGTTGATGGAGACCGATTCACCAAGTAACACGCTGTATTGATAGCTTCAACCCAAAAAACCTTTCCCACACCGGAATGTGAGAGCATACTTCGTGCCTTGTCACAAAGCGTTCTGTTCATTCTTTCTGCGACTCCATTCTGTTGTGGTGTTCTAGAACAAGTTCGATGGCGCACTATTCCCTCAGCTTCGCAGAACTCGTTGAACTCACGACTGCAATATTCTAACCCATTATCTGTCCTAAGACGTTTGATTTTTCTTCCTGTTTGCTTCTCAATCATCGTCTTCCATTTGACAAAGGTTGAATATGCCTCATCTTTCGTTTTCAGAAAGTAAACCCACACCATCCTTGAATAATCATCAATCAAACTCATGTAGTATCTGGCTCCGCTCTTGGATGGAATTCTGTTTGGACCCCAAAGATCTGAGTGAATGTAGTCCACTGTGCCTTTAGTCTTTCTTACAGCCGATTTGCTGAATTTGACCCTAGTTTGTTTACCAAACACACAATGCTCACAAAATCCCAATGATTCTGCTTTATACCCTTTCAACAAATCTCTCTTTCCCAAAACAGCTAATCCTCTGTCACTCATGTGACCAAGACGCCAATGCCACAACTTATTTTGATCCTGCCTACTTTGGCTATTACTCCCTGATGATGCTACTGCAGCATCGCCCATAACAACACTCCCCTGGAGAATGTAAAGACCCTTCTGCAAACTACCTTTCATGCATACCATTGAGCCTTTTGTCACTTTGATTACACCATTTTCTGCATAGTACTTGTAACCCCGAGAGTCTAGAGTCCCAAGAGAAATCAGGTTTCTTTTTAACCCAGGAACATGCCAGCACGTCAAGATTCTAACAACCCCGTCAAACATTCTGATTCTGACGTTACCAATACCACCAACAGTCAACGAATGATTGTTCCCTAAATAGACAGTTCCCTGCATTGGCTTGTACGTATCAAACCACTGCTTGAACTGACACATGTGATATGTAGCGCCAGTATCAAGTACCCAAGAGTTTTGCCCAAAGTCTGAACTCACGGATAATACATCTCCTTTACCACTGTTTTCACTATCGTTGGAATCGTTCACACCTTCAACAATGTTTGCTGCATTTTCCTTTTGATTTCCCTTCTTACCATTCAGTTTTGGACAATCTCTCCTATAATGACCCTGCTCACCGCATTCATAACAGTTTGAGTGCTTCACCCTTGACTTGGACCTCAAGTTCTTCCTTCTTAAAGAACTCGCTTTGCTTTTAGATCTTCCCCTAGTCATAAGACCTTCCCCTTCAGCTTGATTGTCTGGCTGCAACTGTCTCATCTCTTTTGATTTCAGTGCCCTTTGACATCTGCTAGCGATAACTTATCCTTACCATACATAATGGTATCTACGAAGTTTTCATAGGGAGCTGGTAACGATCTCAATACAAACAAAGCTTGATCCTCATCCTCAATATTGATATCTATGTTCTCCAAGTCCATTATAATTGATTTTTCAATTATCTAGGTGCTCTGTTATGGACATACCTTATTTCAATCTGAAATCATACAAACGTTTCTTCAAATATAATCGGTTTACTACTGATTTCTCTGAGTAAAGATCTTCTAGCTTTCTCCATGCGCAGGTAGCAGTCTTCTCACCACTAATCTCGCGAAGCACATTGTCTTTCACACTCATTAAAATCCAGCACAAAGCCCTTTCTTGAAGATCTTGTTTCTCCTCTTCTTTCATCTCTTCTGGTAACTTATTCTCCACAGCCTTCCACAGCCCTTGCAGTACCAATGAAGATTTCAGTTTAATCTTCCACAACGCAAAGCTGGATCCCCCATCAAATTTTTCAATCATGTATTTTGTTGCTGTAGACGCCATTGTGAAACCCTAATTGCAAAAAGCCCTAATTTCACCACGTGGCTCTGATACCAATTTTGTTATAAAATACTATGCAATTATCACAAAATTGGTATCAGAGCCACGTGGTGAAATTAGGGCTTTTTGCAATTAGAGTTTCACAATGGCGTCTACAGCAACAAAATACATGATTGAAAGATTTAAATGAAACACAGGATTTAACGTGGTTCGACAATTGTCTACGTCCACGGGCGCCGCCAGAGAAAAGAGTTTCACTATGATAGAAAAGGTTACAGATTTCAGATTGTGTTTTGTGTCGCCCTAGTAATCTATTTATAGGGAATTAATAGACTTACTAGACTATAGGCCTAATGGGCTCATACCACAAGACTAACTGAAGTAATTGGACAATATCCAACACAAAACTGTCCCGCCGGACACAGTACACTGTCAAGGCACTATTCGAACTGCCGGACACAGTACACTGTCAAGGCACTATTCGACTCATTCACAACAAAATACAATAACAATGACTACACTCTCTAAAACTCTCTTAGCACAAAATAAATTTTCCCCTTTGTCTTGGCTTCTTTCTCTACGATCCGAATCCACCACCACCAGCAATAACAACAACCCGATTAATCTTTCCAAGAAAAATACATCTTCTTCTGATCTATTGATGTTGAAGCTTGAAGATGCGATCCAGTAGATAATCGTGCAAACGTCTCAACCAGATTGGATCCCTTTCATTCTAGGATCTTGGTATTGGATCCCACCGTTGAGATCACGAGCTTACGGTGTTGACAAATTGGTAGAGAGACTCATCGATCCTTTGACAGAAGAGGAAATTTTATCCACTTCCTCTAATCGTGGCTGGCCTTCAGCAGATTACTTCATTAGATGTTAGCTGCTTGAGCTTTCCATTAGTATTAAACCCTTGCAATTTTTATTCAATTTATCAGAATCTGGACATATTTGAATGCTAAACTTATTGTAGGAGATGAAAACGTTAATACAGTAGACGCGAAAGGTTAATACAGATAGATGCAAAACAAATATTTAATAAAAAATTTAAAACATATCATGAGTGGTACTAGTTTTGTTCGTCTTTAAAAACCAAAAACAATGGTATTTTCAGATTTTTTTTTCAAGTTACGGTTTAAAAGATACAGACTTTTAAAAAAATTATAGGATAAACGAAAAAATTCGAAACTTTCTTTATTTTGATAGATGCGGAACCTTCTTTATTTTGATAGATGCGAAATCTTCTTTATTTTACTAGATGTTAAACCTTCTTTATTTTGATAGATGCGAAACCTTCTTTATTTTGATAGATGTTAAACCTTCTTTATTTTGATAGATGCTTTGATAGATGTGAAACCTTTTGATAGATGCTAAACCTTCTTTATTTTGATAGATGTCAAACCTTCTTTATTTTAGTAGATTCGAAACCTTTTTTATTTTGTTAGATGAGAAACCTCTTTGTTCTAATAGATGCGAAACCTTCTTTATTTTTGGTAGATGGGGAACGAGTCACTAGATGTGAAACCATATAATTAAGAAACGTGTGTAATTTTTTTTTTAAACTAAAACATACCATGAGTCGTACTAGTTTTGTTCGTCTTAAAAAAAAATCAATGGTATCTTCGGATTGGTTTAAAAGATACGGACCTTTAAAAATAAAATTAAAAAAATAAAGAAAGAGAAGATGGTTACTGGATTTTATGTAGAAGAGCATTTAAGGTATAAAGTATCTTAAAAAGTTAGGCTTTTATCTGTTATAGGTTTGTTGAATGAGTGTAAGTCTCCCTATTTTAAATAGTTTAATATAATTAACAAAATATTAAAAAATAACAATATCTTAAATTGATAAAATAATAATTTAATATAGTTTAATATAATTAACAAAAAATGGAAACATAACAATATATTAAAATAATAATTAAATTACCAAACTTGAAAATATAGAGATATTTTATAGAGAACAGAGGTAATTTGAGATTTATAAAAAAATAAAATGAAAATACCCATATTTATAGGGCGTTGTTTTGTTTTTTTCCTATCAAATTGGATTTGCTATGTGATTAATGGGATATCTGCTTTGGTAAAAAATAAATTTTTTATCTACAAAATACACTACAATATCTCACACCATTCTACAATAATATTCTTGATGTTTATTTAATGAGTGACAAGTAAAATGAAATTTAAGTGATTTTAGAGTTATTAAAGAATTAATATGAAAAAACTCATATTTATATGGTTTTTTTTTTCAGCGGATATCCTAGTTGGTAAAAACAATTTATTTTAGGACTTTTTTATCTACATATACACTACAAACTAATAAAACTCTCATTAATCTCTCAAATCATCTCTGAAACAAAAATAGTTTTCCTAAGTCTCTCAAAACACAATTCTACAAATAATACTACAATATGCCAAAACATTCTACATTAGTATTCTTGATGTGTTCTTGTTATTGATGTCTTCTTTTTTAGATGAATGACAAATAAAAGGAAATTTAAGTAATTTGAGAGTTAATGAAAAAATATAATGAAAATACCCATATTTATAGGGGTTATTTTTTATTGTATTTTATTTTTAGGAGTAAATCCAATATCCTATTTGGTAAAAACAAAATTTTATTTTTTAGATTTTTTATCTACAAATACACTACAAACTAATCTAATTCTCATTCATCTCTCAACTCATCTCTCGAACAAAAATAGTTAATCTCTCAAAACACAATTATACAAATACTACTACAATATCTCAAAAATCGTCTACAATAATCTTTTTATCCGTTCTTTTTTTATGTGTTCTTTTTTAATGAATGATAAATAAAATGAAATTCAAGTAATTTGAGAGGTATTAAAAAATAAAATGTAAATACCCATATTTATAGGGGTTATTTTTTTTATTTTTTCCCCAACAAATCAGATATCCTATATGACAAAATCGTATATCCTATTTGATCAATCAGATATCTTGTTTGTTAAAAACAATTTTTTTTGGATTTTTTTATTTACAAATAACAATATAATAATAAAAACCATCTCACACGATAAATAATAAACAAAACATAATAAATAATCAAAATATAATAAACAATAATCAGTTTATCAAACAATATCACTACTTATTTATTTTATTACAAAATTAATATATCATATAATCATATTAATTAAAATATATAATAAATAAAAATTAGTCCACATTTTAATTAAATATTAATAATCAAAATATAATAATAAAATTATATTAATAGCTTATATAATATATTTTTGTAACAATAATTTTACCATACCGATGGTATACCGTGTTTAATGTGTCTGCCTTGACAGTAACAGTTTTGGTTGTCACAATATTATTAGTGAGTTACGTCGTACCGTATTTTTCTGTGATAGACTGATATATGTATCGGGACAGACTATCTGTAAATACAAAAAATCAATGGTGAGAACTCGTATTTGATTCGATATTAATTTTGTAAAAAAGTAATCAAATCCTATCAAAACATTACTTTAAAAAAATGGAATATAATAAGAAAATATAAAAATATAATAAACATTTTCTAATAAAACATCCAACAAATTTGAAATATGACGGATGTCCAAAAGTCAGGAATGTTGTAGATGTTAAAGTATATGTAACATTTATTTTTTGTTATCGCGTGTCTAAATTCATTCCAATAAAGGTGTTAAATTAGTTCTTAACTAAAAAGGCTTTAAAAAGTTAAGTGACTTGTTAGATGTCGAGAGCCACTTAACCAAGCAAAGTAAGCAAACATTTTTTTTTCAATTTTTTTTATACTTAGTTGATAAGTATAAAAATTATTATCCTTTATAAAAATAATAGTATATTTTAATATATTATTATTATTGACAGATATGTTTATAAAATAGGATATATGACCATCAAATTTAATATTTTAAACATATTTCTAAATATATGAAAATAAAATCAAATTTTTCATATAAAAGATATTATTGAAAAATATATGGAAATAAAATCTAGATTAAAGATATATGAAAATTAAATTAAATCTATATTTTTTTTTTGCAAATTCACCGTTTAATTCAAACAAAACATATTACAATTTAATGTATTTCTTTATTTTTCTAACTTTCACCATTTTAATATCTTTTAAGAAATAACATCTTTTATAATTCTTGCTGTATATTTTTATCATTTCAATTGTTTTTTAATTTTTCATCTTTTTCGCATTTTCAAAAGCTTTTGATTTTTTTCAATACAAAAAATAATGAAACAAAATTTTTAAATTTGTATGCGGTAATAAAATTAAGTTTACCATTTAAAAATATTTTAATTTGAGTTCCAAAAATATAATAAGATAAAATTAAAAATTAAATATCCATTTCAAAGATATATTAACAAATACGATTGGGGTAAAATCTGATTTGTTAACTAAAAGAATGATAAATTACGTTTTTCTTTCTTACGTGACACCCACTAACACATAACTCTAACACCAACGAATGTACATGCTCTAAGTATGGTACAGAATAAAAAAAAATTAAAACTGATCAATAATCGAAGAGCCTTTCAAGTTAAAATTTTGCAAAAGTAAGTGCTAAAAGAAGAAACAAAACTTTTATAGTGGTGCAGTAGAGAAGGGATTGAAGCAAAGAGTAATAGATTTCCGAAATGAAAATCTTGTGGTTCGGGATAACGAAAGTGGTGGAAAGAGTAGAGTCATCGGCATATATCTTTATTTACTACACCAATAACCATTTTAATTACTATCATTGGTTTGGTTTATTTTGGGTTGAGAGTAGGTTGGTCAAGTGTTTTGGGAAGTTTAAAGTATTTAGTGTTTAGTGTGGAGAGTAGTGAGATAATTTAGCAGTCTGCTTGTATTAAATGTTGATCACCCTCATTAATGAGAGTGGTTGGAGTATTTATACTCTTAATCAATGACCTATGGGCTTACCAGGTCAAATCATGAAACCGAGTCAATTTGAAGGACCAATTAGTCTTTTAAGTTAATTAGTAAGTAGCTTAGTCAAAAGGTGTTTTACATTTGTCATGTCCGGATTTTTAAGTGGGGTGTTATGGTCCGAATTACTCCTGTCCGGATTAAGTAGTGGGTTGTGTCTGAAGTATCCGAAATCATCAGTAGCCCTTTTTTAGTCCTCACAAAATGTTTTTGGTAGGGCTAAAAAATCTATCAATCCGGCGTCAACTTCATCCGATATGCTCGTTTCGTCCGGGCTAAGAAGTTCATTTTCAACATCAACCCAATTCGAAAGTTATCAGGACGGTTTATCTTCCCAGAATTCTAAGAGTTTTCTTCTTCAATCGTGGGACACGTGTCAACATTTGGTTTGACCTACAAGTCGTTATTTTCCCTAGACCGGCGCACCCACTAAGTCTAGAAAGTTACCTAGGCATTTGATTCTTCACACGTTTGCGCAACCTTTAATCATTGCAAAACCCTCTTCAAGTTCTCCTAGGTAACTGCTACTTTTTTTTACTGTTATATGAATTCGCTTTCACTATTTCATTGTCTTCCATACTCAAAAGCTTTTTTAGAGAGATTCTCATCCTTACCTTCAAATTTTTCTTGAGAGGTTTTACGTTCACGGCCAGAAACGCACTAGTTAAAGGCGGTTGGTTAAATTTATCAGAGTTAGAAAGAGCTAAAAAAGTCGAAAGAGAGAATCGCCAGTTTCTCCAAGTGAGAAATCCATTCAACCAACCTAGGACGCCAATCAAGGGTCTTCCTCTTCAAAGAACCCTAGGCCCAGACAGCTTTTATTCAAACCAAACCTCTCACCTTTGCCTTCTGGTTCTTCTGTTCAAGAGTCCTAACCTTCTGTTCCTAAGGAAAAACCAGTTTCAAGTATCAGATACCTTCTCCATTTATTGCTATGGGTTCTGATGCTGAGAAGTCTCCAGAGAAGATAACCCATCGTCGGACGACACGTCAAACTAAAACCCACTCCAGACCTTCACTACCAAAACCCTCCGGATCGGAGGTATCTAAAACATCTCCAAAAGCCAAGCCCTTCTGGTCCCAACCTCAACTGGACAGCAGACCTTCAGAGGCAACAAGTTCTTAACCATCTGAACAGCCTTCAGTTCCATAAACTAACCTCCCTTCTTTTAAGGCAACTGATAAACCTTCCACGGTGATGGAAGAGATAATGGAAGATAGTATTTAGGAGGCCCCCTTTGAAACTTAGGCATCAGGTCAAACGGGGGATGCTGCTTCTGATAAGAAAGGCAAAAGTAAGCTGAAAGTCTGCATGACTCATTCGGACTCGCTTTCGGAGTTCTTAGAGGGAAAAGTTGGCCCTTGCTTCAAACACGTTAGTGTCAAATACATGTTGGCCCTCCAAAACATAAAGTACATCTACACCCATACTGCTGAGTTGGTCCGGATCCGGATAAAATGGGGGATTCCAGAGTCAGTAAAGGTAAGGATAGCTATCACTCCGGATATTCCCATGAACTGCAAGCTTAACGAAGTGGTAATTTTCACCGAAGTGCTGAACTGGGGACTCCGGTTCCCATTGGACCGAGAAATCGTCAAATACTTTCACTTGGTTAAACTCTGCCCTAGCCAGCTAAGCCCCAATGCCTGGTAATCTCTCCTTGATTGCATCATGGCATCAAGGTTGTCAAAAATTCCACTTCCGATGGAGCAGTTGCTGTTGTGGCAAGTTTGTGCAAGAATCATCAAATTCCATTCTACTATCATAATATGGGGAACAACTTTAAATTTGTGGATGACTTGCTGGAGTCCGAAAAGAACTGAAGGACACAATGTTTGGTTGTCACTGGGACATGGGAGAACGGCATGAAGATTAAGGCCAACACCAATCCTAGCATGCTGACTAGCAGGTGGAAAAGTACTGGTAAGTTCATTTCTTCTCTTTGTCTTTTATGTTTTTCCTTTTAAATTATAAGTGTTCCCATTTTGATTGATTTGTTACTCCTTTTTAGTGCTACCGAAGGAGTTTACCGGACACTTAAAGGAGGGATACAATACTTGTGCAAAATTCAACGAATGGGCTGGAGAGCAATGGGAGAATGCCTTCCATAATTGCTACACATCGGGCAATCTTGTGAGGTCTCATCTGTGGAACACCACAGGATCGAGAGACCTCAAATGGGAAGAGCTAACTACCCTTCCTCCTCCTCGCGTGATTCTCAAAAGGATAGAGGCCAAGGATGGAAAATTGTCCTTACCTTCCAAAGCAAATGCTCCCAGCAAGATGAAGAACAAGAAGAAGAAAGGTGCAACAGAGTTGGTTCAAGAAGCCACAGAGGGGACTGGTTCGGAGAAACAAGGGGGAAATGATGTTGCCCTGCTCAAAATAGTAGAGGCTGAAATAGTTAGGGAGGTTGGAGAGTCACAGAACCCACCAAAGCCTCCCAAGAAGGATAGAAAACGGAGGGCGAGCAACGATGAGAAAGATGTTAAGAAGAAGAAGGTCACCATGGGAGAAGAAATAATTATTCGACCTTCGGAAATCCCACCTCCACCAGCCCCTGTTGATCCCACCTTGCAAGAGAAAATACCAACAAATTTACAGTGCGGAGAGATTGTCGGGGGAGGGAATGAAGAAGTGGGCATTAGTGCCCTTCAAGATATTGATTTGTATTTTAATGATTCTGAGAAAGATGACTTCACAGGTCCCTACCGCCCCTCCAGCTCTGGCAATATGGTTACCTTTATTGGTAAATCATTCTCTGTTTTCGGAGAGTAGAACGTCCTGAGCCACTCCTTCCTTGGTCATATTTGACCCATACTTGATCTGGAAAGGAAGGTGAAAATTCAGACCAACCTCATCAACTTCGTCACCTCTGACAAGCAATCTCTATCAACCAGCCTCTTAAACCCTAACCCAAGCATAGAGGAACTAAATAAAGAGATGGAGGAACTGAAGAAGGATAAGGAGGATTCAGTAGCTAAGTTGGCCTCATCGAAAGCACCTAGAATTGAGCTCCAGACTAAGTATTCTAACTTAGAAAAAGACTTTACAATGCTGAAAGAGGAGGTGCAGACCAAGGATGGTGTCAACCAAACCTTATTCGATGAGAAGGCCAAGCTAGAGAGCACTGTTTCAGAGATGATCAAGGAGAATGGAGATATAAAGAGCCAGCAGGAGCAAGCTATCCAAGCGGGTATTGATAAATATACCAACGAGGTAATAGACTCTTTAGAAAAAAGAGATAATGGGATCAAGTCAGACATAGTGCTGCTGTTCCATGAGACTTTTCCAAAGAGGACACTAGGTCCTCTATGGAAGTATGTGGATTACGAAGTGATCCCATTTCATACCCTAGCAGATGGTGACAAACGTAACTACTCCAATGGAATTGATTCCATGCCTGATGAAGAAGAGGGAACCGGTGAGAGTTCGAGCGCTGAACTCAAAAGTCCTAAAAAAGGTAATGGTGGTCAAGGAGCGTCTGAAGGGAATAAGCCTTAAGGTCTTATTTATTTTTTTATCTTTTCAAACGATTAAAGTCCTTGGATGGCCAAGGCATATTTTGTATTACTATTCGGTTAAAGTCTAAATAGGTCCTTTAAAAAACCTAAAGTCCTTGGATGGTCAAGGCATTTTTTATTTTTCGGTTCGGTTCGAGTCCAAATAGGTTTAATTTATCAGACTTTCCTTTGTTTAATACTGTCTTATCTTAAAAAAAATTCATGGCTAATGTTTAAGTAGCCCCTAATATTTCAGAAGTATTAAAATAAGAGTGTTTAATATCTCAGTTGACATATATTTAATGGTTATCACTTCAACAAGTTTATCCGGTCTACTAAAGACCCAAAGTGTTGAAAAGGTGATTTATACTTCAATTAAATTGTAGTGCAACCACTCCGAATAATTTAAGAAGGCATCATATATTATTGAAGAAAAGACCGGATGACTCATTAAAACCTCCCCGCGCACCAGGGTAGGAAAGAGTATGCCCCCTAATATTTACATTGGTATTTAACAAGTAAATATTTACACAAAAGCTTTACTCTAAATATAACATGAGATGTTCAATATTCCATGGGTGCTTTAAAACCCTCCCTTCTTTGTCTTGAAGTTTATATGTTCCAGGTTTGAGCTTTTCACAGACCTCATAGGGGCTTTCCCAGTTCGGAGCTAACTTACGAAACTACTTCTCCTTGGTGTGTAAGAAAACGTTTCTTAACACCTTATCTCTTGGTTGAAAATCTCTTCTCTTGACCTTCGAAGCAAATCTGCTCCTCATCAAACCTTGGTAATGAGCTGTTCTTAAATGAGCTTTAATCGTTCTTTCTTGTATCAAGTCCAACTGATTCCTAATTGCTATCTCATTAGCTTGTTCTGAATAGTTGGAATCCTTGTATGATGGTAGGATAGCTTCTATGGGGGTAATTGCATCCATCCCATATACCAAAGCAAAAGGAGATTTTTGTGTAGCAGCCCGAGAACTAGTTCGGTACGCCCACAACAATTCTTGTAAATAGCTTGGCCACTTCCTTTCAGCTCCTTCTAGATTCTTTTTTAATTCGCAAAAAATAGTCCTATTGCTAACTTCGACCTGACCATTTGCTTGTGGATGGAAAGGAGAAGAAAAACAATGCTGAATTTCCTTAGAAACCCAAAAATTATCCATATCCTTGTTATCAAACTGTGGCCCATTGTCTGTGGTAATCTTTTGAAGGATCCCAAATTTGTAGCATATATTGGATAAGATAAATTTAATGACAGTCTTTGAAGTGGTTCCTGCCAAAGGATCTGCCTCTATCCATTTTGAGAAGTAATCAATAGCACCTATAATATTTCTGCACCCTCCAGACACCATAGGCAGAGTAAGTCCATTCCCCATCGGGTAAAAGGTATTGGTTCAGAAATAGACTCCATAGGTATTGTTGCCACATGAATTTCATTTCCATACCTTTGACATGGATCACACTTCTTTACAAATTCTTTAGCATCTGTCATGATGGATGGCCAATAGTACCCAACCAATAACACTCTCCAAGTTAGTCCATGTAACCACAATGTGCTGATCCTTCTCCATCATATAATTCGGATAAAACGACTTGAGATTCTTCAACCCCCAAACAATGCATGAGAGGACATTTTTTTATAGAGAACTCCCCTTATTATCAAAAAACCATGAGCGTTGTGTTTAATTTTTCTTGTTATAGCTTTATCCGGAGGCAAAACCCTATCAGAAATATATTGAAGCAGGGAAAATCTCCAGTCTTTAGGTTGAATCACCTGTAAGCTCAAGATTTCTCCATCTTCTCTATTTTGACTTGGTTGTATGGATGGGAATCCTGGTATGTGAATCCAAGGGTAAGACTCAGAATATGCTATGGTTGCCAAAGAATCGACTAGTGTATTCTCTGACCTAGGAATATGCTCATAACAAACACTTTTGAAGTTGGTTGCCACCTATTTCAGGATGAGTAAGTATTTGATCAGTTGCTCTTTCTTGGCCTCATACTGACTTGGAGCGTGATAGATAAGAAGCTGAGAGTCACAAATCAACCGAACTCTCTTAGCCTCGCATACGAAAGCTAATCTAAGACCAGCTATAGCCGTTTCATATTCGGACTCATTGTTAGAAGCCCTGAACCCAAAGCATATAGCCTGGTACATCTTGTCACCATAGGAGAGGTTAGGAAAATTCGGACTACCCATTATTTCTTGGCTTTCTCTTCTGAAGTTTGTTTGGAGTTCCTGTGTGAATGGAATTCTACCGAGAAATCAGCTACTGATTGAGCCTTGATAGTCGTTTGTGGGCCAAAATCAATGTCGTAATCACCCAACTCTACTGACCACTTGGTCATCCTGCTTGATATGTCTGCCTTTTGAAGAACATTCTTCAATGGGAAAGATATCCGGACAATGATGGAATGAGACTGAAAATATGACCTCATCTTTCTTGCCGCAATTAAAAAGGCTAATGCCAACTTTTCAAGCTTTAAGTATCTCTTCTCAGCATCTATTAAACTTTTGCTGATGTAGTACACCGAACGAGGGTAGTTGTCCACTTCTCTCACCAACACTGCACTTATAGCACATGCTGACACAACCAAGTATACATAAAGTATTTCTCCTTGAACAAATTTAAAAAGAGTCTTTGGTGAAGATAAGTGTTTCTTTATTTCAACAAAATCTTGGCTGCACTGTGGAGACCAATTAAAATCTTTAGCATTCTTCAAGGTTTGGAAAAATGGAGTACATTTGTCCAAAGACCTTGAAATAAAACGATTCAGGGCAGCCAATCTTCCAGTTAGCCTTTGAACTTCTTTAATATTCCGAGGAGGATCTATTTCCAATAAGGCATTAACCTGATCCGGATTGGGCTGTATTCCTTTCTCACTTATCACATAACCCAAAAACTTTCCAGATCGAACCCCAAATATACACTTTTCTAGGATTCAGTTTCAGTTTCACGGCTGTCAAATTAGCAAATGTTTCTTGAAGATCAATTATATGCAAAACCTCCTCCAAGATTTTAACCATCATGTCATCTATGTATACCTCCATATTTCTATCAATCTGACAAAAAAAAATCGTTCACCAACCTCTGATAAGTAGCCCCAACATTCTTTAACCCAAAAGGCATCACCTTGTAGCAATGGAGACCTCTGTCTGTGATAAAGTTAGTATGATCTTGATCATTCTGATCCACATGTATTTGGTTGTACCCACAGAAAGCATCCATGAAGGACATCAACTTGTTTCCAGATGTTGAGTCTACCAACTGATCTATCTGGGGTCTAGATAAAGATCTTTTAGGCAAGCTCTGTTTAGGTCAGTGAAATCAATACACATACGCCATTTCCCATTATTTTTCTTGACCAACACCAGATTGGCAGTCCATAAAGGATACTGGGATTCCTTTATGTGTCCCATCTTGGTAAGTCGATCAAACTCTTTTCTGTACAACAGGTGCAACATCACTGCGGTTCGAAAAATTGTGTGAGATAATGCTTGCAGGCACTCTGGTTGCATCACCATTGCACCAAGCAAAGACATGGTGATGGTTTAGTAAAAAGGACAACAACTTCTTTTCCAATCCTGGCGTCATTTTGGAACCAATTTTGATATTTTTACCCTCTGCAAGAGAGTGGGTTTCAATCTCTTCAACCGGTATTATAACACTATGAGCCTCTCTAGGGTCATCAAGGCTCCAATAACTGCTAATATTCATTATTCAAAACTGCTCCTAAATTTTTAGAAGCAAGAGCAGTTGCATAATACTCCATGGCTATCTTCTGACTAATTCGACCGACAACACCTACTTTCCCTTGAACAGCATACTTCAAACACTGAAGGACTGTTGAGGCTACATCATGCATTCTAGAATGCCAGGACCTCCCAAAAATTGAATTGTAAGATGTGGGGCAATCTACCACAACAAATAGCACCCGCACCATTTTTTAAAGGGCCCCTTTCCCAACAACATTTCTTCCTCAAATTCCCCAATTACATCCGCAAAACTCCATGTGAAGCCCACAATGGTTCTGTTTGAGAGTTGAATGACAACTGTATTCCTCATCTGCTTGTAGCAGCTTAAGAAAATGATGTTTGCCGAAATGCCTGTGCTCCTATCACCACCGCATCCTCATGAGGCCCAACAATATTTCTCAAATCATCCTCATAAAAAACTGTGAATGGAAAAGGAATTTGGCACTAATAAGAAGACATTCCTCCTTCCAACTGAGTAGCCAAAATACGTACATTCTTCTTCCTTGATGAAGGGGTAGGGGTTGTCACAGTATCTCTCTAAATATAGTGAGTGATTCAAAGAAACTGATCAATTCGGACACCATCTTGGTCTGCTCTATTATGACCCCCACTTGGTTCCGAGTTGGATCAGGATCCAGGTATTCAGAATCAACATCAAATCTTCTCAACAATCATTATTTCCCCTTCTTGAGAAGATGTTCCTACATTATTTGTAGGGCCCGTCTTGGGAGCACTGTCAGGCCTGTTTCCACTCCTTCTTTTGACATAAGATCTCATCTTGCCTCTTTCAATAAGATTTTGCACTTTTTGTTTCAATGCTATGCAGTCTTGAGTATTATGGACTATATCATTATGATATAGGCAAAAACAAGTATTCCAGCTTTCTTTGGGAGACTGTAGTGTCGCTGGTTTCCAGAAATGGACTTCATCCTTGGTCTTATCATATATTGTGGCCACATTCTCTCTTATTTATGCAAACCACTCCGGTTGAACCCAAGAACCTCTTTTAGCTCTTGACTACTAACTCTGAGACTAATTCTGGTTGGACTGAGTTTGTTTAGCCCGGTTGGACCCTTGTCCGGTCTCCTTAGCCTTATATATGGACTGGTTCCGAGCTGTTGTGGTGGACTTCACTTGACGGTCCACCCTGTTTTACTTGGTTTCTTCCACATTAATCATGTTTTCCCACCTGATTCAACAGGACACCCCAGGTTATGGCTTTCTCCCTGGTCACCGAATCGGCCAGGTTCCTAGGGTTCAACCCTTGTCTCAGAGAAGTAATTGCCACTTGTTCGAAACAATCTGCTAATCTGTTCTTTGTATTCATGAACCGACTTATGTAGCCTTTTAAGGACTCGTTTGGTTATAGGGCACAATGTATAATGGTATCTCCATTTCCCTTCACTTTCTTACTTCGAACAAATTGCCTTCGGAAGGCAACCGGGAATGTATCAAAATTTCTGATATACCCCTGGGGTAAGCTGTGTTACCACTTAAGAGCACTTCCCGTAAAATTTTGGGAGAAGGCTCTGCACTAAAGTTTATCATCATCATCAAAATTCATCATGAAGTTCTTGAACTGCTCTAGTAGGTTGTCTGGATCTTTACTTCCATCATAATTTTCCATTCTGGAACTGTCAAACCTTTTGGGTAGGTTTCCGGACAGTATCTTGGCAGACAGGGGTGATTGTCTCCAGTTTTTATTACGACTAAAGACTGTGTCTTCACTAGGTGTTGCAAAAATACCAGGTTTGGTCTGAAAAGTAAAAGGATCTATCAGCAACTGATCAGCATGCCTATGGCTATGGGATGACTCTTTGCCCAGATGCATTTTAAGTCACCCATGCCTATCCCTCTTTCTTGAATATTTTTTAACTAGTTTCATTTTTTTCCTAGACCTCACTTCATCGCTGCTTGATGACAAAGAATCATTAAGCTCAGCCTCGTTCGAAGAGCTGTTGGAGGACTCAGAATCTGAACTTTCAACGGGTTTGGACTGATGCGTCTTCTTAGAGCTCACGTAAGTCTTTTTTGAACTTAAATGAGTCTTCATCGATGGATCATTCTCCCTAGGTTTTTCAGTATGATGAATAGTTGGCTCCCCTGGTTTCTCCCTTATACCCTTTTCTGCTTGTTTTATGGCTCTCAGGGCCTCTATTTATACCCTCAACTTGTCTCGCTCTTCAATGGTATTCTTTGTTTTCCCCAACCGTTTCTACCACAGGTGGTGGAGTTCCTTGCTTGTTCGGATCCATCCGAACTGGTTTTTTCTACTGGTTTTGTTATTAAATTACTATGCAATTATCACAAAATGGCTCAAGCACAGATATATGCGAATGAAATATTTAGATGAACACGGGATTTAACGTGGTTCGATAATTGTCTACGTCCACGGGCGCCGCCAGAGAAAAGAGTTTCACTATGATAAAAGGTTACAGATTTCAGATTGTGTTTTGTGTCGCCCTAGTAATCTATTTATAGGGAATTAATAGACTTACTCGACTATGGGCCTAATGGGCTCATATCACAATACTAACTCAAGTGATTGCACAATATCACTATCACAAACACAAAACTGTACTGCCGGAGACAGTACACTGTCAAGGCACTATTCGACTCATTCACAACAAGTCTTCCCCTTGAGGCGAATATCCTTTCTTCACTATCAACAAAGAATCTT
Source organism: Limnanthes douglasii subsp. nivea (assembly GCA_036936605.1). NCBI lineage: Eukaryota > Viridiplantae > Streptophyta > Magnoliopsida > Brassicales > Limnanthaceae > Limnanthes > Limnanthes douglasii. Next base: position 117,442,591 of record JAUPFV010000003.1, on the reverse strand, counting down.
CTCTTCTTCTGACTCACCAAATGCCCTTAAGGCATTCACTCTATACTGTGAACACCAATCCAGTTTAGGCACTCCCTAAACTTTCGAACTGATACTGCCTTGGTCATTATATCTGCTGGATTATCGTGTGTAGACACTTTCTTCACATCAACAATTCCTTTTGATATTATATCACGAATAAAATGATACCTGACATCTATGTGCTTTGTACGCTCATGGTATATTTGGTTCCTTGTATGGTGTATGGCGCTTTGACTGTCACAAAACACTTTTGTAGTAGTCCTATACAAGCCCAAATCTGCCACCAAACTTTGCAACCATATTGCCTCTTTAACTGCTTCTGTTACCGCCATGTACTCTGCCTCTGTTGTAGACAAAGCTACAGTAGCTTGCAACTGTGCTTTCCAACTGATCGCACTCCCAGCTAGAGTAAATACATATCTTGTCAATGATATTCTTTTATCCGTAGCACCTGCAAAATCAGAATCAACAAAATCAACCAATGATCCTGCAACATCATTCAGCGATTCACCAATATCGGTCTTGTTAAAACTTAAGCCAACGTTCACAGTATTCTTTTGAAGAGATTCAATCTCTTCCCCATAGCACCAATCCATTGATCTGCCTCTGAACTCGCTATAGCTTCTCTGTAGCTACTAGGTTCCTACAGCTCAACTTCTTCTGCAAAAGACAGAGCATATGTAACTAGATTCGCATACCTTTTTGGAAGTCTAATATATTTTCTGTCTCTGCCCAATGCTATGCTATAAGGTTGTTGTTTTGGTTCGGCCGCATCATCGTTACTATCATCCGATGTTGACGCTTCACCTCGTGATTCTGGATCCGCCTCAGAACCACTTGAATTATTGGACCTGCTAGGAACTGATTCTTCTTCAAGCTCCACCGGTTTACTCACAACCGATCCTGATTCGACCATTTCTCCTACTTCCTTCTGACTGTCTATAGAAGCAAACTCATAATCAGCCGACGATCCAGACCAAATCTCAAAAGGAGTTTTACAATCAATAGCCGTTGATGGAGACCGATTCACCAAGTAACACGCTGTATTGATAGCTTCAGCCCAAAAAACCTTTCCCACACCGGAATGTGAGAGCATACTTCGTGCCTTGTCACAAAGCGTTCTGTTCATTCTTTCTGCGACTCCATTCTGTTGTGGTGTTCTAGAACAAGTTCGATGGCGCACTATTCCCTCAGCTTCGCAGAACTCGTTGAACTCACGACTGCAATATTCTAACCCATTATCTGTCCTAAGACGTTTGATTTTTCTTCCTGTTTGCTTCTCAATCATCGTCTTCCATTTGACAAAGGTTGAATATGCCTCATCTTTCGTTTTCAGAAAGTAAACCCACACCATCCTTGAATAATCATCAATCAAACTCATGTAGTATCTGGCTCCGCTCTTGGATGGAATTCTGTTTGGACCCCAAAGATCTGAGTGAATATAGTCCATTGTGCCTTTAGTCTTTCTTACAGCCGATTTGCTGAATTTGACTCTAGTTTGTTTACCAAACACACAGTGCTCACAAAATCCTAATGATTCTGCTTTATACCCTTTCAACAAATCTCTTTTTCCCAAAACAGCTAATCCTCTGTCACTCATGTGACCAAGACGCCAATGCCACAACTTATTTTGATCCTGACTACTTTGGCTATTACTCCCTGATGATGCTACTGCAGCATCGCCCATAACAACACTCCCCTGGAGAATGTAAAGACCCTTCTGCAAACTACCTTTCATGCATACCATTGAGCCTTTTGTCACTTTGATTACACCATCTTCTGCATGACACTTGTAACCCAGAGAGTCTAGTGTCCCAAGAGAAATCAGGTTTCTCTTTAACCCAGGAACATGCCAGCACGTCAAGATTCTAATAACCCCGTCAAACATTCTGATTCTGACGTTACCAATACCACCAACAGTCAACGAATGATTGTTCCCTAAATAGACAGTTCCCTCCATTGGCTTGTACGTATCAAACCATTGCTTGAACTGACACATGTGATATGTAGCGCCAGTATCTAGTACCCAAGAGTTTTGCCCAAAGTCTGAACTTACGGATAATACATCTCCTCTACCACTGCTTTCACTATCGTCGAAATCGTTCACACCTTCAACAATGTTTGCTGCATTTTCCTTTCGATTTCCCTTCTTACCATTCAGTTTCGGACAATCTCTCCTATAATGTCCCTGCTCATCGCATTCATAACAGTTTGAGTGCTTTACCCTTGACTTGGACCTCCAGTTCTTCCTTCTTAAAGAACTCACTCTGCTTCTAGATCTTCCCCTAGTCATAAGACATTCCCTTTCAGCTTGATTGTCTGGCTGCAACTGTCTCTTCTCCTTTGATTTCACTGCCCCTTTGACATCTACTAGCGATAACTTATCCTTTCCATACATAATAGTATCTACGAAGTTTTCATAGGGAGTCGGTAACGATCTCAATACAAACAAAGCTTGATCCTCATCCTCAATATGGATATCTATGTTCTCCAAGTCCATTATAATTGATTTGAAATTATCTAAGTGCTTTGTTATGGACATACCTTCTTTCAATCTGAAATCATACAAACGTTTCTTCAAGTATAATCGGTTTACTACTGATTTCTCTAAGTAAAGATCTCCTAGCTTTGTCCATGCGCAGGCAGCAGTCTTCTCACCACTAATCTCGCGAAGCACATTTTCGTTCACACTCATTAAAATCCAGCACAAAGCCCTTTCTTGAAGATCTTGTTTCTCCTCTTCTTTCATCTCTTCTGATAACTTATTCTCCACAGCCTTTCACAACCCTTGCAGTACCAATGAATATTTCATTTTAATCTTCCACAACGCAAAGCTGGATCCTCCATCAAAGTTTTCAATACTGTATTTTATTGTTGTAGACGTCATTGTGAAACCCTAATTACAAAAACCCTAATTTCAGCACGTGTCTCTTATACCAATTTTGTTATTAAACTACTATGCAATTATCACAAAATGGCTCAAGCACAGAATATATGCGAATGAAATATTTAGATGAACACAAGATTTAACGTGGTTCGACAATTATCTATGTCCACGGGCGCCGCCAGAGAAAAGAGTTTCACTATGATAGAAAAGGTTACAGATTTCAGATTGTGTTTTGTGTCGCCTTAGTAATCTATTTAAAGGGAATTAATAGACTTACTAGACTATGGGCCTAATGGGCTCATACCACAAGACTAACTCAAGTGATTGCACAATATCACTATCACAGACACAAAACTGTACTGTCGGACACAGTACACTGTCAAGGCACTATTCGACTCATTCACAACAAGTTTTGAATGCAAGATTCAGGCACCTTCGTGCTCCCATTGTGGTCGCCAATTTGGTTTGGTTTATTTTGGGCTGGGGGTAGTTTGGTCAAGTATTTTTGGAAGTTTTTTAGTATTTAGTGTTTAGTGTGGAGAGTAGTGAAATAATTTAGCAGCCTGCTTGTATTAAATGTTGATCACCCTCATTAATGAGAGTGGTTGGGGTATTTATACTCTTAATCAATGACACATGGGCTTATCGGGTCAAGTTATGAAACCGGGCCAAGTTTAAGGACCCATGGGCTTAGTAAGTAGCTTAGCCAAAAGATGTTTTACATGGGGTGTTATGGTCCGAATAACCCTGTCCGGATTAAGCAGTGGGCTGTGTCTGAAGTATCTGAACTCATCAATCACAACTAGTAAGATTGTCTCGAGAAGATCGAAATACTCAAAGATTGTCTTACACTAAAGTGCAAAAAAAATGGTATCGTCAATTTTTTGTCAGCAAATGTTTTCTTCATGAAGTTGTTAATTTGAGAAATTATAATCATTGTGTGAAATTCAAATTTTCAAATCTTGAAAGATATAGAGTTTCCGGATCCTATCAAATTAATAAATTTGAAAACTGAAGCGGGTGAAAATTCTAATGACAGTTTTGCACTATTCATCATCAGTAAGATGGTCATCGGTAGATTCATCAAAGAAAAAAATGAATATGATATTGAATGTGAACTTTACATTTTCAAGAAACTAATGGAAAAAAACAACAATCTTGAAAGGTTGGACTTTATCAAATAAGCCAATGTATCAGAATTTCTTTGGGACCTTGAAAACTTAGGATCCACATCCACCAATAAGAACAAACATTGGTCATCATTTTAGGAGAAGTTCTAGTTGAAAAAAATAAAATACAAGAAGTTAGATTTGAAAATGTTAATAAAAGATCAAACAAAGAGAAAATATAAAAGTGGCTAGAGTTTTATTATTAGAAAAGCATAGGAGTTACATAGAGTATATGCTCATATTTATACATAATATAAAAAGCTAACGGGATTGAGCCTTATATCTTTAACACCCTCTCCCAAACTCACAATGCAATAGTAATAAGCATTGAGATTTTATCTCAAAAAAAACGAAACTGTGTTATTGACCGAGCCTTCGTGAAAATATCAGCAACCTACAAAACTGATGGAACATATGAAAGCAAGATGGTGTCGATCTGAAGATGATACCGAGTAAAGTGACAATCTATTTCAATGTACTTCGTCCTCTCATAAAAAATATAAGTTTTTGCTATCAACATGATCTTTTTTTATCACAATGTAAGGAAGTGGGTTTAGTAACATTAACCCTCATATATGCAAGAAGTCATCGTAACCAAACAATCTCACATGTGGTCACGGTCACAACACGATACTCAACGTCAGTAAATGATCTAGAGACAACATCTTGATTCTTTCTTTTCCATAAGATTAATGAATCTTAAAGGAAAATACATAAACCCATAGTATAGTTTCGGTTATGAGGATCATTATTCCAAACAGCATCACTATAGGCACGCAGTTCAAGTGAAGAGGTCGAAGAAATTAAAATGATTTGGAACTGAGTCTCACGAAGATATCTCAATATTCAGATAACAACTCCCTAATGGACACATTTAGGAGCAGTAACAAACTGACTAACCACATGAAAAATATAAGTTATATATGGCCGAGTAATTGTAAGATAGACCAAGCTCCCTACAAGATTTCAATATAAATTTGGATCTTCCAAATGAACACCATCAGTCGGAGAGTACCGAGCATTGATTTCGACAAGGAGTATCTACCATCCCGTTATTAGAAATTCTTACTCGCTCCAACAATTAGATATAGATTTTGTCTGAGAGATAATATAACCTTTTGGAGAGTGAGCCACCCAATACCTAGAAAATAACATAATAGTCTCAAGTCCTTCATCGAAAAATACTGAGCCAAATCACGTTTTAGTGCCTCAATGCCATCAATATCATCGTATTTAATGATCATATAATCTACATATAGGGATAAAATAATTTTTCATGCACACGTATATTTGTTAAACAAGACCGGATCATGATTACTAGCAAGGACACCTAGTGAAGTAATAATCATAGAGAATTTTTCAAACCAAGCATGAAGTGCTTTTTAAGACCATATAAAGATTTCCAAAGTAAAAAACTTCACCTGGTTGGTGAGCAACACCTGGAGGAGGAGTGTTATAAACCTCCTCTTGAAAATCACTATTTAAAAATGCATTTTTGACATCTAGTTGGAAGATCTTCCACTGGCGAACGAATGCAAATACAATAAGAATACGAACTCTCGTTACTTTTTCCACTAGGTCAAATGTCTTATCGTAATTTGTACCATACTTCTGTGAATACCCTTCTTCTACAAGATGAGCCTTATATCTTTCAATAGGCCCATCATAATTTTTTAAAATTTTAAAAACCTAACAATAACCGATTATATGCTTACTGGATGGAGGTTTAACTATATCTTATGTACGAGTATGATAAAGAGCAGTTAAATCTTCGAATATAATATTTTGTCAACGAGGATCACAAAAAACTTCTTTAAACGAATGAGGTTCATACAAATCACGTATGTTTGCAAATAAAGAAGCAAAAGGAGCAGAGTAAGAAGAGTACGTAAAATCTGGTAGTTTAGTAGACTTACTTATACGAGTGGATCTCTTGAGAGGTGGAAGATCTGTTGTTCTACCAGAGAAAAGAATTGGCTCAGGCATTGATGGAGCAAAACTAGTATCAATTGTTGTAGACGTCTTATAAACTAGAATATCAATGTCAAAAGATGTATTATTATTAGTTTCAAAAGGATCAATAGCCTGAAGGTCTATCTTTGTTACATCATGTGATTTTGTCAGAATCGAATAAAATGGGACATGCTCAAGAAATGCGACATGATGAGATATATATATCTTTTGATTGGTAGATCATAACAACGATAACCTTTCTCTGTAACACCATAACTTATAAAAACACATATAGTTGTATTAGGACCTAATTTGTCTTGTTCAACATGAGGACGAAGGACAACATGTACACCCAAACACTCGTAAGGAAGAATAATTTGGAAGTTGTGTGTATAATTTCTGAAATGGAGACATTCCTGTATTATCAGTAGTGAGAACTCGATTAATCATATAAACAACAGCCAAACTTGCATCTCCCCAAAAAATAGTTAGAACTTCAGCTGATAAAAAAAAGAACGAGCAGTCTCAACAAGGTGGCGATGTTTTCTTTCTGCAACACCAGTTTGATGAAGGGTTTTAGTACAAGATGATTTATGTATGGTACCATCGGATGAAACTAAATATTTGAAATCATTTGAGGTATATTCACCCTTAAGTCACACCTGAAGCATTTTATCACAGCAGAATGTTGGGTCTTAACCAGTGCTCTAAATTCTCTATAAATTCTAAGGAAATATGACCTCCATTTCATAAGATAAAGCCATGTGTATCGAGTATAATCAGAAATAAATGATATATAATATGCCGAACCACCCTTTTGTGGAGACAGATATGTACCCCATACATCATAATGGATAATATCAAACAAAGCAATAAAAGAAGTGACACTTTCATTAAACGGTAACGCTGAACATTTTGCTAATTTACAACCACTACAATCTGAGATATTACACGTGTTTAACTGACTTAAACCACCTGTGGATACTAAAAATTTCAAATGTGATACAGATACATGTCCCAAACAAGAATGCCAAAGTTAAAATTCAGACGTTACAGGATTCAAACGAAACAAAAACAAACCAACACCATAGGCAACAATATGAGTCAAGTATATTTTTTCATTATCAATGGTGTGGTTAATTTTCGTCTGAGGGTAAGATTGTAACTTTTATTTTGAATTTTGTGGAAGTTTTTAAGTATTTAATGTTTGAGTAGAGAGTAGAGGGAGAATTAAGCAGCCTGGTTGTATTTAATTTTCATTACCCCCATTTAATGTTGGTGGTTGGGTATTTATATCCTTTCGTTTGGGCCTTATGGGCTGTCGGGTCATGTTTAATGGACCCGGGTCAAGTATAAGGACCCATGATCTCTTAGTAGGAGAGCAGGCAGCTTAGTCAAGAAGTGATTAGGTTTTTATGTACTTTAGTCCTAGTTCGAACAGTCCAATAGATGAGGTGTTTGAACTGCCCTGTCCGGTTTGGTGATCTTAGTCCGAACTGTCCCTGTTCGGAGAGGTAGCAACATTGGGACTCATCAGGAGCCCGTTTTTTAGATTTTTATTCAAATACCTTTGTCAAAAACCTGAAAAACAGTCTGATGTCAGTGGCAGTTTTACCCGGGCAGCTCTTTCGAATTGTGTTATGGCTTTATCCGGACTGAAAAAGCTCTGTGAATCTAAAAGGTTTTTCGCCAAAGTTCATGGGACACGTGTCACTCTTTGGTTGGTTGCTTCAGCCGTTTTTTCACCTGGAATTTCGCACCCACCTTCTTTGAAAAGCAACCTCTTCATTAGTGAAGGTGACATCAGCGCCGTCTTTTAATCATTACTAATCTTTTCGAATTCTCCTAGGAATCAAGACTTCATTTTGAGATTTACTATAAATTGAGATACTTTTCTATTGTTTTACTATCACTTTCATTTTCACTCTACAAATCTTCAAAGCTTTCTCTCTCAAAAACAAATTCTTACTTAGGTTGTTTATGTTCACGGCTAGGAACGCTCTGATCAAAGGCGGGTGCCTCAATCTATCTGAATTAGAAAAAGCGCAAAAAGTCGAAAGGGAAAGGCGCATTGCAGCAGGCTTACCCACATCCCCCATCGACAAACCAGCAATCTCAGCCACAGAGTCAGACCAGGGTTCTTACTCCACAAAGGGTGTCAAACTGAAGAGATTGTTTCAAACCAGTCTTTCCCCTATCATCTAAGGTTCTTCGGTTCAAGAGTCAGAACCCGTCGTTGAACCAGGCTTAACAGTTACCAGCTTTAAAAAACCCTCCCCATTCTTAGCCATGGGGTCAGATGCTGAAACATCTCCTCACAAGCTAGTTGATCGAAGAAAAGGCCGGCTGGTCAAAGGGCAAGCTTCTAAGGGCACCCCTTCGAAATCAGGTGCTAAGGATAGTAGTACTGGGTCAGAAGTACCCATTAGACACCCAGGGACAGGCTGTCCGGTCCGGAGGGCACTGGCTCAAGTCCCCGAAGAGAAACGTCTACATCAGAGCCCCAACCGGAGGCTAGGAACCAAGAGAATACTGAAGCTCATCAGTCCAGAAGTCAGGCTGAGCCAACCCCAAACCTCCCTCTCACCACTACAACTGAAAACCCTTCCTCAATCATGGAGGAAATAATGGAGGACTCTATCGAAGAGGCTCCATTTGAGTCCGAACCTTCCGGACAGACTAGTGGTGTTGTTGCTGCCTAAAAGGATAAAGGCAAGGAAAAGTTATACTTGAGGCATCTGGATCTTCCGGAGTGTCTTGAAGGAAGGGTGAGACCTTGTTTCCATAAGGTCAACGTTAAATATCTCCTCGCCTTGCAAAAGATCAATTACGCTTTCATCCATACAGCTGAGTTGGGTCGGATGCGTACGAAGTGGGGAATTCCGGAGCTGAGCGAGATAGTTATCTTCACGGAGCTGTTTAACTGGGGGCTCAGATTTCCCTTGGACCCAGAGATTGTCAGATACTTTCATCTGATAAAGCTCTGTCCAAGCCAGCTGAGTACCAATGCTTGGTACACCCTCATGGCCTGCATTATGGCCTCTAGGCTCTCCGGGATTCCTCTACCAATGGAGGAGTTTGCTGCTGTGGCCAGTCTCTGCAGAAACCACCACATTCCCTTCTATCACTTCAACATGGGTGATAATTATAAAGCAGTGGATGATCTGCTAGAGTCGGAGAGGAATTGGAGGACTCAATTCCTGTTCGTAAGTGGTGTTTGGGAGAACGGGTAGAAAATCAAGGCCGAAGTCAACCCAAGTATCCTCACCAGCAGATGGAGGAGTGATCGTAAGGCTCCTACTTTATATTCTTATCTCTTCTTTTATCAAATTTGTTTAAACTGATTGGCCTTGTCTTTTTCTTAGCAGAACTGCCCAAGGACTTCAATGACCACTTAAAATCCGGGCAGACCTCTTGCACCAAGATCAACACTTGGGCTGCTGAAAAGTGGGGAAATTGGTTTCACGATGCTTTCACAGGAGGCAACTTAGCAAGGTCTCACCTCTGGAACACTACTGGCCGGAGGGACTTAACCTGGGAAGAACTCACCACTCAACCCCCTCTGGATGTAGTGCTCAAGAGGACACACGAACCGGATGGGACACTTTACTTGCCAGGCTGGGCCAAGGCCCCGAGTAAGATGAAAGGCAAAAAGAAGAAGGGCAAGAAAGTGGTAGCTGGAGCTAACCCTGCTGAGGTGGAGGAAGATTTTTCAACACATCTGGAGAGGCCAGCCCCTAGCCAGATTGATGTTGCTCTCTTAGAAGTGGTAGAGCAGGAGAGTGTTAGGCAAGAGGTTCTATCCCCAAACCCCCAAGGGCTCCCAAAATAGACCGAAAACGGGGAGTTGAAGACAAGGACAGAGAGGCTAAGAAGAAAAAGACCTCCAAGGGTGATGAACTTTCTCTCCGGCCTCCGAAGCCTTTCCCCCATGTTGATCCTACCGATCTAACACAAGCAGAGGATATCCCTTGTGATTTTCAAACCAACAAGGTCGGAGGAGGAGACCTTAGCATTGATGGGGTTGACATCACCGGTCTTGATGGGCTTGGTGACTACTTTGCCAACCTTCCCAGAGACAATTTTGCTGGGCCTTACCTCCCTCCGAGTACTTCAAACACCGTCACTTTTAATGGTAAGACTTTTACTGTTTCAAGTGAAAGGGACATTATAGCTCACTCTATATTAAGTAGTGTTCGGCCGGTGCTTGTGTTGGAGAAGAAAGTTCGAAGTCAGGCAGATACTATCAAAGACCTCAAGTCTGATAAAGAGAGGTTGTCTGATGACCTGCTTACTGCCACTCAACATGCTGACATTCTAAAGGGGGAAAACGAAGAGTTGAAGAAGAGCCAAGAGGGGTGGACCACAAAAGTTGCCACTCTAGAAGACACTATCAAGGAGCTCCGGGAGAAGTTTTCCGGATTAGAGAAAGATCTCACCTCTTCAAAAGAGGAGACCAAAGCCAAGGATCAAGTTATCCACAATTTGAAAAGTGACAAGATTGCGCTTGAGAACACAGTGTCCAAGGCTGCAGAGGAGAAAGCTGATCTGCTAAGGGAGCATGAGGTCAAAATCCTGGCCAAGATCGACGCTTATGCCAACAATGCTGTAAGACACTCAAGAGCAAATGTATGCCAAGGTGAGGTCGGACATGGTCCTGCTCTTCCATGAGAAGTTCCCGAAGAGGAACCTGGGAGATTTGTGGCTTCATGTAGAGTACGAAGACCTTCCCTTCAACACCATGGCTGGTAGAGACTTGCATGATTATTCCAGTGCTTCCTCCTCCGACGAAGAAGAAGAAAACATCGGGGAGGGCCCTCTCGAAGAGAAAGACGATCCCAAGAGGAAGAAGAAGATGAATGAGGCTGAGCCATCTTCAAAGGCTCAGTCTTAAATTATGAATTATTTTTTCACTTTTCATGTTATCTAAACTAAAGTCCTTGGAAGGCCAAGGCACTCTTTTTGTTAGTGTGTTCGGTATCTGACCGGATAGATCCTTTGCTTTGTTTGACAATTTAAAAGTCCTTGGAAGGCCAATGCACTTAAGTTATTTCAATGAATATCCTTGTTTTGCACAATTCTCACATCCTTTTATAGTTTGTTTCAATTTTGGTGGCTAGTGTTTAAATAACCCTTAGTTATGTCATAAATAGTCTAAAGTGAGAGTGTTTAAATTCTCCGATGACAAATGTTTAAGTGGTCATCATTTTTTTTACTTCAATCCGGATGGTGTGACAAAAAACAAAGTAAGAACACTTCGAATTTTTTTAAGAAGGCATCAAATTTCATTAAAAAGCCCGGACACCTCATTAAAACCTCCCTGTGCCACCAGGGTAGGAAAGAGTATGCCCCCAAATATTTACATGGATTTTAAACAAGTAAATATTTACATAACTTCTACTCCAAGTACATTCGAAGATGCTCAATATTCCAAGGGTGATTTAAAACCCTTCCATCCTTGTCTTCTAGCCAATATGTTCCAGGTTTAATCCTTTCAACGACCATATAAGGTCCTTCCCAAGTTGGGGCCAGTTTGCCGAGCAGCTTCTCCTTAGTGTGTAAGAAGACTTTCCTCAATACTTTGTCCCCCGGCTGGAAATCCATTCTCTTAACTTTAGAATAAAATCTGCTTCTCATCAAACCCTGATAGTGTGCCGCTCTAAGGTGAGCCTTAACTCGTCTTTCCTCTATTAGGTCAAGCTGACCTCTGATTGCCACTTCGTTATCGTGTTCGGAGAAGTTGTCAACCCGAAATGATGGGAGAGTTGCTTCTATGGGAGCTATTGCATCCATCCCATAGACCAAAGCAAAGGGTGACTCCTGTGTTGCAGCCCCAGGTGTTGTCCGGTAGGCCCACAAGACCTCTTGTAAATAGCTAAGCCACTTCCCAGCAGCCCTTTCCAGATTCTTCTTTAAACCGGACAGTATAGTTTTGTTAGTCACTTGAACCTGACCATTTGCTTGTGGGTGGAAAGGTGAAGAGAAACAATGTTGTATACCCTTTGAGGCACAGAAACTCTCCATTTCCCTATTGTCGAACTGTGGCCCATTGTCTGTCGTTATTTTTTGTGGAACACCAAATCTGCAACAGATGTTGGATAAAATGAATTTTATGACAGCTTTTGATGTTATTCCTGCCAGGGAGGTTGCTTCAATTCACTTTGAAAAGTAATCTATAGCAACAATTATAGTTCTGCGCCCTCTGGACGCCATATGAAGAGGGCCCACTGAATCCAACCCCCATCGAGCGAAAGGTATAGGCTCAGAAATTGACTCTAAAGGGATGGCTGGGACATGAATTTCATTTCTATATCTCTGGCGGATCACACCTTCTTACCAGCTCTTTAGCATCCTGCATGATAGATGGCCAATAATAGCCGACCAGTAAAACTCTCATTGTTAGAGCCCTGAATGTACAGTGAGCTGATCCCTCACCATCATGCAATTCGGAGAGGACTACTTGAGACTCATCATCTCCCAAACACCGCAGAAGAGATTTATTGTAAGACTTTTTATACAGAACGTCTCTTAGTATGATAAAACCACGAGCCTTGTGTTTCATTTTTCTCGCTAGTGATTTATCCAGAGGCAAGATGCCATCGGAGAGGTACTGCAGGAGAGGAAATCTCCAATCTTGAGGTTGCTTTACCTGTACTTCGAAAATTTCTTGCTCTTTATCCACATTAAGTTGAATGGAAGGGCTCTCCAGCACATGGATCCATGGATATGACTCAGTGTAAGCTATGGTTGCCAATGAATCTGCTAATTCATTCTTTGTCTAGGGTATATGCTCATAAACAATGCTTTTAAACTTAAGTGCTTCATTTTTAAGAAGAAGTAAATACTTTACTAGTTGCTCCTTTTTTGCCTCAGATTGACCTTGGGTATGGTGGATAAGAAGCTGGGAGTCACTCATTAGCTTGCCATTTTAGCCCCACAAATATAAGCTAACTTTAAACCAGCTATAGCTGCTTCGTATTCAGACTCATTATTGGAATCCCTGAAAGCAAAACATATAGCCTGGTACATTTTGTCACCATATGGAGAAGTCAAGCACACCCCTGCACCACATCCCATAGTGCTGGATCCACCATCCGTCCGGACGACCCAGACCTTTTTGTCTTTCATCTCAGTAGTCTGCTCCGAATCTCTGTCAGAGTGGAATTCAACTAAAAAATCAGCCACAGCTTGGGCCTTGACTGCTGTTCGAGGAGCAAAATCTATATCGAAATCCCCCAATTCTACCGACCATTTAGTCATTCTACTGGAAATGTCTGCTTTTTGGAGAACATTCTTCAAGGGAAAAGATGTCTGGACGATAATAGGATGAGCCTGGAAATAAGGCCTCATCTTCCTTGCAGCTATTACCAGGGCTAACGCTAATTTTTCAAGCTTCAAATAACGCTTTTCTGCATCTATCAAGCTCTTGCTGATGTTGTATACCGGATAGGGGTCGTTATCCACCTCTCTCACTAACACGGCACTGATGACACAACTTGAAACTTCCAAATATACGAAGAGTGTCTCTCCATCAACTAGTTTAAATAAGGTTTTGGGGGAGGACAGATGTTTCTTAATCTCATTGAAGGCTTCATCACACTGTGAAGTCCAGTCAAATCCCTTCGCACCCTTCAACGTTTGAAAAAACAGGGAACACCTGTCCGAAGACCTTGAGATAAATCGGTTTAAAGCAGCTAACCTCCCCGTCAATCGTTGTACTTCTCTAATATTCCGAGGAGGCTCCATTTGGAATAGAGCATTAAGCTGGTCCGGATCGGGCTGTCTCCCTTGCTCACTTAATATATAACCTAGAAACTTCCCGGATTGTACTCCGAACACACATTTTTCTGGATTTAGCTTCAAATTCACTTTTACCAAGTTGGCAAAAGTTTCTTAGAGGTCTGCTAAGTGCAGTTGCTCATCCACACTTTTCACCATCATGTCATCAATGTATACTTCCATATTCCTTCCAATTTGATCAACAAAGTCTTTGTTCACCAATCTCTGATAAGTAGCCCCAGCATTTTTCAACCCAAATGGCATCACCTTATAGCAATGAAGACCCCTGTCAGTGACAAACGTGGTATGCTCCTGATCCTTCGGATTTACTTGAATCTGATTATACCCAGAGAAAGCATCCATCAAGGATAACAGCTTATTCCCAGAGGTGGATTCTACTAGCTGATCAATCCGGGGAACTGGATACAAATCTTTTGGGCAAGCCCTATTGAGATCTGTGAAGTCAATGCACATACGCCACTTGCCATTTTTCGTTTTTACCAAGACCGGATTGGCAGTCCACAAAATATTTTGAGACTCCTCGATATGCCCCATCTTTGTGAGCCTGTCAACTTCTTGCACAATAACATCAGCCTTTTCCTTGGAAAAATCCCTTCTTTTTTGTACCACTGGTGCTATGTCTCTCTGGACAGATAGGTGATGTGATATAATATCTGCTGGAACCCTAATAACATCAGTATTGCACCAAGCAAAAACATGCTGATGGTCTTTCAAAAAATTTAACATCTTGTTCTTCAGGTCGGGTGGCATTTTAGACCATATCTTAACCCTTTTTCCTTCTTCTAAAGAATGTGTTTCAACTTCTTCAACTGGTATCAATACTCCAGGGCTCTCTCTGGGGTCATCAATTTCACCCTCACCCCCAGAAATCCCCTCAAACTGTTATTCCTCGTTGATACGAACTGCCCCCAACGTCCGTGGAGCCATGGCTGTAGCATAACTTTCTCTTGCAACCTTTTGACCGCTTCGGACAACTCCTACTTGTCCTTGAACAACATATTTCAAACATTGGTGGACTGTCGAAGCCACTGCATGCATCATAGAGAGCCAAGACCTCCCTAAAATAATATTATAGCAAGTGGGGCAATCTACCACAATAAAAAATATCCTGACCATCTTCTTGAAAGGGCCCTTGCCCAACAAAACTTCCTCTTCGAACCCCCTGATCACATCTGCTGAGCTGCCAGTAAAGCCCACAATTGATCTGCCCGAACGCTGAATTACGGCTGGATTTTTCATTTTCTTGTAAGTGGTTAAGAAGAGGATATTGGCTGAGCTTCGAGTATCCACCAAGATTCGTCTTATGTCATTGCCCCCAATGGATTCTCCTATAACAACAGCATCTTCATGAGGGCTAGCTATATATCTTAAGTCATCTTCATCAAAAACAATGAAGGAGAATGGAATTTGTGATTGATAGGAGGTCATGCCTCCTTCTAGCTGGGTAGCTAAAGTATGAACGTGCCTCTTCCTCGAAGAAGCAGTTTTGAGCTGTCATAGTATCCCCTCCGAAAATTGTAAGTGACTCAAAAAACTTAATGAGCCCGGAGAATGTTCTAGAACATTCCTCAATGGCACCCACTCTATTTCGAGTTGGATCAGGATCCAATTATTCTGATTCTACATCAAATCTTTCGATTATAACCATAGCTCCCTCCGGAGCAGCATTGCTCAGACCAACCCGGTGAGTATTGTCAGGCCTATTACATCCTCTTCTTTTGACATATGCCCCCAGCTTTCCTCTTTCAATCAAGTTCTGAACTTCTTATTTCAAGGCTATACAATCGTCGGTGGTATGGCCAGTATCATTATGGTACGCGCAGAAAGAGTTATTACGATGTTCCCTAGGAGATTGCAATGCGGCCGGTCTTCTATAGTGTACTTCTTCCTTTGTTTTATCATAAATAGTGGCCACACTTTCTTTCAATTCTGCAAACCATTCTGGTTGAACCCAAGACCCTCTCTTATTTCTGGATTGTTGACTCTGAGCAGGTGCAGCTGGCTGAGATTGAGCTTTAGCCCTGCTATGCCCATGTCCGGTCTCCTTTGCCTTGTTCTCGGACTGATTCTGATTGGGGTTTGGTGCAACCGGGGCAGACCTCACCTGCCTATGCACCCTAGTTTTCTTTGTTTCATCAACGTTGATCTGCTTTCCAACCTGATTCAGCAAACCTCCCCAAGTCATGGCTTTCTTTCTGATTACCGAATCAGCGAAATTCCCAGGGTTTAAGCCCTATCTCAAGGATGCTATTGCTACTTGCTCGAAGCAATCATCTAACCCATTTTTGGTGTTTACAAAATGACTTATGTATTCTTTTAATGACTCGTTTGGTTCTTAGGCACAATGGATTATTGTGTCCCCATTGCCCTTCAACTCTTTACTCCCAACAAACTGCCTTTGAAAGACCACCCAAAAGGTGTCAAAATTCTTAATGCAACCTTGAGGTAGGCTGTTATACCACTTCAGAGCACTCCCCTTGGGAGAATACTCTGCAGAGTAACTTGTCGTCATCATCAAAGTTCATCATGAAGTTTTTAAACCAAATGGTTGTCCGGATCAGTACTGTCATCGTACTTCTCCATTTTAGTGCTATCAAACCTCTTAGGGGGGTTTCCGGACAGAATTTTGGAAGACAATGGAGATTGTCTCCAATTTCGTCCACGACTGAACACATTATCCTCATTGGAAGTTGCAAAGATACCTGGTTCATCGTGGAAGGTAAAAGGATCCATCAGCATCCGGTCTACATGGCTCCGGCTGTGAGATGACCCTTTGCCAATATTCTTCTTCAATTTCCCATGTCTATCCCTTTTTCTTGAATATTTTTTGATCAACTTTTGCTTCTTTTTAGTTCGGCCCTCATTGCTACTAGAGGACAGGGACTCTCCAACTCCTTCCTCATCTGAGGTGCTATCAGAAGACTTTGAGTCTGAGTCAGAACTCTCCATTGGCTTAGAGCCGTGAGACTTTTTGGAGCTGGCATGAGTCATTTTGGTACTCACATAAGTCTTTGAAGGCTCGTGCTCTCTAGGGTTATCGGTATGATGAGCAACTGATGCTTTTGAATTTTCTTTCATGCCCATCTTAGCCTTTTCTTCCCTCATAGCTTCTATCTCGCCCTTTAATCTATCACGCTCCTCGATAGTGTATTCATCGTTTTCACCCACCACTTCAAGCAAAGCTGGTGGTACTTCCGGGGCGTCCGAATTCATTCGGACTGATTTTTCTTGTTGGTTTCGAATGCTCGATTCAGGAACCTTCTTCTCCCAATGTGGTCGCCAATTTGGTGTGGTTAATTTTCGTCTGAGGGTAAGATTGTAACTTTTATTTTGAATTTTGTGGAAGTTTATAAGTATTTAATATTTGAGTAGAGAGTAGAGGGAGAATTAAGCAGCCTGGTTGTATTTAATTTTCATTACCCCCATTTAATGTTGGTGGTTGGGTATTTATATCCTTTCGTTTGGGCTTTATGGGTTGTCGGGTCATGTTTAATGGACCCGGGTCAAGTATAAGGACCCATGAGCTCTTAGTAGGAGAGCAGGCAGTTTAGTCAAGAAGTGATTAGGTTTTTATGTACTTTAGTCCTAGTTCGAACAGTCCAATGGATGAGGTGTTCGAATTGCCCTGTCCGGTTTGGTGATCTTAGTCCGAATTGTCCCTGTCCGGAGAGGTATCAACATTGGGACTCATCAATCAACACCATAAATATCCACATTTGTTACTTCGAGTTTTTCTAAAACATAGAGTTCCCCTATTTTATGACATTTCTCAATAACTCTATGAGTCTGTTGATTTTGTATTGCAGTAGCAGAATCATAAAACAAGTTTCAATAACCATATTTACACAATTGGCTAACCAAAACAAGATTCAAAGCAAGGGTGGGAACGTAGTAAACATCAGATAACGACATATGAGAGGTAAAATAGAGCCAATACCCTCTACTGTTATTATTGTAGCACTAGAAGACCAAACAGATATGGGTGAACATGAGAAAATGACACAAAGTTCGACATGTGAGTGACATATGATGAGACACACCCGGACCCAAAATCCACAATGATGAATCAATACCTGAAATGGAAGACAAGGACATAACTGAATGGTATGCAAACGTAGATATAAAAATGTTCTTGTCAATCAGTTTAGTACTAGCATATTATAGAAAATCATCTTTTGCTATCATATTCGCAATAAAATCCACAATCTCTAATCAAACAATCAAGAGATACCAAATCCAAATTGGAAAATCAAATCAAAATCTAAAATAATAATCAAACCGAGTCCAAATTCAAAATCTCAGTTGTCCAGCAAAATTAAATCGAATAATCAGTCAAATCTAAATCCAAATCAAATCTAAATATTAATTTTTGTATAAAATCAAACCTATTTTACCAACAAAAAACAATGCACCGGTCCAGCACTGATTTATCCTAAACCGTAGAACCAAATTATAATCCAACCACTTAGATTGAAGGATAGGATGCTTCGAACATGTTCTCTAAAATTCAGCAAAAATGAACACTGTTTGCCTTTCGAATGACCATTTTATTATGATTGTACGTAATAGATCTGAAAACTGAAAAATGTAACTCTTCTGACAAAAACTAAATCGAAAAAAAAAAGAGAACATATTCAACCAAAAACATATCCAAAATAAACAAAAAGAACAATCACAACTACGCGGCACATAAAAGGGTCAGAACAAGAAGAACAACCAGCAGCTAAAGCACAACAAAATAAACAACCAACAAGAAGAACAACTAGTAACTAAGGTACAATAATAAGAACATGACAACAACTAAAGCACAATATAGAGAAAAGAATAACTAGTACCTGAAGCACAACAAAAAACAGATCAAAACAGCGAATCAAAATCAAATACCTAGCATAAAGCATATTAAACAACGAATCATAATACAAGACAAAATTGAATACCAATACCAATACAAAATCTAATAATCCAAACAATGAATCAAAATTGAATACCAGTAAAAAGTAAATCCAAAAATCAAATCGAAATACCAAGACAAAATTGAATACCAATACCAATACAAAATCGAATACCAATACGCAATCCAAACAAAAAATCAAAATCGAATGCATAGTAGAAAGAAGATTCAAACAATGAATCAAAAATCGAATACCTGACAGAAACAGGGGGATTACTACACTTCTCCGATCAGATCCAGACTCTAATACCATGTTAACAAAAGAAAAAATATAAAAATACCTATGGTTTTGTTATTAGAAAGCATAATAATTACATATAGTGTATACTTATATTTATATATACAATAAAGAGCTGACGGGCTTAAACCTTATAACTTTAATAGATAAATAGTTGATTCCCAACCGTATCTATATAGCCAAGCTAAATATAATATGAAAATTGGGTATTCATAACATTTCATGATTTGTTACATGCTCATTTTCCGAAAGTTGCATGCATGTAAAGCAACTAAAAAAATAAGCATCTTCTTTTGCTAACCAGTTTAATAGATATGGTTGAACTATTTACATATGTCGAGTAAGATTACTACCAACCATTAGAGGTATTTTAGAAGTAGGTATTTTAGAAGTGGCGTCAATTTATTGGTGAATATTCTCGAAATCAGTTGATACATGTGCATAAAATTGTAAATTACCAGAAGAAGCATCCTGATCAGCAGACTTCTCCAGTAGGATGATGAAAAGTCATGGCAAGATATAGGAGGTAAAAATATTTATGCAAGAGTTCAATCATTATCTTCAGACGGAGAATGTTATAAGTATAGGTTAGTTTGTGTAGTTCCAAAAGTGAAAAAGAACAAGAAATAGAATATGGTTAGATATTTAATGATCAGATATTCGTCAGTAAAACATTTCCTCGTTAAGTTGGTTACATTATTGTATTGGCAACAGTAAGATAGGTCGCTAAGCATAATAGAAACCTGAGTTTATATAAATAAAGAGACAAATAATTTTAGAACATGTGATATAAAAAGTATTGCCCCACGTGGATAGAATATTCATTACGAAAAAGGTCCGTCTATGTTCAGCCATAAGAAAATTATGCATCTAATGGACATGGAATACCCAACATTCGTGAATGCCGTTAGGGTGGAATTTTCAAGATTTACTTCTCCTGTATTTGAATAACTGACATAATATAAGTATTATTACAATGGAGTTGACCAGTGGCGTCGTCAGGATTTAAACCCTATGGTGTTCTGGTTATTGTCCAAAAAAATATTTCTTTTGTAGTGAAAAATTGTGTTGTAATATATCTTCATATTCTATCTATATAAAAAGTTGTTTATTTGTTTAAGTGAGTTTTTCATATTATTTTTGTCAACACTTTGAAGTACTATTATAACATAAAAAATAGAAGTTAGACTAATAGATTTATTGATTAGGACATCTATTATTATTGAACTTGAGAGGCTATGTTGTTACGGTTTGATCGGGTTTTAGTTTGAGCTTTTCTGCAGTATATAGAGACTAATAGATGTATTGATTAAGACATGTATTGTTAGTGAACTCGAGAGCCTATGTTGTTACGGTTTGATCCGTAAAGCAAAATAAAAAAATTATGATTTATGCAGGTGTATTTGTTTCGAAATTAAACTCTACAGCTCCATTCGTAAGAAAAAATATAGATCAACCAATGTTTATCTTTGTAACTAGTGGATAGTAATATAAGACATATAACAAAGCTTCGATTTTGAAAATTAATAACATAGACCCATAATAAATATCTTAGTATTTACAGTTTTCTAAGTAAAGGAACAATTATTGATATGTTATTATATATATAATAAAATGAATAATAAAAATTTAATTATATTAATTATGATATTTATCACACTAAAATAATATAAATGTTATTTTATATATAATAAGAATAAATAATATACTTATATTATAATAATATTGATATGCTATTATGTATATATAATAAAATAAATAATAAAAATTTAATTCAAGTCATTACCAACTCGACTGGAGTATAAAGTACAACTAAGGTAATACAAATATTATTTATTTGAGCTAGGTGGGTTCCTGGAACCCACAGGATCCCACCTGACTCCGCCTATGAGTTGACTATACCTGAGGACTTGAAGCTATAGACGTTATTTTTTGACTTAGCATGATTTGATGCATAAGTAAAAAGGTGTTTTCTTGATGGAATGGTAGTTAGGGTTGTAGGATTTTTCCAAATGAGTTTCATATTGTTGTGGACAAATTGAAAGTAGAGAGATGACTAGCGTTTTATAACGTATGAAGCAATCGGAAAGTAATTTTACATGAAACTCATTTCATTGCAAAATCAAGATCTATCTATTTCAGTATTTATCAAGTGGTTTTCTGGAAATCAATATCGCCATCATTTGATATCGTCGATAAATTAAAATGGACGATAGAATGAAATTGAAAGTTTGATGGTTTATCATTGTTAGATTTCATCGATAAAAAATAGGTTGTTAATTCAGTTAAATTATATAAGTTATTGTATTCATACAATGAATTGCTAAGGTTTCCTCCAATAATATTAGAGTTTCTTCTACTTTTATTGATAAATGAGGAATTTAAAATTCTGTCAGGGTAGTAAGCCAGTGTTGGTTTTCAATTTAAGGTTTTCGTGTGGTTGGTTTGATGATTTTGGATCATAAAATAAAAAGCAAATATAAACTAAAAGTGATAAATAAATTGATGATTGATGAAATTATATATATATATATATATATATATATATATATATATATATATATATATATAAAAGTTATTTCTCGTCGTCAAAATAAAATATAAAACTGTAATAGATTGGAATAGAAAATGTATAAAAATTGTCAATATGAATTACATGAAAAAATCGATTATAGTTTGTGAATTAATATTTTAACCAACTTTCCAAAGAAAGGTATTGAAATTAATCGAGAAGTCAAAATAAATAAACAGTTTCAGCAATCAACAAAAACATGGTCATTACTGAGTTTAAAAATCGATTATGAGACCTCTAACACGTTAAAGAAACTACATACCATATACTCCACTTTGTTTTGATGACATAGTTTTACATCGTCAATTGAAATATTGTTAAAAAAGTGTAGTATAATTATCTCAAGTCGAATGATTCATTAAGTTCTGTATGGCTGTCATTTATTAGTCGTTTGAAAAAATACTTTGAATCCAATTCAAATACTATGGGTCATATTATTTACACGTTGGTTATGTGGATATAATTCGTAAAATAAATATTCTTAATGTTTGTGATGGTTTCAAAATTAACGGTTATTAAAGAAAGTCTCTACTCGATGATGTTTATAAAAATATTTTCAACCGATAATTTTTATCTATTTTTTCCAAATTCATGAATTAACTATTAATAAAGGAAATAAGCGACATGATCTAGAAATTTATAATAGAATTATAACTAATAAACGAACGTGACTACAAGTCAAGCTTAGTTGAAAAGTGTAAGAGGTTACACATCTAGTCAAAGTGAATATAGTTATAAGCCAAGTCTAGCTGAATAGCGCGCGTAAGGGTTGTCAAGGCCAAGCTGTAAAGGTCTTAAGTTGCAATCATGGTTATAAGCCAAACCTAGTTTTTAAAGCATTAAAATTCACTCATCCCAATCGAAGCAACATGGTTATTAGCCAAATTCATCCAAAAAGAATAAGAGGTCATGCTACGTTTTTAATGTTTCTAATAATATTCAAAGTGATGTTTCTTGACATTTCTAAAGTAAAGGAATGAAAAATATGTTTTACATACGTCTAACATACCTTGGTTGAAAAAAAACTGCTAAATTTATCTTCCAAAAGATGATTTTCATTTGCTTTTCAAACGACATATAAAAAAAGCAGAGATCGATATCGTTAAGGTAAGAGCATTGATTAAATCTATCGTCAAAGTATAGGTGAGATTAAAGTTTAAAATATCATATCAAAGAAAATATCGAAAAAAATATAGAAGCATTGTGCATCAGCGGAAGAGAAAAGAGATAAAGAGAATGATGTGATGACGACGAGAGGTATATTTAACTTGATAAATGAGATCAGAATCAAATCAGAATGTCGACAAGTTCTAAGTTATGTGGTTAAGGTAAAATCAAAATATTTATCATTTTTTAATTCAAGTTTTTGCATAGTCTTGTATACATGAAAAATAATATAAAAATATAGTTGGATTAAAGACGATGAGAATTCAAGTTGGCATAAAGCATGAAGAAAACGAAATTTAAATACTACCGGTGGGAATGCAAATTGGCATGGACCGTGAAGTTGAGAGAACTTGAATATAACCTTATCCAAATATATTTGAAGACTTATAATCCTTAAATTTCAGTTGATATTCCAACTCAAGCACTAGGGGGAGTCATGATGAAGATGAGATATTCGGATAGTGGTAGAATTATAAGAGAATTAATGTAATTAATGTATAAATCATTTTAATTTGTATTAGAAGTCAATATACCTACAAATAATGATATATTGGTCATTTATACTAATACATCATCAATTGAGGTATATTGGTCTCTAGCATTTGCATATTTGATATTGGCTATATATAGAGGACAAGTACCCTAAAATAGAGATTTATCTCATTTACCCTAATTATAATTTTTTAATTATTTTCTCTCTCGACAAACGATTTCCGCTAAGTCTTAAATACTTTTGGCGTGTTTGATGAATGTCTTGAACCTCATCAGGAACTCCTCTAGTTGTTTAGATATGATATCTGAATTTTCTAAAGTTTTGAATTGATTCACTACGTCTCACGAAATTTAAGATGTTATTTGTGTTTGATTTGGTCAAAGTTTTTTATTGTCCAAATTTAAAAAAAAAACGTTTTTGTTTTTTTTCACTTCTAAACAATTATCAACACATATCAAATTGATAATTTATTTGATTCGTTTCTTTAATACGAGAAATATTATGATCTCGAATCATTTGTGTGACCTTAACTCTAAAGATATGATTCAAAAAGCTAATAAAAAATAAAATTTAACAATTAATCAAATAAAGCTAATAAAAACATAAATAAAAAATAATCTAAATAATCATCAAATATATTTAAACATTGATCGTGTCGATTCAATTGATATATAAATTAAACTTTCGAAAAAAAAATTCTATTTGATGAAAATAATTTTGAAAACATTACAAACTCTTCAATGATCTAGACGGGAAAAAATATGGAATCAAAAGATGAAAGGATAAAGATTTGGAAAAAAATCAATTATTCAAATTTTATTATATGTTATACTTAAAATCTATTTTAATAAAAAATATTATATATATATATATAAGATAGAAAATAAAAAAACTAAGAATTTAAATCTTGAAGCCTGCAACCTATCATCTACGTGTCTAGCCCGACGCCACCGTGAATGGTGTAAGGCCCGACAGTAACCCTAGTGTGTCTCAAGATAAACGAAAAAGTCTTATAATCTAAGCTTCATTTTGCATCCACCAACAATCTCTACAAAAAACAAAGCAGACAAACCAGTATCCTCACTATATGTTTCTAATAATAGAAATCAATTAGAGAGATTAAACTCAACCAACCTTGAGAAACAAGACAATACAAACAAGGATTTTCCTCCTCTGATTCAAAGTAAAAGATCACAAACATGAGATAAAGGAAATCTCATATCCAAATCTGATCAACTCTCAACCCTGACAAACAATCCTATATTTGAACAAAACTCACCTTAACAACCCATATTGGACAATCTACAGCGAATATGAAATCCAAGATTTCCATCCAAATCTTACGCAGACGCTACCAGGATATTATCTAAAACAATTATACATAATATATTGAAGATAGTAGACAAAAATAAATATAAATTAATTTAAATCTAGGAAAACGACAAATAAAACTTGTTATCTAGTTCAAAACATACGCTAATTAAAAACTTCTCGAATGGAATGCCATAAATTTCTGTTATACATAAGTTCTTTGGAATCTTTGGTTTTAGTGGTAAGGTCAGTCTTGCTTTGTGGGATCCAAGATATGTAATGATAGTACTAGATTTATTGGAAGATATAAGGAAGTTGTGGAGAAGGAATGTATGGACTATTGGTCATCATATAATTAGAATTCTTAAATGGAATGTCTTATTCCACCCTAAGATAGAATCACCAATAATCCGAGTATGGATCTCCTTCCCAAATATGCCTGAATACATGTATAACGAAGAAAGAATAAAGGTTATTGCCAAGGTAATTGGTAATCCTCTAGTTGTATGAGTGCCTAAAACAAATATAGCAATGTTCAATTGTTGCAAGGTATAAATTGAGCTGGAATATCTAAAAATCTACGAACTAAAGTTTGGATAAGTTTTGGAAAAACATAAGGATACTAGTAAGAGGTTAAGTATGGTGATATGTTTGATTATTTCTCAGTTTTCCTTCATTTAGGATATAAACAAGCTGATTGTATGAAATATTTACCAATTAAAAGAGCCATGAAGTAAACAAATAAAATGACTAGACAACAACTGTTATTTAAACCTTCTAAACCAACAGACAATGGGTACTTAAGGTACAATTTATAATAGTCAATGAGGTGAATCAAGTTAAATTAGACAACAATCATAAGGCAACTATACTACAAACAGAAGAAGATGACAATATAGAGCAAATTTCAAGTGATGAAAATTCATTAGATAAAATCTTAAAATCAAAACACCATTACTTCTCTTCATAATTATATTTTATCCATATAAAAAAGAAAACCAAAGAAGTTACAAAAAAATATAAGAATAATAGTGACACCTCTAAGATTATAGATGTAGAGATCAGTGAAGCTCTTCACACTATTAAAATATAAACTTTATTCTCACCTAACAATGAATTGGATATATAAAAAACATAGATTAATTCCCCACAACTAAAATACACTAGTAGTCTTACCTCGTCCCCTAAAGGTATCATAGAAGATGGGAAAGAATTTAAGAAAATGTAAAAAGTCAAGTTTAAATATCTAAAGGTCTTAATACCAAATCATTTCACTTCAAAGGGTCTTCCATGCCTATTCATCAAAATGACTATTGCAATCCTAAGTTGGAATGTAAGAGGGATTGGAAACAAAAAAAATAAGAAGGCTTAAATATATTTTGTAATCAGAAAAGATTAATTTTCTAGTTATTCATACGCTCATGATTACGAAAGATAATTAAACAAGCTTACTAGCCTACTTGGTTTCATGATGGTATATCTAACATCTTTAATAAGATGTGGTTATTCTGGAAAGATAAGTTTATAGTAACAACTATTGTAAAACAAGAACAACTTCTATACTTAAAAGTAAAGCATACTTCTCTGGACAAGGATTTCCTGGTATTTATGGTTTATGCAAAGTGTATAAGAGAATAAAAGAAAGTTTTACGGGACGGATTTAGAAGTGTGGTAGATTACTTTAGGAAATGGGTAGTGATGGATGATTTTAATTCAATCATTCATTATAATGAGTAACTGTCCTGCTAAACTCTATATTTGAGGAGCATAGATAAATTTAAGAACACCATCAATGATTGTCACCTAGCATACGCTCGTTACACCGGATCAAAATATACTTAGACAAGCAATCGCAAAATGGAAGAGATTTGATATAATTTTATATAACAGTATTTTGACTAACTATTCTCAAATGCCAATGTCAAACATCTCCCTGAAACAGTATCTAACTATACCTCATTATGCATAACTATCTCAGATTCCCACAACATAATTAAATCTTCATTTAAGTTCTAATAAATGTGGATTTTATATTCATAATTCCTTAACTTAGTTGAGTAATGCTTGAATGAAGATCTTCCTGGGTTACCTCTTCAAGTGTTTTGGCAGAAACTCAAGATTTGGAATAAAGAAGTTTTTGGAAAAGTGTTTGATGCGATAGGCCAATGTAAAGAAGAAGTAAAATTATTTGAAAATTATTTTAAAGAAACAAAGAGTTTAGAGGATAAAATCAAGTTAGTCAAAGCTCAAACCATACATCTTCAACTCTTGGCTAGAGAAGATTCCTATTGAGAGTATAAATATAATAAAAATTGGATCAAGAATGGGGACAAGAACATTACATCCTTTCACAACTATGTAAAGAATAAAATAAATAAGAGAAAAATATAAATAATGTTTTAGGGAAACAAATGAATTGAATATTAACATGAGTTATGGGCATCTACTGCGGATCATTTTAAGTCTTTAGTAAATGAGTAATCTAATCCAAAAGAACTTAAAGATCTTCAAATATTATTCCAAATATTAATAATAATAAAGATAACAAGAATTTAATGGTCTTACCTTTTGAAGAAGAAATATTAAACTCTGTCAAATCTTTGAATTCCAATAGTGTGGCGGGTGTTAATAGTTTGAATGCAAAGTTCTTTCAACATTGCTAGGATATAATTGTTAAGGATATTTGTGCTGAAATTGGTGCATTTTTTAATGGTGTCCAAGTTCCCCATGTCATTTATGCAATTGTAATATGCCTTATTCTTAAGAAGGATCCACCTAAAACATTGAACAATTTCAGGCCAATAAGTTTGTGCATTATTTTTAACAAAATAATATAAAAACATTGAATGATAGATCATTTTTCTTGCTACCCAAGATCATATCTGAGGAAGAAATTGGTTTTATCAAAGGAAGGAATATCCACGACAATATACTACTGATTCAAGAGATAACTAATGAACTAAACTGGAAATGCAAAGGTGGTAACCTAATAATCAAAATCGACATGGTAAATGTTTTTGAAAAACTTGTATCCACTTTTATACTAATAATTTTGGATGCTTTTGGCTTTGACAAAAGATTTATAGATATAATAAAGAACTTTATTAATTCAGTATGGTTCCCTATTATTATCAATGGTGAGATCAGAGGTTACATCTGATAAGGGAGTAATTCGCTGATCTTAATGGAAAAGAAGTTAATTGTAAACAAGGGGAAGAAATATGCCCCTTATTGTATTTATTATTTATTAGGAAACTATTTGTAAATAAAATAGTTTGTAAAGGACTAATAGTGAAATAATTTAAGACCACTAAGGACTTAAATGGGACCCACATTCCCCACTATAAAAGGGAGCCCATTTATTCTTGGTGGGGGACGATTGATTATTATATTCTCTTTCTACTTTCTCTCTCTACATATTTGGCTTTAGTCACATCAGGTCCAAGATCCAACATTTTCTTTTCTTGTCATTTATTCTCTCATCATTGGCGCCGTCTGTGGGAACACGTGATACCAAAAATGAATCTTTTTCTTTGAAAATCGCGATTTGATCTTAAAGAATGAATGATGAAGCAGTCGGAGAGAGGGTCGGGAGAGAAGTGGCCCGAGCCGTTTCGTTGTCTGAAAGCGAAGAGGCTCCGGGTCGGGAGTACTATGCGCAGGGTCGGGACAACCGGTCGACCCTTATCATGACTAGGAGACAGCTGCTGGAAGATATCGAAAAGCTAAATGCAGAAAGAGAGCGGGCACTAGATGATAAAAGAGCTCGGAAGGCAAAGGGAAAGAACCAGTCATAGACAATTGCGGAGAAGGCTATCCGACTATTGATTATCGTATCGATGCCTGACCTGTTCGACATTATCGGGCGTCTCGCCCGGAAGACAGACGGGATGGAAAAGCAGAGCAGTACCCAAAGGATAACCGGGGAATTTCTGCCGACTATACTTCGGATGACTCGTCGGGAAGAGAGTATCGGCGCAAGGAAAGGCTAAACAAGCGTGCGTAGAAAAGCAATTCCTCACGGAATAGGGCGCCCCGTTTCGACTCTCCCAAGTTCAAGAAGGGTAGCACTGAGAAAAGAACGTCAATATCATTCGAGAAAGAAGTGATGCTAACGGGCAGCAAAGAGGAGCGGGTAGTTCTGCCCCAGGTCTAGTGGCAACCATCAAATAGCCATAACTAGGGGTACCGTATCAGTAGCCATTTCATCAACACATGAGATGAAGGTTTGTACGGGATTCAGACCGAGGGTCTTGGAGGCGGAGCGTTCGGATTCAGAATGAATTGGAGAGCTTCACTGTTTTCTGACGAAATATTGTCGGGACACCTCCCGAAGAGGTTTGTCATTTCCAAGTTGGAAAAGTATGACAGTAAGAGGGATCCAGATAATCACTTGGAAGCCTTCAAGAACTTTATGTTGAGTTTCGATAACGACGATAAATTATTATGCAGGGCGTTTTCGATGAACTTTAGGGATCGGGCGTCTAAGTGGTACAACCGACTACCGCAGGGTTGTATTAAAAACTTCCGGATGTTCTGGACGATGTTCCGTAAGCACTTTGTAGGAAGCAAAAGTTTTCGAGCCTACGGTGATACGATCATGAACTCTAAGCAGAGGCTAGGAGAGAGCCTCAAGGATCACGCACTCCTCCAGAAAGCGACATATCGTAAACCTAGCTACTCAGTTGGAAGCTCGGCCATCTCTCCATTCAAAAGGCATCCCGTCGCCGATTCTGTGTTTTGACAACGATGACATGCGAGATATAGCCGGTCCTCATGAAGACGTCATCGTTATTGGGGCGGCCATTGCGGGGGAGGAGGCCCAATGCATCCTAGTAGACACCGGAAGTAGTGCCAACATAATCTTTGCATCGACATTCGCGAATTTCAGGGCGCCCCCGGTAATTACACGTTCGGACCGAACTATTATAGGTTTCACAGGTTCGGCAGCAGACGTGGTAGGTGAATTTGAAGGCATCGTTCAGCTGGGTCGCGGGCCATTGTTCTGTGAAATTTTTATATTTTGTACACGTTTTTCAACAGGTTTTCCAAAACCTCGTGTAAAACAGAAATCTTTCTATCTTCTATATGTAGATTATAGTTATACACCCATATACCGAATACTATTAATTATGGATAAAAATACAAAAGGAGATTCTGGGTTTTCATGATACCCACTCTAGTAAACATGTAGCTGATGGTTACATAGGAACAGTAATTGTGTCTAGAGTTTGTGAAGTTAAAGGGACTTTAGGTGAGGGAGTAATGGTATTGGGAGGCGGGGCTTGTATGATAATTGAGATTTTGGGCTTCCATGTTTAACGTCGATGGTATTTGTCTGAGTGATAATGGGCACGAAGGTGTGGTGGGTGGTGGCCGCCTCCTAGGAAGTAGTTTCTTTAGAGCACATAGTTTTTTTATCTGCTGTATCATGTTCTATAACAAGTGCAAGAGTGATACGAAATATATTCATGTAATCTGTTGTATGGAATTGATTATTTCAGTTAAGCATTATCTTTGTCTTTACGATTTCATACATTTTTATCGCCATAAACAATCAATGTATTGGTTGTAAGAGGTCTTTCTCTATTTTTACGGTTTGAAAAACTTACTTTTTATATTACTGTTATTTATCCAAAACTTATCTTAAAATTTGTGACAATAGTAGTGTTTGTCTTAAGTTTAATCTTACTGTTATTTATCCAAAAATTGTTTTTTTCTTTGTCAACAGGTTTTGAAAATGACTCGAACAAAATCTTGCGCTTCAAATAGAACAAGAAGTCCTAAAAAAAGAATACCAATTTGCCAACCCGCGATATTGCGATCAAATCTAGAATCAGTATTTAAAATATACCTAAATTTTGGAATTACACAAAAGTATATTAACGCTACAAAACCCACTCCATTTACAATCTCTTAAACTCGATTTTTAAGGATTGACGATCAATTCAAGATTCAATAATCTTGGGAGTTGACGATCAAGATTATTAAAAAGTATGACCAAATGAAGGATGGTTTTATCTTTGGGGGGAAGCTAGTGCATCTAACGAAAAACAATACAAAGGTGATATATGGGTTGGACTGTGGGGAAAAGAAAATCAGAGTTTTTAATGACTAGAAAACTCAATAAAAACACAAGACAAACAGTTTCGTCTCATATATTACAAACGTACTTCGTGGAAGTATTTCATAGACAAGAACCCCAACATCTCATCAAGAAGAAGTTAAAGGAAAAGATTGAAGAGGTTGCCAAATTGGATAACAAAGAAGTTGTGAAAGATGTAGGTATAATGTTAGTCATGTAAAATATGATTGCGGCATTTTGGTATGCACTTATTTGCATGACCTCTACAATAAAAACAAATTGATACCAAATATGATGAAGAGATGGGCAAGGTTTTGAGAGCTAGATTATTTCGTACCTTCTTTAATGACAAATTCAGTGTAAAATAAAGGAAGTTGAACTTTTGTACTCTTCAAATTCGATGATGTAAATATTTTATTTCAGCTTTTTGTAACTCGTGTGATATAAAGTCGTTTATGTAAATCAGATGTTTAAGTTGTTTAATTCAAAGTAATAGTTTTATGTTTTTTTTGTAAACTACTATTAATTAACTCAATTTTGTTAAAAAAATACATTGTCAAATCATAGATTAGACACTTTGATATTGACCATGAAATAAAATTAATTATTCATATCATAAGTAACACTAATAATATTGTTGGATCATACTACAAGTAACAGTAATGATACTGTTATTCATAACTTAAAATAATAAATTGCAGTCTTCATAAATAATATTATAACTATATTTTATTATAACATTTTACAACTTTTGTAATGTCACTGATATATTTATCTTATTTTTATTTACCAATGTTACAATTAGTTTGATTTAAATTGACAATTTGGTGTTAAACTGAATTTGTTAAAAAAAGTATTGATGGAGGTAATCAATCCAAATTTACATAGTTATAGAATAAGATCAGCTATTTATGTTGCAGGTCAAAAGATAAACAAAATTAAAAAGGTTATAAGTAGCACTAATAAAAAATGTTAATCATACCACAAGTAACATTAATAATATTGTTATTCATACTACAAGTGACAGTAATAATATTATTATTCCTAATTAAACCAATTATTCATCACCAATTAAAAGCCATATGATAATGATATATGATATAAAATACTACAACAAATCTTAATAAAATTTAAAACTATTTAAAAAGGATGTGAATCCAATAAACATAAAACAAAATATGTTTACGTACATAAAAATAAGAAATGAACTAACATAAAAACTTAAACGTTTATCGACGTACATGATCTTTTGTTATGACCAGCAGCTTTACACCTACTGTATTTAACCTTTCTTACAACCAGTTCACCTCATGAAGTAATTATTTTATTCTTTGGTCTACCATGTTGTCTTTTCAAAACCAGAGGTTGTACGATAGGAGATTCATTAACAACTGAAGATTGACCAAACGGGGTAAAAGGGTGTATCAGCAATGAGTAACATTCTCGATGCACACTAAAATGGAAATAGTGTTCAATAAAACTAGTTGGTCGCTCTTGTGTTTTGGTGATAATAACCAAGGCATGAGAACACTAAAAACAATTTGATTGTCATTTACCACATGAACAAGTAAAGTCTACCAAATTTACCATCATGGTTTGATCTGAAAAACTTCATAAACCGTCGAGAAAAATGATTGAAAATACCAATGTCATCACTCCTCAATTACTGCTTTATACCTTTTATCTATGTTCGGACATAATTCGCTTGTCCACTTTAAATATTTAGACTTACATCTAGACATTTGTATCATTAAAAAATCAAATCTTGTCAATGACTATAGAGGGTACGTATGTATTTAATTTGTGCATTGAAAGATTCTACAGCAGATGAACAAACAGTCATGTATCGTTTACCTTTGAAGAACGCATTCGAATAATTTTCAAGATGAACATTTTCTAAAAACATTACCACTGTATCTCCACTTTCTTCTATAAACTCACCCATAGACTGAAAAAAAAAATATGTTCAATTGGCGCATAAGCACATTCTGTGAACTTATTAACTAATCTATCTCGTAAACCTTTTGAAAATTTCTTAAGCCAATATCTTAAGTTAATAAGTAGGTCGTAAAGACAATACGAATGGCAATCATCAGGAAATAAAGTCTGAATAGATGTGATAATAACTATAAAGCGATCTGAAACGAAAGTTAACTTTCGACCTAACAAGTGTGGCTTTAGCAATGTCAAAAACCATAGCCAATTAGTTAAATCTTTTGAATCAACAATTGCAAATGCAATTGGAAACAACCCTATAACAAGTAACATAAACATTCTTAGATATTGGTGAGAGTATAAGAAATTTAAAATCAAGTAAAATCATTTAAAATATTGCTGAAAATTCCTGTAACAAGTAACATAAACTAGCATAAGAATGTAAATTCACCTATATCCAATAAAATATTGTTGAACAACACCTTGTAGCAAGTAACATAAAAAACTATAAGAATGTAAAATCAAAAATACATATAGAACTAAAATAAAAAAAGGTATAAAGTAAGTTTGTTACCTTGATTTCCATCAATAGATATTACTGAAAGTAGAGTTCATTTGTATTTGCCGATTAAAAATGTACCATCCAACTGAATAAGGGGTACACATTTTTCAAATCCTTTAATACAAGCACCAAATGCAATGAAACGTCTACTAAATACAGACGTATCTCGATTATATTTCAATTGAAAATCATTATTAAGATATATATTTTTCATTGCTTTGAAATAGCCATTTATACGACCACAAGATGTAGAACTATCTCCAAATACTTCACTCTTTACTTTTTTAGAGATGTCCAAGCTACTTTATAGGTAATATCCAACACATATCTGGTTTTTAGAATATCGTTTATACCAGTAGCAGTAATGTTTTTATTACTCTTAACTTCCGATAAAATTTCATTCACCACAATGTTAGAGCTCAAATGTTTATCTAGTTTGTTCTTCAAAATAACACAAAATATGTATTCACCTACATATTTCCTAACAACCATAGAATCATTATCAATATCAATAGAAGTATATATCCTACATGGGCAGTTTTTTGATTTCTTGAACTCACAAGAAGCACCAATTTGGCGCTTTGTATTATGGTCATAATTAAATGTAAACCAATTTTCTATCGCAAACTTCGAAAGTGAATGTCGAAATTCAATATATCCACCATTAAAAACCTTGACCAACACCTTCTATTTTAGTACACCAAGACTTTGTGGCAAGTTCTTTTGTGTTGTCATTAAAAAAATCTAACATTCAAAGTATTGTCACTAAAAGGTAAGCCTAAAACATTGTTACTTTGACGTGTAGTAGAAAATGGATCTTTCCGTAAACTAATATGATTGCCACCATTAAGAACAACATGTATCTCCACTTAGAAGTGTCCTGATTGTTGAACAATAACAATCATCGACATAAAATAATCTTCCCTTGACAACAACCCGTTCTTAATATTACACAATCAAACTTAAGACTAATATTATATTTATTCAACACCATCCATCTAAATAAAACATAATCAAACATACCTTTCAAGTTAGCAAAAGAATATAATGGTTGGACAACAGTGTCTCCATTATACTAAAAATTACAGATGTAGTCGACATATTAAAACCCTGCAAAACTACAAACTGCATACTTAAATAGTAGAGTTAAAAACCACAGACTTAAATAGCAGACTTAAAAACTGCAAATGTAGTAAGGAGACATGAAGTAACAGTAATAAGGTTTCTTTAGGATTAAATAGCAGACTTAAATCTAACCTAGAGAAGTAAGAGTAGTAAGGTAACATTCAATTAACAGTTTATGATACAGTCTTATGATACAACAGAAGCTCAATATGCACATAAGTATAGCATTGAGCTAACATTTTATTCCATATAAAATAGGCAATTACACTTAACAATTACCTATAACATCAGCCATGGAATCTGTAATCTAAATTAAACAAATACATAAAGCATCAGTAGACAATGATCTGAATAATATACGGCTAGTAATCTGAAAATCATTTGGAAATCAAGCTTAATTCAACGACAAAAACATGTAGAGAAAATCAGGCTTAATTCAAGAATAAGAAATTTTGAATCTATTAAGAAATAAAGATAAAAAAAAACCTGATGTCAAGTTGAAAGAAGTCTTATCAAAGAGTGAGATGAAGGGAAAAAAGGTATTTCGTTTCCACTTGTTTGAAAAGTGAGATGAATAAAAAAAAGTATTTCGTTTTGACTTATTTGAAGACTGAGATGGAGAAAACGCAGTTCATACATGGATTTACGTAAATCAAGGGTAAATTTGTCAGTCAGAAAATAAAACGCCTCTTATAAAATTATCCTACAATCAAATACACCTTTCAAGAATTAAGCAAAATACTAGACCAAAGTTTTTGTTGAACTCGTGTACATTAAAGGTAAATGCACCTCTTATAAAAAAATTGGGTGAGTGCAGCAAAACGGGTCTCATGGAGTCTTCTATGGTGGGCTTGATAGGTCGGTCTCCAATCGCTGGTCCGTCTCAGGGACAGCCCATGGTGGACCGATCTGTTCCTATGGGTCTGTCCAAAGTTTCCACTACTAACAGTCCTGAAATGCTGGTGGGCCAATATACAGATCTAAATCCGGGCCTTATTTCAGGCCTTAAGTCTGGTTTGAAAAGCCAAAATCCTAAAGTGATTGGGCAGACAGAAATCCTATCTTATGCTGGGCCTGCGATTAATAAAGAGAAGAGCCTTTTAGGTGCGGGCTCCAATAAACCGTTCTCTATCATCCGGAACTTCGGCAATGCCGGTAAGGGCCTAAAAGGAAGAAATTTTTTGAATAAACTAGCCCAAATCCACAAATCTCCTTCTAAGGTTATATCATCTTCTCCGGCTCCCCCCCCCCCAATCCCTTAGGGATGAAATCCCGCTCCTTTTCAAATTCTACCTCTTCTTATGCCAGTATCGTGGCCGGACATATTGACAATCGCTCTCCCTTAGTCATTGGGCTTAACCAAATGGATCATGATGGAGTTGACTTCATTTTGAATGAATCGGCTATGGATCACCCGGACTTATCGGTTCTAGGCACCCCTTTATACGTGGACACTCAAACCGAACGGATGGAAAAACTCGGCTTTGCTCGCATTTGTACTATGATTTCAGCAGGAGCCATCATTCGTTCTGAGCTCACCTTCAAGTTAGTGGCAAATATATCACAGTGAACTTTGAGTACCAAGGGCTTCCCCCTCAATGCTCCTTTTGTGAAGTGTTTGGACATTCCTCCCGCCTTTGTAAGAAAGGTTCATCCAAACTCCCTATCATGGCTACCTCGCTTACTTCTTCTGATGAATCCGATCCTTCTGAGCTAGAGCCGGAAAGACGAAGTACCCATCACCTCCCCTCCCTGGCTGAAATGACTAAGGTAGAAAGTGGAGAAGAGGTAGATTCGCCGCCTAAGAGACATTGCTTCGCTGCTGATAAGGACAAGGGTATTTTGGATTGCCCCCCGACGGGACCATCATCAAAAGCACTGTAAGTCTTCAGATTTATGAATATTTCTTCCTGGAATGTTAGAGGATTAAATGACCCCGTCAGACAAAAAGATGTCTCTGATTTTATATTTAGTAATGGTATCTCCTTATTAATTATAATTGAAACTAAAGTTCAATTGCATAAAGTAGAATCTATTGTTAGGAATATTGCTCCCTTTTGGCATGTCCTTACGAATCACGAGTCGCATCATCTAGGTAGAATTTGGATTATTTGGAACCCTAGCGTTATCACCATCACTAGAAAGTCTGAATCCCCTTAGTATATTCATTGTTTAGCTCATTGTCACAATTTTAAGGCTACATTTAAATTTTCTGCTATTTATGCTTTCAATGAAGCTCCTGATAGAATACTGCTTTGGAATGATTTGACTACTATCTCTATGGTAGATAAACACATTCCTTGGGTACTTCTGGGGGACTTTAATGTCATTCGTCACCCCAATGAGCGCATTGGCTCCTCTGAAAAGTGGACCTCTGCTATTGATGATTTTAACAACTGCTGTTTCAATTGTGAGCTCAGTGATCTCTGATCTACTGGCTTCCTCTTCACTTGGATTAATAAGCAACATGACCATCCTATTTTATCTAATATTGATAGAGTTCTTGTTAATCCTGTCTGGGATGACCTCTTCCCTATGTCTCATGCCCACTTCGATTTTCTTCGTTCTTCCGATCATACGACCGTCACGCTTAATCTAGGATTCCCTAGGACTAAACGTAAAAAACCTTTCAAGTTCTTTAACATGTGGAAATCTCATCCTCATTTTAAAGACATTGTTCTAAATAGATGGAATAGGCCTACCACTTTTGCTGGAATGAGTTTGGTCTCTCAAAAACTTTCTAGGTTACAATCCGCACTGGTGGGTCTTAACCGAAAAGAGTTTAGCGACATTAGCTCCAGATTTGTTAGTGCCCAAAAAATATTATTTGATGCTCAATCAAACCTTGTCTGTGACCCTCTAAACCCTTCTCTTGTTACGGAGGAGCGCAATGCTTCAAATACTTACATCGTTTTTAGTCGCGCCGAGGAATGCTTCTTTAAACAAAAATCTCGGGAAAATTGGATCAATCTTGGGGACAAAAACACTAAATTTTCATAATAGTATTAAGGCCCGCCTCTTCCGTAATAAGATCATTTCCATCACTGATGGAAATGGAGTTACGGTTTATTCTCCTGATAGATTAGCTAAGGTCTTTGTAGATTTCTTCGGAAATACGCTCGGTTCAAGGAATTCTACCGATTATCCGGGGCTGGATTCTGTCTCTTCTCTTCTTACCTCTAAAGTTACCAACACTAATCGGGAATCTATGATTCGATATATCTCCCGAGAGGAGATTAAATCTTCTCTTTTCAGTATTGATAGTAACAAAGCTTCCGGTCCTGATGGCTTCAATTCTTGCTTCTTCAAATCTAATTAGACCATTGTTGGCCAAGACATCTGTAACGGTGTCTTTGACTTCTTTCATTCTGAATCTTTGGATGCCTCCTGGGGATCCACCTCTATAGCTCTCATTCCTAAGAGGGATTCTCCCTCTACTCCTGCGGATTTTAGACCCATTGCTCTCTGCAATGTTAGCTATAAGATCATCTCCAAGATCCTAGCTAATAGAATTAGAGATTCTTTCCCTTACCTTATTGATAACTCTCAGTCTGCTTTTGTCAAAGGAAGGAACATCTCAGATAATGTCTTTTTATCTCAAGAGCTTCTGAAAGGGTATCACTCTAATGGTAGAGACAAAAAGGTTGCTCTCAAAATTGATTTAATGAAAGCTTTCGACAATGTCCGTTGGCATCTCATTCTTGATATCCTTGTTGCGATGCATTTTCCTGCTAAAATGATCACTTGGATTATCAAATGTATCTCTTCCCCCTCGTACTCCATCATTATCAATGGAGATCCCCATGGAAACTTTAAAGGTCGAAAAGGACTAAGGCAAGGAGATCCGCTCTCCCCCTTTCTCTTTGTCCTTATAATGCAGGTGCTCTCCAATATTCTGAAGAATAAGAGCCAGGATGCGAAGTTCAGATTCCATTGGAAATGTCAAAAGCTTCGAATCGTTAACCTCTGTTTTGCAGATGATTTGATGATCTTCTGTCATGGAGATGTCGATTCCTTGATTCTTATCAAAAAAGCTCTCAACGAGTTCTATACTCTTTCCGGATTAAAAGTCAATCCAGCAAAAAGTCATATCTTTTTTTCTGGTATTGAAAAGTCCCTCCGGGAGGATCTTAGAACCATCATGGGATATCCAGAAGGCTCCCTTCTGGTTAAATATCTGGGTGTACCCCTTCTAACCAGTCGTCTCACTCACTCAGATTGTCGTCCTCTTCTTCACAAAATTACTTCAAAAATTGAGTCATGGACCACTAAGCATCTATCTTATGCTAGTCGTCTTCAACTCATTAAGTATGTCCTATTCGCTGGGCAGGTTTACTGGTCTTCCATTTTTATCCTCCCCTCAAGGATCACTAAAGAATTGTCTCAACTTTTACGTTGTTTTCTTTGGTCCGGATCAGCTATGAAAATCCATGGTGCTAAAGTAGCTTGGTCCACGGTCACTTTGCCCAAAGTAGAGGGCGGCCTTGGGATTCTAGACCTAAAACTCTAGAATCAGGCGGCTGTCCTCAAGCACCTCTGGTCTATCATCAGTAATAATAATCATTCCATTTGGAGTGATTGGATTAAGATGGAAAAACTTAAGAACAATAACTTTTGGAACCTCTCCCTAGGTTCTTCTCCATCTTGGATATGGAGGAAAATTCTTTGTCTTCGTCCTTTGGCTTTTAAATTGTGCAGGGTGGCTATTGGAAATAGAACGAACACATCTTTCTGGTATGATCTGTGGCTCCTCTCATCTTCGCTAGCAACCTACTATGGAGAAAGCACGATCAAGGACTCTAGACTCGGGAAAAACATCAAGGTCTCGGATGTCATCCTCAACGGGAACTGGATCTGGCCATCAAATATTAGATTAGCGAATGCTCAATCTCGTGCTAACCTTTTGGAGATTCGCAATCTTATCCTCTCCCTTCCACCCCCTAACGTCACCTCCATTGACTTACCATTCTGGAAGGCTAAAGAAGGAGGATCCTCCTTCTCCATCAAGGATACTTACAATGCATTACGTTTGCCCACCCCTAAAGTTGGGTGGGCCGGGTTAGTTTGGAACAAATTCATTATTCCTCGTCACTCCTTTATCTTATGGTTAGCTATTCTGGACAAGCTTGCCACCAAAGACAAGCTTCTCAGTTGGGACTTCAACATCCCACCTGATTGTGTCCTTTGTAACACTGATAATGAAACTACTTCGCATCTCCTCTTTGATTGTAGTTACACTAAGACCATCTGGTCGAATGCTAGCACAAAATTAGGATTCCCCCTTACAGCAACATGCTGGCAGTCTTGGGTTTGTGAAGCGTCAAAGTGGTCTCAATCTCGAAACCATTCTATTTGGCTTGCTTGTTTCGCCGCGGTAACTTATCACGTATGGAAGGAGAGGAACCTAAGAACATTTGGATCCCCTCCATCCATTGCCTCTATGGTCTCTCACCGTATCTTAACAGATCTTCGGTACCGATTCCAAGGCACCAAGACCGGCTGGCCTTTCTAATTTTATTCTTATTATTTATGTTATTCTTGTTGTGCATGGTACCTTCGGTGAGTGCGGTTCGTGATCCAGCATTCCATTGAGATTGGGAGATGATGGTCGTTTAACTCTGAGATTTGTTGAGCGGCAAACGACGGCTGGCTATGTTATTCGCGTGTAGACTTTTTGTTTTATTAGATTATGTTTGGGATACTCCTTCGTCCTATCTGATTTGATCTCTGTTTATCTTACATTCGTCATTCTTAAAGCGACTGTAATGTATCTCTCGGAGAATGCCCCAGTTCTTGTATGAACCTTATTTCAATTAATTTAAGGTAATTGCTAAAAAATAAGCGGTTTTTACTCAGCGAAGTTGTTTTTTTTTTCTTTTCAAAACTACTTCGTGAAGTTTTTTGTTTTGACGATTTTAACCTTTCAAAATCTTATAAATAGTAAAATTTACTCCGTAAAGTTACCATAATTTTTTAAAAAAACTACAAACTCTCTACCTTCTCTCTAAAAAAATCCAAAAACCTCATAAAAACCTAATTTAAATAAACAATCAAAATTTAAGTAAACTAAAACTAAAGTAATACTAAATTAAAACTAAACTATTTATTAAAATTACATTAAACCAAAAAATTAAACCTAATCCCGTCTCCCACCCTCACCTCCTACCCTTGACATTTCAACTCTCTCCTTCCCTCGCAACGGCCAAACCTAGCCAAACCCACTGCCCCCACACCCATCACGATACTCCGAAAGCCACCGGAAGGCCAAATCGGAAGCACCCGTGGAAAGCGAATCAAAACCGGCGAGCAGATTCGGCGACCCATTTCGGGAACCCATAGCACACTCTCTTCATTTTCCCTGAACACAGAAAACAAATGAGAACTTGATTTTGAAACGAATTAGACAATATAGTGGTAGGAAGAACCAATTTGGAATCAGAAAAATCAAATAATTATCGATTTTGAGAATTTTTAAACTAAACTAAAAGTCATTTTCGCAGGTATTATGTTCTTCGCCAGTTAATGGCGAAGAACACCAGGTTTCCGCCAAACACGGGCGGAAACCAGGCATCCTACGCCAGATGTATGGTGTGAGAGATAAGTCGCACGCCAAACGTCGGGCGCAGGATGCCTGGTTTCCGCCTGTGTTTGGCCGAAACCTGGTGTTCTTCGCCATTAACTGGTGAAGAACACTACCTGCAAAATTAAATTTTAATAGGGATTCAAAATATTGTTTGAGCTAGGCCAAAGAATTGTGATCATATATATACTTCAAAGTTTCATATCTCTCAATTTTGTTTTATTTTCTTTTAGGTTCGATTAAACAGAAATTTATAAAGTAAAAGGAGGGCTTTTGGGTGCAGTGTAGTGGACCGTCGGAGATGGTGTTATTAGCCGAGAAGAAGATGGGTAAATGGTGTTAATGGCCTAGAAAAAGATGGGTAAAATGGTGTTAATGGCTGAGTACGATAATTACTTAATATTTTTGAGATTTTAAAATTTTAGTAAATTTTAAGTCAGAAGATTAGACTTTGTTGTTGAGAGCAATCAAGAAGCAACCACGGCGAGCAAGAAAAAAAAGAAGCTCATGTTTGGATCATCTTTCTATTGTCTAGAGTCATTTTAATTTTCCAACGTCAAAAATTTGCCGGAACAAATCTCGTACCGGTATATATGGAAAGCCAAGGCAATTTAGTCTCTTTTTTTTTCTCTTTTAATCTGTTTTCTGAAAGTAATATAATGCAAATGAGGATAGTAAAAATATAGGTGTGCAATTTGAAACAGTTAAAAGTTAAATTCATAGCAATAATATAAAAAGCGTTTCCTTTGAAAAAAAGGTAAAAGATTGTTAGATTTTTTTGTTGCAACTTCGTTTAGTAAATAATGGCATAAAATGTAAATAAATAGAGTTTTTATAATTTTTTGGGGTTTTTGTTAAATGGCAATTTTGTAAATATCGAAAAACTAAAACATGCGACTTCGCAAAGTAATTTTGGCTATTTTTTTAGCAATTCCCTTAATTTAATGCTTTTAACCAAAAAAAACCTCAAATTATTTTATTTTTTAGTTTTCTTATATAAAATATGTGTTGGATTTTATTGAGATAACACCTGTGTTACAGCAGATCTGTGTAACATGTGATTGATCATATTTTGATCAATCAGGTGTAGTAAATGTTTGGATTATAAATATAGTTTAATTTTTTATTATTTTAAAATTTTAATATAAAATTTATTAATTGTTTTAATTGTTTTTGTAAGTGAGTGTGATTTATATTTTTATGGATATTATTATATTTAAATTAAATTTAAATTAACTAATCTATATATGATGATTTGATGTTTCGTTTTAGTAGAATAAATCTAAAATTTATTTTTGTTATAAATGTGGCGATCTGATACGTTTTGCTACCTTATATTTTAATTATAGGACAGCATAATAATTAAAGTACATAATTTACGTATTAGAAATTGCAAATATATTAATTTATACAGTTATTAATAACGTATTGTAATAACGCATTACCGTCGATGCATTAATTCGAAATTTGTAATGTATTAATAACTTCACACCACGTGAATGAAATTAACCAAGTAACTATCGAATAACAAAATTAACTAAATAATTTTTTAATATTTTTATTGATTTTGTTTTTCTAAAACGAACAAAACTAGTATCATTCATGATATGTTTTGATTTTTTTAAGAAAATTATATTTTACACACGTTTCTCAGTAATATGGTTTCGCATCTATCAAAATAAAAAAGATTTCGCATCTATCAAAACAAAAAGGTTTCTCATCTATCAAAACAAAAAGGTTTCTCATCTAGCAAAATAAAGAAGGTTTCGCATCTATCAAAATAAAAAAGGTTTCGCATCTATCAAAATAAAGAAGGTTTCGCACCTAGCAAAATAAAGAAGGTTTTGCATCTAGCAAAATAAAGAAGGTTTCGCATCTTCTTCGCGAAATCCTAAAATTTTTAAAACTTTAAAAGTCTGTATCTTTTAAACCGTAACTCGAAAAAAAAATCTGAAAATACTGTTGGCTTTGGTTTTTTAAGACGAGCAAACTAGTATCATTCATGATATGTTATGAATCAAAAAAATTAGAACAAATAACGTTTCGCATCTATCAAGAACGTGTTTTTGTGCATCTATTATTCCAGAAAGATTACACGTTTCGTAACTATCAGTAGGTACAGATCCAAACATTTCGCATCTATCACAAAATATGTGTTTGCATCTACGAGTGAAAAAACATACAGATTTCGCATCTCCTTCATTGAAAAACCAGAACCTGTTACGCGTTTGAAAATCTAAAAAACACAAAATAAAACACTAAAATCAACGAAACACTAATACAATGCTACAAATAAACTACATTACCATAATTCGAACTCAAAACTAACAAAACATTCGACTCGAAACACTACGAAAACAGATCTTCAAAAACAGAGGTTTCGAGCTCAAATTCGAGTTTTAAACACACAAAACATTGAGTATCTTCGCATAATCAAGTAAAAACACAAATTAAAATCATATGAAAACAAATTAAAAACAAAAAATCGAGTAAAAAATGAAAGAATCGCCTAATACAGAGTTGTTTTATTGACGAAGAGAGAGAGAGAGAGAGAGAGAGAGAGGGAGAGAGAGAGAGAGAGAGAGAGAGAGAGAGAGAGAGAGAGAGAGAGAGAGAGAGAGAGAGAGAGAGAGAGAGAGAGAGAGAAAAAAAATTGGGAAAGAAGGTGAATAATAGGTTTAAAAGCTTTTTATATTATAGAGTAGGGGTA
This sequence comes from Limnanthes douglasii subsp. nivea, assembly GCA_036936605.1. NCBI lineage: Eukaryota > Viridiplantae > Streptophyta > Magnoliopsida > Brassicales > Limnanthaceae > Limnanthes > Limnanthes douglasii. The sequence goes on along the minus strand of JAUPFV010000003.1, from coordinate 117,399,032 downwards.
TTTAGGGTATTCATAAGTCTTTAATAGTAAATATTTCACAAAAACGGATATTTCTTGGAGATGTATAAAAATATGGATCTTAATTGGATAATACTTTGAGTATTGGGTCTTAAATGGTACTTAACCTCTTAAAAACACTCCAATTAACTTATTAGGTTCCTTTGCATACTTTTAGTTTATTGGAGCTCTTGAGCATGTCGGTCTCCTAAAAACATATCTTTAAGTATAATTTATATCTTATAAATTCAAGTAATAAATAAAAAGTGCTTCCTCTTTCTTATTTACTTTATGCGATAATAATTTGAGAAAAGTACCAGTAAATACCTTCTCAACTATGTAATTACCCAGTGGTACCCGTTTTTTGGATAGTGTCACTTGGTACCTCGAATTGAAATTTGGACAAAAATACCCCCGACCAAATATACGCGCGCTGGTGGTAAAAAAAACCTGGTACAATTCTGAGGATGCGAATTGCTTGCAAACTTTCAGGATTTCTGAACGATTCTCATGATAAGATGCGAATTGCTTGCAATTTCTGAACGATTCTCATGATAAGATGCGAATTGCTTGCAATTTCTGAACGATTCTCATGATAAGATGCGAATTGCTTGCAACTCTCAGGATTTCTGAACGATTCTCATGATAAGATGCGAATTGCTAGCAATTTCTGAACGATTCTCATAATAAGATGTGAATTGCTTGTAACTCTCAGGATTTCTGAACGATTCTCATGATAAGATGCGAATTGCTTGCAATTTCTGAACGATTCTCATGATAAGATGCGAATTGCTTGCAACTCTCAGGATTTCTGAACGATTCTCATGATAAGATGCGAATTGTTTCCAACTCTGGGTTTCCTGAACAATTCTCGTGATATGATGCGAATTGTTACTGGTGAAATTTTATTTTTAAAAAAAATCAGAAAATATCATCAATGGATCTAGTTTTGTTCATTTTTAAAAAACAAAAGTGATGGTACTTTCATTTATTTTTTTCGAGCTCCGGTTCGAAAGATACAGATCTTTTAAAAATAAAATAAAAAGAAAATGTAGGAAAGAGAAGGAAAGAGAAATTTTGGTTACGTGGCTGTTCATGAATGGCGAGGGTAGTTAGGGTATTAAAATAAAGTTAGGTACTATGTGATAATTAGGTAGTTGAGTTGGGTATTAAATGACAATTGATCAAACCTTGGGTACTAGATGACAATAAAATAGTTGAGTAGGTACCTTATGGGTAATTTCCCTAATAATTAAAGGCCGACAAGCAAATTATTAAAAATAATTGTATATTTGAAAACTTTTTCCTATATCAATTATTGATGCGCGCAAAGATTACATTAATGGAAACACAAATGAAATTTTAAACACAGTTCCAGTGTATGACCGCAAGCAATGGAGGTTTTCTCTAATAAAACTTAACGTAGGAGTCTTTCATATAAGTTAAAATCTTGTGTGTCGTACATCTAGTCTTTTGTTAATGCTGGTGATCTGGTTTTCTATAAGGAGACCCGGTTATAGTGAGATCTAGCTTGGCTATAATGTGACTTCATTAATTACGAAATTGTCACTCATACAAATACAAAAAAAATCAAATTTTCAGTTTTGTCTCCTCTTTCAAACCATAAACCTCTCTAAACCCACGAATTTTTTATCAAAGTTTTTTCAAATCCAACACCCGAGACTTGTTAAGGTAAGCATTCTCTACTTATTGGTGTAATTGTTTTTTAAAAAAAATTACATGGCTTGTTTTAGAGATATTTAGAGTTTAAATTTCGGGTAGAAAAATCAGATTTTCATGTAGTTGGAGTTGTTTTCTTGAAGTTTAAATGCATGTATGTGTTTAGTTAGGAGATTAGGTTCGATTTGGGGTGATTTTTTTTACAGATTTGGGATAGTTTAGGGTAGGTTTAGGAACTTGGAGCAGGGCTGCTGGGTTTGATATTTCCTCGCACGGTTTCGTGGAATTACCGGATGCTCGCAAGAACACGCGTGCATCCGGTATTTCCTCGCTGTATGGAATTGGACAGATCCACGATGCGTGGATAAATCATGCGATGAAATACCAAACGCACGATGCATGGATAAATCGTGCGATGAAATACCAAACCCACGCTGCATGGATTTGGACATATCCACGCTGCGTGGATTCGGCAAATACATAATGCGTGGATCTGTCCAAATCCATGCAATTGAGTGTGTGGCTTTGTACTTCAGCCTTTTTTCGCGATTTTGATTGTGTTGAACTTTCTCGCGTGTTATGATACATTTTTTTATCCTACACACAATTTTTTTTTTTAAATCCGTTTAAGTAAATTATTTGTCTCAAGTAGGATGCCTCCACGCCCCCATTATCCCACTATGGAGTGAGATACGGCTGATGATGTCGAGGAGATGGTACTAGGGGAGATGTCTCGGAGCGTCCGCCACCTACTACAGGGGACTTACATGCCGCACTTATTCGCTATTGTCGCACTACGGACCAACGCTTCTGTAGATATAACCGTCATGTGATCTGATGAGTCCGAATTCTGACTACTCACCGGACAGGGACAGATCGGACCTAGCCCTCCGGACCGGACAGACCACTTCGAACACTTAGCTAATGGGATTGTTCGAACTTTGACAAAAGTACTAAAAACCTAAACACTTCTTGACTAACCTACTTGCTCTCCTACTTAGAGCTCATGGCATGACCCGAAAGCCCATAAGGGCCCAAATGTAAAGGTATAAATACCCAACCACCTGCATTAAATATGAATAATGAAAATTAACTGCAACTAGCCAGCTTAATTCTCCCTCTACTCTCTACTCTAAATATTAAACACTCACATACTTCTACAAAACACCAAACAAATTACAAGCCTACCCTCAGGCGATAATTAACCTCACCAAATTGGCGACCACAGTGGGAGTTACAGAGTAAATATGAAAGTGATGGTAAAACAGTAGAAAGTGTTTTAATTTATAGTGAATCTGAAAAAGAAGTTTGATTCCTAGGAGAATTCGAAAAGATTGGTAATGATTAAAGACGGCGCTGGTGTCACCAACTTTAATAAAGAGGTTGCTTTTCGAAGAAGGTGGGTTCGAAATTCAAGATGAAAAAACGGCTGAAGCAACCAATCAGAAAGCGACACGTGTCCCACAAACTCTGGCAAAAAACCGTTTGGATTCATGAAGCTTTATCAGTCCGGATAAAACCATAAGGCAAACGTGCCTGTCCGGATTAAAACCACCCCTGACATCGGACTGTTTTTCAGGTTTATGACAAAGATATTTGAACAAACACCTAAAAAAGCGGCTCCTGATGAGTCTGAATTCTGACTACTCACCGGACAGGGACAGATCGGACCTAGCCCTCCGGACCGAACAGACCACTTTGAACACTTAGCTAATGGGACTGTTTGAACTATGACAAAAGTACTAAAAAACCTAAACACTTCTTGACTAAGCTACTTGCTCTCCTACTTAGAGCTCATGGGTCTTTAAACATGACCCGGGTCCATTGAACATGACCCGAAAGCCCATAAAGGCCCAAATGTAAAGGTATAAATACCCAACTACCTGCATTAAATGTGAATAATGAAAATTAACTGCAACCAGCCAGCTTAATTCTCCCTCTACTCTCTACTCTAAATATTAAACACTCACGTACTTCTACAAAACACCAAACAAATTACAAGCCTACCCTCAGGAGATAATTAACCTCACCATGATCGACCTATACTCGACATTCCACGCCTACAAAGAGCATGAGGCTTATAGCGTATTTAAAGTCGATGTAAGTTTTTTAGTTTTAATTTATTTGTTAAAGTTATTATTATTAGATGCATTGTGGTTTATGTTATAGTTATAGGTTTATGTTTAAAACATTCTCTATTGCATTGGATTGGTTATTGGTTTGTGTTATAACTTATATTTCTTATAGAATTTATTAGTTTAGGTTAGAATGAATTTATTGTCGATTTTATTTGTTATTAAATTTATTCGTTATTGGTTTATCTTATATGTTTTATTTGTTATTGGATTTCTTGGTTATTGGTTTATCTTATAGATTATACTTGTGATTTAAGTTATTGGTTATTGGTTTATCTTAAATGTTATATTGCATATATTGAACATATTGGTTATTGGTTTATCTTAAATATTATATTTTATATATGTTTAAAAAATTGGTTATTGTTTATCTTAAATGTTATATGTTGAACATATTGGTTATTGGTTTATCTTAAATGTTATATTGCATATATGTTTATATTGTATTTTTGTATGCAGCTAATGGTACATATGCGGTGTTATGCTATGTACGAGACACACCATGGTTGGGACTTGAAAGTTCGTCAGACACAAGTACATGACGAGGTGATGGCCACATGTTTCGGACCCATTGTTCACGTTCTCGCTCGATGGGCTACAAATGTTCATTTGATAGAGGCGTTTTTGGAGAGATGGCCTCCTGAGACGAACACATTTCATTTCTCTTCCGGGGATATGAATGTCACACTTGATGATGTCTACATGATCACGGGGCTACCAGTGGTGGGTGTGAACTGTGAGACATATGAGTACCCTATTATTGATGAGCGTAATATGGTATACGCTCGCTTACTTGGGTGCAGTTTTCAGGAGCTAGTGGCGGAGGAGAACAAAAGGGACGGCAAGAGGCATGTTTGACTTGCATGGCTAAAGATAAGATTCTGCACTGATCAGTATTACGACGATGAGATTACTGATGCCGATGTTCACCGAGCTACTAGGGCTTACTTGTTTTACTTCTTTGGCCGTAACATACTGGCCAACAAGTCGGCCAACAACATTAGCCTCGACTACTTACAGTTTATAGATGATTACAGTAGCTCGGGCAGTTATAATTGGGGACATATGATACTCGCGCAACTCTACTACTAGCTAGGCTGAGGATGCATACACGCTACTTCCGGTATTATGGATTTTTGGGCTTGTTAGAGACATGGATTTATGACCATTTCTCTATATGTTCAGCTCATCAGTACCGAATGTTTAATACTGCACATAAGTATGCGTCTCCATCGTTTCGACAAAGCCAGCAGGCTCAAAATGGTGCTCGAGATTACCTAGCTACCTTCACCGAGCACGATGTAAGTTATAATTACCTTCATTTTTAATTATCGTGATATTTAAATGTAATATAATTTGCTAATGTTAATTGATTTGTTCATATTTTGTAGGTATCATTCATGCCGTATACGAACATATGGGATGCTCGAGGTCACTCTGATGTAGTTTGGATAGATGCGACACTGAAAGCCTCGGACATTGTCGAGGTATACTATCCGCTACGGGTGGCTAGACAGTTGGGTCGCATTCAGCAGGTAATATTTTACGATACTCGAGATATTAATATTGTTTGTTTTGCACATGTGTGTTATGGAATAATTGTTAAAATACAGGTACCTGGTGCACTGTGTCCAATTCTTACCAGTTCTAGTAGGGTTCATCGTGTGAACACCCTCTACAATTAGGATACATTCACTTGGGACAACTGGGAGTCACACTGTATTCACCAGAGTTTGAAAGGTGGGAAGTATATTCCGGGCCAGGAGGATGGTACTACTTTGATCTACTCTTCTTGGGTTACGAAAAACTTGTGGTACGTTATTTCCGATCCAGAGACTCACCGAGCTGATGCAGAGGTAGGGGTGAACCCCCTCCGCACCCACACATGCCACCAGACGGCACGAGCTGACTATGCACCTACTAGATTTACAAGCGTACGAGCAGAGCCACCCCGGCATTAGTTTAGAGGACCTTCGTGAGCCTCTAGACGAGTGCTACCGTCTTGCTATCGAGTACAGGGATTGATTATTATTTATGTTTTCATGGTTGACAGTTTATGACTTTTTATGTGTTATGTACGTAACGACTACTTTAAATTTTGTGTTATGGTATTCTGTTACTGGTTAATTGTGTGTTATGGTATTTTGTTACATTTGAATGATATAATTTTGGTATTTTGTTACATTTTAAATATATAACCATTTTGTAATATCTCCCAAACATTTGTTCAAAATTTAACTTTAAAAACAACATCAAAGTAGCACAAACTCCAACATAAACTGAAACATAAGCTGAAACACAAACTCAAACATAAACTCAAACAGAAACTGAACACAAACTCAAACGGACACTGAAACACAAACTCAAACATCAACTGAAACACAAACTAAAACATAGCCTGAAACATGAACTGTAACATAAGCCATCCACTTGTACAAATCGGAGTTTATCTATCAGGCCAGTTCCATTTCATCAACTTCATTTCTTCTTTCGCATCTTGGTATGAACAAACATGATCCAGGTGCTCCTCTGTTAGAGAATCTGTGACCTAGCAGTTGAACCGGTTACACGCAACACGACGTTCCAAGTCGGTGAGTTCAGAAACTGGATGCATACGGAATCTGACTAGGACTGACCACCTAGCTTTCACCTCATCTACACTCCTAGAAATTCTAGGTGGCTAGACACCATCCCTGCCATAGAGGAAATACATCTGGCATAGCAATGCCTCCCAATATGTTTTACTCCCCTCTTGGAGGTTCGTGTTACCAACTTTGATTGATGCCCTCATCAGATATTGATCTTCCAACTCAGTTCATGGACACATTTTTGCAATTGAATATTTACTATACTTTTGACTGCCTTGAAAAACGTCTACTTAAAGGCCTTTTACGATTCAGATAACGTAATCCAAGTAGACCAACTAATAAACGACACTTAGAAGATAAGGATAAAAAAATCCAAGTTAACGAATGATTTTGTGGCACCTACTACTTACAAAAGTACGCACATGTTGCAGTGCGATAATAGGGGTCTTGTTATAGTGTATTTTCCATTATTAAGGGTCTCGCTATAACGAGACCCCTAATGAATTACCGCCAAATTGGACTTACTTTATTAAAAAGTCCTGCCTTGAAAAAAACTCCCGCCTAAATATCTGAATCCCTATAAAAAAAACGCTAAGCACAACATCAACACAAAAACAATCCAACATTCCTAAACACTCATCAAACATAAAAAGTTTAACAAATGGATTTTATCCCTCATGAAGACTACCATTTGCTTGAGGCGATGAAGCTTATCCGTCGAGAGATGGGGGAAGATACTAGCGATGCGTTTTTAGTGAGTCATGTGTAAGATGTACTACAACTACGGTCGTTTAGGAACGGGAGGTTTAGTTGTGTGCAACCGTGAACAAATCAAGCAGAGGTACATTTTTTGCAAACCGATGGATTGTTTGTTGTTTTTTCCATTTAAAATTAAGCAAGAAGCGTCCGCCGTTTGGAACATTAAGTGGTAGACTACATCACTAGGGATATGGTAGCGTATCTTAGTAATAGGATTACGGAAAGGGAAGAGGGGATTGATTCTGACGACAACTTGGGATATGACTTCGACGATTGAGCATTGAGATTTCTTTGGTTATTTGCATGTTGTAGTTTACTTATTTTGTGTTGTTTTTCTAAGTTAATTTTTAACTTGTTGTTTTATTTTTTATGTATTTCATTCAAGTGTCTTATTTGGTATCCATTTACCATGATTTAGTGTTGAACTCCAAAAAAATTCCTCTTTTTAATGTTTTTTTACTCCAAATGTTGTTTAAATTATGTTATATAACCATTACTTATAATTAAGTACCATTCAACAATCTATAAGTAAGTCTAAACCCAAATTTTTGTAAGTTTCCAGTGCATTATTTCGCACACGCATGCCTGTGCATGTACAAATCCACGCTTACCAATGCGTGGATTTATACATGCACAAGCATGCGTGTGCGAAATAGTGCAATGGATTTTTTTAAATGTCTTTTTCAATATTTTTCGAGCAAATTTTAATACCAAACTATAAAGCATAACTAAGATCAAACATAAATAAAAGTCTAAATTAATTACAAACCAAAACATTAGTAGTCGGAGGTAGCGAAATGTGTTTGGAAATGATTAAACAAGAAAACAAACAACACAAAATAGTAAAACTTCAACATCGTATTATGCATCCCCGGACAAATCATAGAACTGGTTATCCCAATCGTGTAATGTTGGAGGTTGTGTCGGTTTAATTCGGCGACATTTGTTGAGTCGTTCGCCTAGTGGTATTGTCCAATTTGTAACGTTATCACTAGTGCGGAACGCAAACCAACATGGGTATATATCCGGCAACGGTCCATCTATGACAATCTGCAATTTTCCATAATATGGAAGAATTAAATACCTAGCGAAATTAATGATAATATCAAAATGGAGTATAAATTGAATATATTTGTTTACTTACTTTCACAAAATTATTACCGTGTAAGAAACCAATTCCAACTTCTACAATAGGACACGGTCTTGGAGGCACACCACGCAAAGGAAGATACGTGTATGATAGTTGGAGAGATACATGGTATACTACACACTGATACCGAGTGGCTATCACCAACCCGAAGTTGGGTAATGTCATCCAGTTCCTACTACCGCTCTCGTACATTTTGAAACAATCCAATCTTTGCAATAGGTTATCAACACGTTGTGCACCATCAAAAAACCTCTCCCAAAGATCACGTTGACTCGAAATTTTGTACAACAAATCTCGTCTCACTTCGTCCCATGAATTGACATTATCTTTAGTCGTCAAAGCTACGGCCCTAAATCCACAATTTTCGTTAGGAGCAACATCTTCAACGTTAGTTATGTAGTTGTGCAAGTACTTGGGAAAACAACTCTCGTACTCGCTCAATATTTTTCCTTCATTCGAGTTTCTAGATCAAGTAGCTTTCTCCTTTTTTTTTGGGGCTTTAGATTTGGACTTGGCTTTGGGTACTGAAAATTCCTTAACCGCCGACGAGGCCGTGCTACCCATCGTACCGGGAGTACTAGCGCTTAAACTATCACCGTATTCCCACTCAGATGGGTTTCGTTTTGTTGACTTTCCGGGACCGGATTTTTTCCGACCTTTAGTGACAACCGGTTCCTTAGGTTCTAAAACATTGCTTCTAGCGGGATCTAGGATTTGCATCATCCTATTTATTATGTGATCTTGCACTTGTGGACCGTAACCATGGATGGTACCATCTATTAAGGATAGTTTTCTTGTAAGCTCATCTTCGGTACCAATGTTATCTTAGACTTGATCTCTAAAGTACTCATTCACTCTTTTGAATCGACCTACCTTCTCTCGCGATCGTAGCACACTCACGCACATAAGGTAAATTATGCGTTGTCCTAATAACACAATCACACATTGCGGGATTGAACCATAAATCCCCGGCCTTTTTAATAGTTTTCTCTAATATTTCTATGGTCGTACATGAAAGTTTACCTTTGATGTTGCTAAAGATAGCTCCCCTAGATGCTTGTCTAGGACAAAATGAACTTCGTTCGAACGTTTCGAAGATGGTAGAGTGTTGAATGTGAAGCAACGCGTGAACTTTATCGCAAAATTGCTCAAACGTGCATAGGCTTGTGCCGATTGCCCATTTTAGGCTCGAGTGAACACTCTCCACCCTATAACATAAACTTAAATTATTTACAAGTCTATAAATTAATTAAATAAAGTAATGTATAGATATGATAATATAACTCACCGGTTGCTAGTGGGGTTGCCCAAATGTTTAATTTTTTTCGTGTATATATTAAGGAATTTGTTTCTGTAAGGGTCTATCTATTGTTTCATCACGTACTCGAGAACCTCGGGACAATATGTGTAGGCTTGGTGCAACTCAGTGAGGTTTTTGTTATACTCTTCGATCGCCTCCGAATGTTGAACCGCGACATAAAATTCTAAGAACTCTTCACCCATGTTTGTTTTAAGCAAAACTTTCTTAGAGTTTGAGCTAATGTTTATATTTATATGCCAAGTGCATAATATATGACTTGCATCCGGAAATACCTCACCGATAGCGTTCATTAAAGCCAACTCCCTATCGGTGACGATAATATTTGGTAATGCGCACATGTTGTTCACCATCACTCTCCTTCAAACGCTCATTGCCCACATGTAGTTCTCTTCTTTCTCCGAGCTCAAAAAAAAAAGCTATACAAAAGGTCTTTTTTGTCGAAGTTTGGCCAACTACTTCTAGCAAAGGCATTTCATACCTTGTAGTCTTGTACGTGCTATCCATTGTAAGCACTTGAGAAAAAATGCGCAACAAATAGATGCTTGTAGGATGTGCGAAAAAACAATTCAAGGATCTTGTCATTTTCTTTGTTTGTTCGCTCCCAAACATAGTACTCGTGCTCTTGCAACTTACCGAACAAGTATTGCATTTGGGATTTGCCCGCTTTATCAACCAACTGGTATTTATGCCGCATGTTATAGATGGTACGCATACTAAATACGTTTTCTGGATCATTTAACTTCAATCCACGGTATATATCTCTTGGCCGATAACCGATTATTGTGAGTTTACGAACATACTCCTCCGCTTCCGTTTTTAGCCTCGCCGCCCGTGAATGACCATCCAAGTGCAAGAAGGGTTGGTGGTTGTGTTTTCCATTTCTAACTACCAATTTCCAATAACCGAGTAGTTCTACCATCGGATTTCCTCTAAGCATAAACGAACAACCGCATTTTTTGGATGAACAATCTCGTCGCTTCTTCACAATCCCCGGTTTCGGCCTCGGCTTGTAAACACCGTTCCTCTCGCACTTGAAATATAGCCACAGATTTTTACCATTTTTACTACCATCGTCATCTTTATCGACCAGAAGAATGAATCATATACTCTTTCTTTCCTTATCAACCCATGCTACCAATTCCGCTTTGGTGTAGAAATTATCCGTAGTAAAAAATTGGCTATAATCGGCCATGTTACATGGTGCTTGTCACGGTTCCTACACAAACAAATATCATTTAACTCACACAAAATCATCATTATTTCACATAAACAACAACAAAAATAACTCCATCAATTGTAAACATGTATTCACACTTCAAAAAATGAAGACAAACGTAAAATTCGGCAATAAATGGGCATATAAAACAAAGACTGAACAAAATCTCGCATAATTGTGCCAAGATTGTGTCAAATCTTTGCAATTTCATGCCAATATTTGACACAATCCTCGCACACATTCATGCGAAGATTGTGTTAGATCTTCGCAATTTCATGCGAAGACTTGTATCTTTCACGCGTGTTCTTGCGTGGAAGTGTACAATTCCAAGCACGATTTCGTGCAAGGATGTGTTTTGTTCAGAAAAAATATAATGTTTACCTCAAGGACACTCTCTATATGGTCAGTAAACGGCTCCTCCTCGTCCAAAAGGAAATCATCAATGTTGTAGCTGAAATCATCGTTATAGTCACTCAAATCCATAGTTTGAGTTTTGGGGTTTTTACTTTTAAGAATTAAGGTTTATTAAATGTTTGAGTGGGAGTTTGGGTTTGTGGGTTTTTGTGTTTTTATGAATTTTGGAGAGAGAAGTGGTAGGGAGAGAGAGGAGAAGAGGAAGAAATGAGTTGGTAGAAAAAATAATGTTTTTAATAAGTGGTGAAATTTTAATAATTTCAAGTTCACACAAAAAATAAAAAAAAAGTCTCACTATAAAGAAAGGGGTCTTGTTTTAGCCGTGCCCGTTAATATTTTATCAGTATTTCGGTGATCATAACAAACAAATACGATCTAGATTTTGGGTAAAGAATAAGAAGCAATTTCTATTTTTAAAATTTGACTTAAATGTTTTTTAGATTTCGAAATTTTGAACTTACTGCTTTTATTTGTTAGGATTCTTTTACGAGACGGTATCCAATGCTCCAATTATGTAATGGAATCGCAGAAAGAATCAATAAATTTTTCTTAAAGGTATTTTCTCATTGTTATGATTTACTAAGCAATGTATCACAAATGCTCAACACAAAATAAAATATAAATCATAAAAGAAAAAGAACACAGGATTGAATGTGATATGCAATTGTCTACGTCTACGGGCGCCGTCAGAGAAAGGTATTTCATTATGATACAAAAGGTTACACTCTTTCTTCAATATCAATAAACAAACTTATCTTCTTCTAACTCACCAAATTCCCCTAAATCATTCACTTGATGCTGCGAACACCATTCCAGTTTAGACACTCTCTAAACTTTTGAACTGATACTGTCTCCGTCCTTTTATTTGCTGGACTATCGTGTGTAGACACTGTCTTCACGAATAAACTTATACCTGATACCTATGTGCTTTGTTCGCTCGTGGTGCATTTGCTTCCCTATAAGGTGTTTGACACTTTGACTTTCACAAAACAGTTTTGTAGTAGTCATATCCAAGCCAAAATCTTCCATCAAACCTTGCAATCATATTGCCTCTTTAACTCCTTATGTTAGTGCCATGCACACTACCTCTGTTGTAGACAAAGCTACAATAGCTTGCAACTTCCAACTGATCGCACTACTAGCTAGAGTAAATACACATCCTGACAAAGATCTTATTTATTTTATATCACCTGCAAAATCAGAATCAACAAAACCAACAAATAATCATGCATAGCATTCAACGATCCACCAATATCGGTCTTGTTAAAAGTTAAACCAAGGTTTGTAGTATTCTTAAGATACCGAAGTATCAATTTCATTGTCCGTCAATGTTCTTTCCCGGGACATCCCATGTACTTGCTAACTACATTAATCGCATGTGAAATATTAGAACGTGTGCATACCATAACATACATGATACTACCAATTGCACTTGAATATGAAACCTTCGACATTTTTCCAACTAAGCATCGTCCTTGGCCGCTCCTGCTGCAGACAACTTAAAATGATTAGCAAACGGGATGATAACTGCCTTAGCATCAAAGATGTTGAATCGTTGTAGCACTTTCTCAATATAGATTTTTTTGAGACAAGTGTAATGATCCCACACTTATCCTCCTGATAATCTCCATACTAAGAATCTTCTTTACTCTACCCAGATCCTTCATCTCAAACTCGGCACTAAGATGCTTCTTTATCTGCACAATTTGTGACATACTACAAGCAACGATAAGCATATCATTCATATACAGAAGCATGTAAACATAAGAATCACCTGAAATATTTTGATGATACACACAACTGTCATGTGGATTCTTCGTGAACCCTTCTAACACCATGAATGTATCAAAACGTTTGTATATTGCCTAGGTGACTGTTTCAAACCATACGCTGACTTTTTCAGCAGACAAACCTTGTCATACATATTAGGTTCGATAAATCTCTTTGGTTGTCTCATGTAGATTCGCTCTTCCAATCCACCATGTAGAAACGCAGTCTTCATATATAACTACTCAAGTTCTAAATCTTGCAAAACTACCATGGCTAGCAAAACTTTAACCAAACTATGTTTCACCACTGGAGAAAGCATTTCGTTGAACTCTATTCCTTCCCTTTGAGTAAAACCCTTAGCAACCATTCTTATCTTGAATCGAGATTCATCAACTCTTAGATTACCTTCTTTTTTCTTGAACAACCATTTGTTGCGTACTACCTTTCTCGTCGTTTAAGAAAGTCAACAAGCTTACATGTGTGATTCTTATGAAGAGATTCAATCTCTTCTCCCATAGCACCAATCCATTAATATGCCTCTAAACTCACTATAGTTTCCATATAGCTACTAAGTTTCAACATCGCAACTTCTTCTGCAACTGAAAGAGCATATGCAACTAGATTCGCATACTTTTTTTGTAGTCTAAAATCTCTTCTTTCTCTACCCAATGTTATGTTATAAGGTTGTTGTTCTGGTTTGTGCGCATCATCATCACTATCATATGATGCTCAAGCTTCACCTCATGATTATAGATCCAACTCAAAACCACTCAAATTATTGGACCTGGTATGAACTGATTCTACTTCAAGCTCCACCTATTTACTCATAACCGATCCTAATTCAACCATTTTTCCTACTTTATTCTGATTTTCTAATGAAGCAAACTCGTTAAAATTCGTGTCTCTATTGATGATAAAACCTGGAGACTTGGAAGATGTACATCATAACATATATACCTTCACTCTAGTAGCATATCCTAAAAATATACACCTCTTTGCCCTTAGCTCAAGCTTACCATCTCTCACATCAACATACGCAGGATAACTAAACACCCTCAACTTTTCCTAATCAACCGACGCTCCAGGCTAAATCTCAAAAAAAGTTTCACAATCAATAACTGTTGATGGAGACCGATTCACCAAGTAACAAATTGTATTGATAACTTCAGCCCAAATATCATTTCCCACACCGAAATGCGAGAGAATGCTTTGTGTCTAGTCAGAACCCGTTATGTTCATTATTTCTACGATCCCGTTATGTTGTGGTGTTCTAGAACAAGTGCGATGATGCACTATTCTCTCAGCTTCGCATAACTTGTTGTACTCGCGAATATAATATTTTAACCCATTTAGACATTTGATTTTTCTTCATGTTTGCTTCTCAATCATCGTCTCCCATTCAAAAAAGGTTGAATATGACTCATTTTTTTATTTTCAGAAAGTAAACCCACACCATCCTTGAATAATCATCAATCAAACTTATGTAGTATCTGGCTTCGTTCTTCGATGAAATTCTGTTTAGGCCTCAAATATCTGAGTGAATATAGTCTATTTTCCCTTTGATCTTTCTTACAACCGATTTGTTGAATTTGACTCTATTTTGTTGACCAAACACATAGTGCTCACAAAATCCCAATGATTTTGCTTTATACCCTTTTAACAAATATCTATTTCCCAAAATAGTTAATCTTATGTCACTTATGTGACCAAGACGCCAATACCAAAACTTATTTTTGGTGTGGATAATAATTGCCTGAGGGTAGGCTGGTAATTTCTGTTGGTGTTTTATGGTGGTGTGTGGGTGTTTAAGTGTTTAGAGTAGAGAGTAGAGAGATAATTAAGCAGCTTGGTAGCAGTTAATTCTCATTACCCATAGTTAATGCAGGTGGTTGGGTATTTATACCCTGATGTTTGGGCCCTTATGGGCTTTCGGGTCATGTTTAATGGACCCGGGTCATGTTCAAAGACCCATGAGCTCTAAGTAGGAGAGCAAGTAGCTTAGTCAAGAAGTGTTTAGGTTTTTTAGTACTTTTGTCATAGTTCGAACAGTCCTATGGTCATAGTGTTCAAAGTGATCTGTCCGGTCCATGTGATATGTCCGGTCCGGAGGCCTTGGACTGATCTGTCCGTGTCCGGGGAGTGTACAAAATTCGGACTCATCAGGAGCCCCTTTTTTAGGTGTTTGTGCAAATATTCTTGCCAAAGACCTGAAAAACAGTCCGACGCCAGGGGTAGTCCTAATCCGGACAGGTCTAAGGATTTATCCGGACAGATAAAGCTTCACGAATTCAAAACGGTTTTGCCAGAGTTCGTGGGACACGTGTCACTCTCTGATGGGTTGCTTCAGCCGTTTTTTCACCTTGAATTTCGAACCCACCTTCTTCGAAAAGCAACCTCTTTAATTACAAATGGTGACATCAGCGCCGTCTTTTAATCATTGCCAAACTTTTCGAATTCTCCTAGGAATCAACTTCATTTTCCAGATTTACTATAAATTCAAACTCACTTTCTACTGTTTTACTATCTCTTTCAAATTTATTCTGCATATTTTCTTAGAGCTTTCTCTCTCTAAAGCAAAGATTTACTTGATAATTTATGTTTACAGCAAGGACTACTTTGATCAAAGGCGGGTGGCTCAACCTTTCTGAGTTGGAGAAGGCACAAAAAGTTGAGAAGGAAAGACGAATCGCAACAGGGTTACCTACTTCACCTGTTGACAGATCAATCACCTCTGCTGCAGAGTGAGATCGAGGATCTTCTTCCTCCAAAGGAACTAAGCCTAGAAAGTTATTCCAAGCTAGCCTTTCCCCCATCATCTCTGGTTCCTCGGTTCAGGAATCAGAATCCATCGTTGAACCAGGAGTAACTGCCACTAGCTTCAAAAAACCCTCACCCTTCATAGCGATGGGATCAGACATGGAGCACTCCCCGGAGAAGTTAGTCGACCGAAGAAAGAGCCGGCTGGTTAAGGGGCAAGCCTCTAAGAACACTCCCTCAAAGTCGGGGGCAAAAAATAGCAGCTCTGGGTCTGGAGTGCCTATCAGAGCTCCCCGGGAAAGACTACCTGGTCCGGAGGCTAGCAGCCCAGCACTTCGAAGAGAGATCTCTGCCTCAGAGCTCCAGACTGAGACTAGAAGTCAAGGAAACGCTGAAGATCAGCAGTCCGGAAGCCAGGCTGAGCCAAGTTTGAATTCTCCCCGGGCCACTGCCACTGATATTCCTCCAACGATCATGGAGGAAAAAATGGAGGACTCTGCTGAAGAAGTCCCTTTCGAGTCTGAGCCCTCCGGTCAGACTAGTAATACTGCTGCTGCCAAAAAAGATAAAGGCAAAGAAAAATTGTGCTTGAGGCATCCGGAGCTGCCGGAGTGTCTTGAAGGGAAGGTGGGGCCTTGTTTTTACAAGGTCGAACTTAAATACCTCTTGGCCTTACAGAAGACCAAATATGCATTCATCCATACGGCTGAACTGGGTCGAATGCGCACGAAATGGGGGATCCCAGAAAATGTGAAGATAAGGATTCCTATAGATCCTGAAACTCCTATCGATTGCAAGCTGAATGAAATAGTTATCTTCACGGAGCTATTTAATTTGGGACTCAGATTCCCATTGGACCCAGAGATTGTCAGATATTTTTATCTGATCAAACTCTGTCCGAGCCAGCTGAGGCCCAACGCTTGGTATACCCTTATGTCATGCATCATGGCATCAAGGCTGTCCGGGATCCCTCTTCCTATGGAAGAGTTTGCTGCAGTGGCCAATCTTTGCAAACATCACCAATTCCCCTTCTACCATATCAATATGGGGACAGTTTCAAAGCTGTTGATGATCTGTTGGAGTCTGAGAGTAAATGGAGGAGCCAGTTTTTGTTCGTCAGTGGCGCTTGGGAAAACGGAAAGAAGATCAAGTCTGGAGTGAACCCAAGCCTCCTCAGAAGTAGGTGGAGGAGTGACCGTAAGTCTCCCACTTTAAATCTTTGTCTACTTCTTCCTTCTTAAAGTTGGTTTAAATTAATTGGTCTTTCTTTTGTCCCAACAGAACTGCCTAAGGAGTTCGGTGATTACTTGAAGGCCGGGCAGGTTACTTGTGGCAGGATTAATGCATGGGCTGCTGAGGAATGGGGGAACCGGTTCCACGCTGCTTTCACCAGTGGAAACTTGGCAAGGTCTCACCTGTGGAACACCACAGGTCGGAGAGACTTGACTTGGGAGGAGTTCACCACCCAGCCTTCTCCGGACACTGTGCTTAAGAGGACCCATGAACCAGATGTGACACTCTTCCTGCCAAGCCGGGCCAAAGCCCCAAGCAAAATGAAGGGCAAGAAGAAAGGCAAGAAGGTGGCGAGCGATGCTAATCCTGCTGATGCTGAGAAGGATGCTCCAACAGACCCGGAGGGGCCGGCCCAGAGCCAAATCGATGCTGCTCTCTTACGGGTGGTGGAGCAAGAGACCGAAAGGCAGGAAGCAGACCTCCCAAAACCTCCAAGGGATTCCAAGAGGAATCGCAAACAGGGGAGTGAAGGCGCAGACCGGGTAGCCAAGAAGAAAAAAGACTGCTAAGGGAGATGAGCTTGCTCTCCGGGATCCGGAGCCTTCTTTCCAGGCTGACCCTTCTGACCCAACGCATGCTGAAGAGATCCCAAGGGACTTTCATACCGATGAGGTTGAAGGAGGAGATCTCAACATCGATGGAGTCGACATCACCGGTCTTGGTGAGCTTGGTGAATACTTCCTCAACCTCCCTAGAGACGACTTCGCAGGGCCTTACAGTCCTCCGAGCAGCTCCAACACGGTCAACTTCAATGGTAAGACTTTTATTGTCTCTAGTGAAAAGGATACCATAGCCCACTCCTTGCTAAGCAATGTGCAGCCGGTGCTTACGTTGGAGAGACAAGTTCGGGGTCAAGCGGACATCATCAAAGACCTTAAGTCTGAGAAGGAGAAGCTGTCCGAAGACCTTCGCACTGCCACCTCCAACGCTGACATGCTAAAAGAAGCTAACGAGGAGTTGAAGAGAAATCAACAGGAAAGTACCACAAAAATCTCCACACTAGAGGAAACCGTTAAAGCCCTCCGAGAGAAGCTGTCCGGTATGGAGAAGGACCTTGCTACCTCAAAGAAAGAAACCAAGGCAAAAGACAAAGTCATCACCAACTTAACTACTGATAAGATTGACCTTGAGAATGCAATGTCCAAGGCTGCTGAGGAGAAAAATACTTTGTTACAGGAGCAGGAGGCCAAGATCCAAGCCAGGATCAATGCTTATGCCAACCAGATGATCAAGAGCGAAGAGCTACTGCTTGAGAAGGTGAGGTCTGACATGGTTCTACTCTTCCATGAAAAGTTTCCACAGAGGAACCTATGGGACTTGTGGCTTTATGTTGAGCCCGAAGACCTACCATACCACACGATGGCCGAAGGTGACAGGTATGGCTACTCTAGTGGCTCCTCGGATGATGAAGAACATACTGGGGAGAGCCCAGATGACAAGAAAGATGATCCCAAAGGCAAGAAGGTAGACGAAGGGAAAGGAAACTTTAAAGGCAAGAAGGCAGATGAAGGTGAGCCATCTTCAAAGGCTCAACCTTAACTTATGATCTACTTTGTTTATTTTTCTTATCCAGACTAAAGTCCTTGGAAGGCCAATGCATTCTTTTTGTAATGGTGTCCGGCATTTGACCGGACAGGTTTTTTGTGCTCTACTTTGACTGTTTAAAAGTCCTTGGAAGGCCAAGGCAAGCTTAAGTTATTTTATTCAATGAATATCTCTGTTTTGTGCAACTACCATCTTCTTTCATTGTTTGTTCTGATTTTGATAGCCAAAGTTTAAATAGCCTTTAGTTGTTTCATAGTGAGAGTGTTTAAATTCTCCAACTAGAGTTTAAATAGCCCTTAGTTATTTCAGTCCGGATAGTATGACAAGGGACAAAACTTTAAAAACACTTAGAAAATTTTTAAGAAGGCATCGAATTTTATTCAACCGCCCGGACACCTCATTAAAACCTCCCCGTGCCACCAGGGAGGAAAGAGTATGCCCCCAAATATTTACATGGATGTTTAAACAAGTAAATATTTACACAAGTGCTATTCCAAGTACATCCGAAGATGCTCAATATTCCAAGGATGAGTTAGAACTCTGCCATCTTTGTCTTCCAACCAATAAGTTCCAGGCTTAATTCTTTCAACAACCATATACGGACCCTCCCAAGTTGGGGCCAACTTTCCGAAGAGATTTTCTTTAGTGTGTAAGAAGACCTTCCTTAATACTTTGTCCCCTGGTTGGAAATCCCTTCTTTTAACTTTGGAAGCAAACCTGCTTCTCATCAAGCCCTGATAGTGTGCAACTCTAAGGTGAGCTTTAACCCGTCTTTCTTCTATCAAATCAAGTTGACCTCTGATTGCCACCTCATTAGTATGTTCAGAGAAGTTGTGGACACGAAAAGAGGGGAGAGTTGCTTCTATGGGAGCTACTGCATCCATCCCATAGACCAAGGCAAAAGGTGATTCTTGTGTTGCAGCCCCAGGTGTTGTCCGGTAGGCCCACAAGACCTCTTGTAAATAACTAGGCCACTTCCCAGCAGCCCCTTCCAAATTCTTCTTTAAACCGGACAGTATAGTTCTATTAGCCACTTCAACTTGCCCATTTTCTTGTGGGTGGAAAGGTGAAGAAAAACAATGCTGTATACCCCTTGAGGTACAGAAGCTCTCCATTTCTCTATTGTCGAACTGTGGCCCATTGTCTGTTGTTATTTTCTGTGGGACACCAAATCTGCAACATATGTTGGATAGAATGAATTTTATAACAGCCTTTGATGTCGTCCCTGCTAGAGGGGCTGCTTCTATCCACTTCGATAGTAGTCTATGGCCACAATTATAGTTTTGCGCCCTCCGGACGCCACAGGGAGAGGCCCTACTAAATCCAATCCCCATCGAGCAAAAGGAATTGGCTCAGAAATTGACTCTAAAGGAATGGCTGGTACATGAATTTCATTGTTGTACCTCTGGCATGGGTCACACCTTCTTACCAATTCCTTAGCATCTTTCATGATTGATGGCCAATAGTAACCGGAGAGTAAAACTCTTCTCGTCGAAGCTCTAAACCCACAATGGGCTGATCCCTCACCATCATGCAATTCGGAGAGGACCACTTGTGACTCTTCATCCCCCAAAAAACGCAGGAGAGGTTTACTGTAGGACTTTTTGTACAACACCTCTCTCAATATGATGAAACCACGAGCCTTGTGTTTCAATG
The DNA here is from genome assembly GCA_036936605.1 of Limnanthes douglasii subsp. nivea. Classification (NCBI taxonomy): domain Eukaryota; kingdom Viridiplantae; phylum Streptophyta; class Magnoliopsida; order Brassicales; family Limnanthaceae; genus Limnanthes; species Limnanthes douglasii. Next base: position 117,378,751 of record JAUPFV010000003.1, on the reverse strand, counting down.
TTCTGGCTAGTGACTTATCTGGAGGCACGACACCATCGGAGAGATATTGAAGGAGAGGAAACCTCCAGTCTTGAGGTTGTTTCACTTGTATTTCAAAAATTTCCTCTTCTTTACCCTTACTAAGTTGAATAGAGGGGCTTTCGAGCACATGCATCCATGGATATGACTCCGTATATGCTATGGTTGCCAATGAGTCTGCTAGCTCATTTTCTGTCCGGGGAATATGCTCATAGACAACACCTTTAAACTTAAGTGCTTCATTTTTTAGGAGGAGTAAATACTTCACAAGTTGATCCTTCTTAGCCTCAGATTGGCCTTGGGTATGGTGGATAAGTAGTTGGGAGTCACTTAACAGCTTGACCCTCTTAGCCCCACAAATGTGGGCTAACTTTAACCCAGCTATATTTTCTTCGTATTCGGACTCGTTATTAGATGCCCTGAAAGCAAAACAAACAGCCTGGTACATCTTGTCTCCATATGGGGAAGTTAAACATACTCTTGCACCACATCCCATAGTGCTAGATCCACCATATGTTCGGACGACCCATACCTTTTTATCTTTTATGTCAGTAGTTTGCTCCGAATCCCTGTCGGAGTGGAATTCAACCAGAAAATTAGCCACAGCTTGGGCTTTTACTGCTGTTCGGGGAGCAAAGTCTATGTCGAAGTCCCCCAACTCTACTGACCACTTAGTCATTCTGCTCGAAATGTCTGCTTTTTGGAGGACATTTTTTAGGGTAAAAGAGGTCCGGACGATGATAGGATGAGCCTGGAAATAAGGCCTCATCTTCCTTGCAGCTATCACCAGGGCTAATGCCAATTTTTCAAGTTTCAAGTAACGCTTCTCAGCATCTATCAAGCTTTTGCTGATGTAGTACACTGGATGGGGATGACTATCGACCTCTCTTACCAGCACAGCACTGATGGCACAACTTGAAACTGCCAAATATACAAAGAGAGTCTCCCCATCAACTGGCTTGAACAAAGTTTTGGGGGAGGACAAGTGTTTCTTGATTTCATTGAAAGCCTCATCGCACTGTGGGGTCCAATCGAATCCCTTTGCACCCTTCAAAGTTTGAAAGAAAGGAGCACACCTGTCCGAAGACCTTGAGATAAATCTGTTTAAGACAGCTAGTCTCCCCGTTAACCGATGTACTTCTTTGATGTTTCGAGGAGGCTCCATTTGGAATAGAGCATTGAGCTGGTCTGGATCGGGTTGTATTCCATGCTCACTTATGATATAGCCTAGAAACTTCCCGGACTGCACTCCGAACACACACTTTTCAGGGTTTAACTTCAAATTCACTTTTACCAAGTTGGCAAAAGTTTCTTGGAGATCGGACAAGTGCAACTTCTCATCCACACTCTTTACCATCATATCGTCAATATATACTTCCATATTTCTTCCAATTTGATCAGCAAATGCCTTGTTAACTAATCTCTGATAAGTAGCCCCAGCATTTTTCAAACCAAAAGGCATCACCTTGTAGCAATGAAGTCCCCTGTCAGTAACAAATGTGGTATGCTCTTGATCCTTTGGATCTACTTGAATCTGATTATATCCGGAGAAAGCATCCATAAAGGAAAGCAGTTTGTTCCCAGAGGTGGAGTCTACTAACTGATCAATCTGGGGGACCGGATAAAAGTCTTTTGGGCAAGTTCTATTGAGATCTGTGAAATCAATGCACATGCGCCACTTGCCATTCTTCTTTTTCACCAAGACAGGATTGGCAGTCCACAAAGGGTATTGAGATTCCTTGATGTGCCCCATCTTTGTGAGTCTGTCAACCTCTTGCACAATGACATCAGCCTTTTCTTTGGAAAAAGCTCTTCTTTTTTGAACTACTGGAGCTACATCTCTCCGGATGGATAGGTGGTGTGATATCACTTCTGATGGAACCCCAGTAACATCAGCATTGCACTAAGCAAAAACGTGCTGATGGTTCTTCAAAAACTTCAACATTTCCTTTTTCAACATATGTGGCATCTTAGACCCTATCTTGACACTTTTCCCATCTTCCAAACAGTCTGTCTCTACCTCTTCGACCGGTATCAACACTCCAGGGGTCTCTCTGGGGTCATCAATTTCACCCTCACCCCCAGAAAGGCCCTCAAACTGCTATTGTTCATTAATACGAACTGCCCTCAGCGTTCGAGGAGCCAGGGCAGTGGCATAACATTCTCTTGCAACCTTTTGACTGCTCCGGACGACTCCAACATGTCCCTAAATAGCATACTTCAAGCACTGGTGGACTGTTGAAGCCACTGCATGCATCCTAGAGAGCCATGACCTCCCTAGAATAGCATTATAGCAAGTGGCACAATCCACCACAATAAATAGTATTCTGACCATTTTCTTGAAAGGGCCCTTGCCCAATAACACCTCTTCTTCGAACTCTCCGATCACATCCGCTGAGCTGCCTGTGAAGCCCACGATTGACCTGTCCGAATTCTGAATTACAGGTGGATTTTTCATTTTCTTGTAAGTGGTTAGGAAAAGGATATTGGCTGAGCTTCCAGTATCCACAAGGATTCGTCTTATGTCATTGCCCCCTATAGATGCTCCTATGACAACAGCATCCTCATGAGGGCCAGCAATGTCTCTCAAATCATCTTCATCAAAAACAATGAAGGGGAATGAGTTTGGTGACTGATAGTATGTCATGCCTCCTTCTAGCTGGGAGGCTAAAGTATGAACATGCCTCTTCCTTGAAGAAGCAGTAGGAGCTGTCATAGTGTCCCCTCCGAAAATTGTAAGCGACTCGAAAAACTTAATGAGCCCGGAGACCGATCTAGAACATTCCTCTATAGCACCCACTCTGTTTCGAGTTGGATCAAGATCCAAGTATTCAGATTCCACGTCAAACCTTTCAACTATAACCATGGCCCCCTCCGGAGCAGCATTACTTGGACCAACCCGGTGAGTGTTGTCAGGCCTGTTGCCTCCTCTTCTTTTAACGTAAGCTCCCAGCTTCCCCCTTTTAATCAAGTTTTGAACTTCTTGCTTCAATGCTATGCAGTCATCAGTGGTATGACCAATATCATTGTGATATTGGAAAAAAGAGTTGTTGCGATGCTCTCTGGGAGACTGCAGTGTTGCTGGTCTCCGGTAATGCACCTCATCCTTTGTTTTATCAAAAATAGTGGCCACACTTTCTTTTAACTCTGCGAACCACTCCGGTTGCACCCATGGTCCTCTCTTGTTTCTGGATTGCTGACTTTGAGCAGGAGCAGCTGGTTGTGACTGAGCTTTTGCCCTACCATGCCCCTGTCCGGTTTCTCTTCCTTTGTTCCCGGATTGATTCTGATTGGGATTTGGTGCCACTAGGGTAGACCTCACCTGCCTGTGCACCCTGGTTTTCTTTGTTTCATCAACGTTTATCTGTTTGCCAACCTGATTCAGCAACCCTCCCCATGTCATGGCCTTCTTTCTGGTCACTGAATCAGCTAGATTGTATGGGTTCAAACCTTGCCTTAGGGATGCTATTGCCACTTGTTCGAAGCAATCAGCCAACCCATTCTTGGTATTCACGAAACAACTTATATATTCTTTCAAGGACTCATTTGGTTCCTGGGCACAATGGATTATTGTGTCTCCATTGCCCTTTAGCTCTTTACTCCCTACGAACTGACTTCGAAAGACTACCCAAAAAGTATCGAAATCTTTAATGCAACCCTGAGGCAGGCTGTTGTACCATTTTAGAGCACTCCCCGTGAATGATTGGGAGAATGCCCTACAAAGTAGTTTATCATCGTCGTCAAAGTTCATCATAAAGTTTTTAAATTGCTCCAGATGGTTGTCCGGATCAGTACTGCCATCGTACTTCTCTATTTTGGTGCTGTCAAACCTCTTGGGGAGGTTTCTGGACAGAATTTTAGAAGACAATGGAGATTGCCTCCAATTCCTTCCACGACTGAACACAGTATCCTCATTGGGAGTTGCAAAGATACCTGGTTCATCGTGGAAAGCAAAGGGATCCATCAGCATCTTGTCCACATGCCTCCGCTTATGAGATGACCCTTACCAATATGCCTCTTCATCCTTCCATGTTTATCCCTTTTTCTTGAATATTTTTTAATCTGCTTTTGCTTCTTTCTGGTTCGACCCTCATCGCTGCTAGAGGACAAGGATTTTTCAACTCCCTCACTGTCCGAAGAGCTATCAGAAGATTTTGAGCTCGAGTCAGAACTCTCCACTGGCTTAGACCGGTGAGACTTTTTGGAACTGGCATGAGTCTTTTTGGTGCTCACATGAGTTTTTGAAGACTCATGCTCTCTGGGGTTATCGGTGTGATGAACAACCGATGTTTTGGATTTTTCTTTCACGCCCATCTTGGCCTTTTCTGCCCTCAGAGCTTCTATTTCACACTTTAGCCTATCACGCTCTTCGACAGTGTATTCATCGTTCTCTTCCACCACTTCGAGCAAAGCTGGTGGTAGTTCTGGATTATCCGGATTCATTCGGACAGATTTTCTTAGCTGGTTTTGAATGCTTGATTAAGGCACCTTCTTCTCCCACTGTGGTCGCCAATTTGGTGTGGATAATAATTGCCTGAGGGTAGGCTGGTAATTTATGTTGGTGTTTTATGGTGGTGTGTGGGTGTTTAAGTGTTTAGAGTAGAGAGTAGAGAGATAATTAAGCAGCTTGGTAGCAGTTAATTCTCATTACCCATAGTTAATGCAGGTGGTTGGGTATTTATACCCTGATGTTTGGGCCCTTATGGGCTTTCGGGTCATGTTTAATGGATCCGAGTCATGTTCAAAGACCCATGAGCTCTAAGTAGGAGAGCAAGTAGCTTAGTCAAGAAGTGTTTAGGTTTTTTAGTACTTTTGTCATAGTTCGAACAGTCCTATGGTCATAGTGTTCAAAGTGATATGTCCGGTCCATGTGATCTGTCCGGTCCGGAGGCCTTGGACTGATCTGTCCGTGTCCGGGAAGAGTACAAAATTCGGACTCATCAATTTTGATCCTGCCAACTTTTTCTATTAATCCATAATGATTCTACTACAACATCGGCCATAACGATACTCCTCTGGAGAATGTTAAAACCCTTCTGCACACTGTCTTTCATACACACCATTGAGCCTCTGGTCACTTTGATTACACCGTTGTCTGTAAGGTACTTGTAACCCCGATAGTCTAGTGTCCCAACAGATATCTAGTTTCTCTTTAACCCATAAACATGCCAACACGTCACGATTCTAATAACCTCATCAAACATTCTGATTCTGATGTTACCGATACCACCAACATGCAACGAATGATTGTTGTCTAAATAGACAATTCTCTGCATTGGCTAGTAAGTATCGAACCTATGCTTAAACTGGCACATGCAATATGTAGTGCTGGTATTGAGTACCCAAGAGTTTTTCCCACAGTCTGAAGTCACGAATAATACATCTTTTAACCATTATTTTCGCTGTCGTCAGAATCGTTCACACCTTCAGCAATGTTTGCTGCATTTCCCTTTTGATTTTCCTACTTACCATTCAGTTTCGAAAAATATCTCTTATACTGACCATTCTCGTTGTATTCTTAATAGTTTGATTTCTTTACTTTTGATTTGGACCTTCAATTCTTCCATTTTGAAGAACTCGATTTGCTTCTAGATCTTCCCATAGTCATAAGACCTTTCATTTCCGTCTAATTATCTGGCTGCAACTGTATCAACTCTTTTTATTTTAATGTCCCTTTGACATCTGCAAGTGATAACTTATCATTACCATACATTATGGTATCTATGAAGTTTTCATATGGAGCTGATAAAAATCTCAAGACAAACAAAGCTTGATCATCATCCTCAATGTTCTCCAAGTCTATTATAATTGATTTAAAATTATCTAAGTGTTTAGTTATGGAATTACCTTCTCAATATGAAACCGTACAAGAGATTCTTCAAGTATAGTATGTTCACCACTATTTTCTTTGAGTAAAGTTCTCATAACTTCTTCCATGCGCAGACAACAGTCTTCTCACCACTAATCTCGCGAAGAACGTTTTCTTTCACATTAAGTAGAATGCAACATAAAACCCTTTCTTAAAGATCTTGTTTCTCCTCTTCTTTTATCTTTTTGGGTAATTTATTCTCCAAAACCTTTCACAGACCCTGCACTACTAATGAAGACTTTAGCTTAATCTTCTGCAACGTAAAGTTGGATCCTCCATCAAATTTTTCAATCTTATATTTTGTTGTTATAGACGCCATTGTGAAACCCTAATTGAAAAACCTAATTTCATAACCTAGGCTCTAATACCAATTTGATAGGATTTACTATGCAATGTATCACCAATGCTCAAGCACAGAAAAAAATAAAAGGTATAAAAGAAAAATAACACAAGATTTAATGTGGTTCAACAATTGTCTACGCCCATAGGCACCACAAGAGAAAAGAGTTTCACTATAACAAAAGGGTTACAGATTTTCAGATTGTCTTTTGTGTAGTCCTAGTAATCTATTTATAGGGAACAGATAGATTTACTAGATAATGGGCATAATGGGCTCATTTACACAATACTAGTCCATGACACAAGATTGTACTTGTAGACACGATACACTGTCACGATATTACATAATTATTCGACTCATACTCAACATGCAAAGTACTTAACAAGAAACATGAGAAAGAATGTATATTGTCAAAAAAATATGTTGAATGTTGATTCTTCACTACCAACAAATATCCTGGTTTTCAAGAAGTGAGAAACTCACTTCTTATAATAAAACCAACAGACGGTTATTCCATTTTTAACTGTCAGACAATTACTTAATGAAGATCATTCCTTATTAAATTTTCACTCTTAGGAACCATCACCCGGTATTATTTTATTTTAAAAAGTAATCTTAAATCTTTATATTTTGTTTAAGTTGTTTATTTTTTAATCTAATCCTTCACAATATTCAGAATTAAACCTAGTATCTATACAATTACCTTCATGATACATATTTTATCTACTAGTCTATTATTTTCTTTATGATTACTTTTATTTGACTAATATTGACGATAGTCTGATACATCTATAAAACAAGTGGCAGTCCAACTCAATGGAGAAATTCCAACAAACCATCTTTATGTATAAATAGCACAAAAAATATCAATAAATAACACCAAGAATTCATAAGCATAATTATCACTTTTATATAGGTTTTATTCAACTCTCAAGTTTTTATTTCTAAAATGATTTATTTTTTCCCAAATATCAATAAATTTGTTTTCCAAATGCATTGTAAAGTATTTTATTCTTAATTAAAAATTTACTTTACTTTATAATTATAGTATGGTTATATTTTTTTGTTGGATCTTATGGATAATAAATATCTAATGATGATTAAGAATAAGATCATAATTATAATATCATTCTTATAACTTATAAGGGTGAGAGAGTACTTTTATAATGTACTATGTGTATGAATGATTTAGGGGGGCACAACAAACCATATTAAATAAGAATCCATGCTAATTAGACAAAAAAATATTCTGATTTGAAGGATTAAAGTTGTGGAAGTGGAAGTGGAAGCGGAAGAAGATGATATGATTCACTTCAATCTTGGTGGCAGGTAGATTTTGGGATAGAGTCCTAACAACAAAGTCCGTTTTGGATCTCCCGGATGAGGAAACTATCCAATGTGTTTCGTCGAAAATTGTAAAGAGGACCTTTTAGTGCAAAGGATTCATAAAGCTTTAGTCTTCAAGAAGATGCAGAAATTTTGTCAACAGTGCAGCAAGTACCTCTTCTTCTATCCAATTTATTTCACCTAATCTCTCTCATCATAACCAGATCATGATATGCATATGTTTTGGTATGTCAACTATGGTCAAAATCTTACTCAACTTTTTAAACCTATAAAATTTATCTTCCAGATCTTGTAACCTTTAATGAAAATAATTATCCCTAATTATTTGCAGGTATGGCAATGCTAACATTTGGAATACCTTCATAGATCTATTTGACTATTTCCCATTAACTACATTGGTTAGTTTAAACTTTTGTACTTAATTTTTATTCTCTTATTGCATTTGTTGGTTTGTTTTTCGTTAATGAATCAATGAAGTGAGCTATTTTAAAATCGTATGTGAAATTTGAGATATTTCTGATAGCAAATATCGGGGGTAAGAATTGGTCATTACTATTTCAACTTTGATAATTTGGGATGGTTAAATTTCACTTTCTTTGTTTAAGTTTAGAGTTTAGACTTAGCCAGCCTACTCAGTTCTACTTTTATGGTGCTTCCAAGTGAATTTGGATGAGTTTTAAGTATACAGACTATAATTAATCTCTTTTGCGTATAAAGTGTGCAGTTAATGTACAAGAGATAAAAATATAGTGGTAGAGATTGGATAAGACTGCATTTTCTACTTCAGAACAGTAAAGATATGGCTGTAGAGATCGGATATGGATGCATTTTATACTTTAAATATTTAATATGGTTGTGTTTTATTATCAATATCTTACGCATTAACAACAAATTGAATAAACTTATGTTCCGCAGACGAAGCAAACATAAGACCAATTCGCTAATTAAGATATTAATATATTTGCTACATAAACATTTATCTAGTTGAGATATTTGTATCCTTAAAGTTTGTAAAAATATGTTACATTATCAAGTTGAGATCTTTTTATCCTTAGAGTTTGTAATAATATGTTTATGTAATTGTAAGGATTTATTACCATTAGAGTTATGTATTTTTCAACTCTGAACATGATAAAAAGATAATGTTTTACATGAGTATATATCATACAAATATTATCATATTTTATATGATCTGTGCGTTGCGGGGAATGTTTCTAGTAAAAGCTAAAATAAATATTTATTCAATATTAAATAATGGGAAAGTTACTATTTTAGTATCTCATTCATATATTTTTATTTAAAATATTAATTTATATTAAATTATGTGACATGTATATTTTTGACAAAAAAGTTGTTTAAATGTTTGTATCTTTTAAATCGTAATTAAAAAAATTGAAAGTATTATTGGTTTTGTTTTATTAAGACGAACAAAACTAAATGATGAAGTTCAAAATCTTCATCAAGACAAAAACCTTTTACAAAATTAAAAAAAAGATAAGGGAGAGTTTTTGTGAAAAGATAAAATAATTAAAATCATAAATTTGAGATCCCCTCTTAAAGTACTTCTCCTTTATACAGATACATTTAAGATTTTTAGTCTCCTAAATAGAGTACTTAGATTCTCCTCGTGACTCTCGTCTTGCAACTCTCGTCTCGTGTATCTCGTCTCGTGTATCTCGTCTTCTGCCTCTTGTTTCACATATCTCATCTCGTGACTCCTATTTTGCGTATATCGTCTCACATCTTTTGTCATGTGTCCCTCAACTAGCGTCCTGTGTACCGCGTGTATCGTCATGTTTCTCTCGTATCTCATATCTCACATCTCTCGTCTTTCATATCCCGTCTCTCTTCTGTTGTCTCCTATCTATCGTCTCGTATCTCGCGTTCCTCATATCGCGTTTCTCGTTTCTCGTCTATCGTGTCTTTCATCTCTCGTCTTGCGTCTCTCGTCTCAAGCATCTCTCAATTAACATTAATTTGACATCTAGAAAAATAAAATTAAGGATATCAATAATTGACCTAGTTTTGTTCATCTTAAAAATAATATCGATGCTAGGTTTGGATTATTTTGTTTCGAGTTACCGATTATAAAAGGATAATTAAGGTGTTTAATGATTTCGTATAAAAAAAACATTTTGGCTTATAAAAGGATATTTCACGTGTTTAATGATTTTGTATAAGATATTTGGGGTAACTAGATCCAAAATAGAGTACTTAGATTCTCCCAATAACTAAAAAAATGTAACATGCATCGCCGCGGTGGAAGAACTAGATCGGAAAAAGCGCCGCGGTGGAAGAGCTAGATCGGAAAAAATACAGATAATTTTAGTTGTAAGATATCTAATGACACCATCAATAAAGTTGATACAACATTCAGAGAGAAATATATCAAATATCTGGAATTCTTTTTTTTTATTATATGGATAATCCAATCCGTAGAGGTTATGATTAGGAATTGTTGATCATCATTCTCCGAATAAAAGGTAAAAGATAATCGATTTGAATTTGGTACAGCAATTCAAAATCTTAATAAAAGAAATGTTTGTTATCACATGTATGTTTTTCATGAAAAAATATCAATTGAAATAATTTCTTCAAACAACGAAAGAATGAGTCAATTATTCTTGAAAAATAAAATAAAATTAGATAGGTGTGATAATGAAAGTTATAAATAGAAGAATAATTTGCTTCTCAATGTTCATTGATATTTGAATCTTTAAAAATTAAAACAATCATTTGTTCGAAGTCACTTCGAATTCGAATCGACCTAGTGGGGTCTTTTGTAGTACTCTTTACTTACAAACTGAGGTCCAATAACTAGATATTCAGCTCAGCTCAGCCTGGCTATAAGCCAGCACTTCGATGAAAACATTTCAAATCTAAATTAAAAAGAAAAAGGCATATATAAATATCTAACGTTCTCAATCTCACTTCTTGAGTCGATCTAAATTACAAAACAAAACATATTTAATTGTTGCTTTAAACCCCTAGAGAAGTTTAGCGGATGAATGGTCTTCAATGTTATCTTTGCTTGGAAGAGAAGTAGTAGAGGAATCATTCCAAGGCGCATCCATCGACATGGTTCTTTGCATTTGTGTGCCCTGAGAAGAGATAGAGACTTGTGTTTGGCTGTCTTGTGATAATAACTCGAATGCTTTGAATCTTGCATCAGGGTTCATGCCATCACGCTTGATTATCGGTGCTTCAACTGGAATTTTTCCTTCGAGCATGCTCACCGCAGACGACATAATTGGCCTTAGTGTGGGAGATGGGTTGGTGCATAAAAGAGCCAAGTTGATCATCCTTAGCGCTTCCTTTTTCGGGTAATGTTTACCGAGATCCGGATCTACAAGCTCTAAAAGGTTTCCTTGCTCTTGTAGAACATAAGCCTATAAGAGATGCAATATATGACTCAGATAAGTTATGAACTTTGAATTTAATATATAAAGGTAATGTATTGGCGGTAAAATCTTGTCATTCAGCCAACTGATTCTGTCGGATCTGGAAAAAAATCAGGTACAGACAAGAACTTTATGTCCAACATCGGGGTTAAGGTCAACCATATCTGTTCCTCATTGTATGAAACAATGTGGGAATTCAGAAAATCATGTGTTTGAAATCTGGGTCCGGGACTAACAGAACAGACTATTAGTTACTACAAAGATTAGTCTGATCCAAATTCGACCCGTCATGCACATTTTACCACGCTAATTATGGTTTCTCAAAAATACAAATTTATAAAATAAATTACGAGACAGAAATATAAATTACCCAATCAAGAAGATAAACAAACTCCTCTTTTGGCCTGTAGTTGGTGTTGCTCTTCCCGCTGACGATCTCTAAACAAACAACGCCAAAGCTATAGACATCGGCTTTGTCTGTCAAATAGCCTCTCATTGCATACTCTGGAGCCATGTAACCTCTAATTTAAGTAAAAGGAATGTGTAAGTCAATCCAAATTCAATTCAATAAAAATGCAAACATCGGGAAAAAAAACATGACAAGGGAGAAATACTAACATGGTTCCTGCTATTCGGGTACTAATGTGAGTATTCTCATCTTCATCAAGTTTGGCTAAACCGAAATCAGAAATCTTGGCATTAAGGTCCTTATCGAGAAGCACATTTGTTGCTTTAATGTCCCTGTGAACAATTTTCAACCTTGACTCCTCGTGAAGATATGCAAGACCTTTTGCTATTTGAATACAAATTCTGTTTCTTGTCGGCCAATCCAAGTGAAGCTTTTGGTCTTCTTTACCGAAAAGCGCACGTGCAAGGCTGTTGTTCTCCAGGTACTCGTATACAAGCAACAGCTGGTTTCCTTCGATACAACAACCGTATAGTTTTACTAGATTCGGGTGCTGTAGTGCGGATATCATGCCTATCTCGTTCACAAACTCACGGTTCCCTTGTTTTGATTTAGCGGATAGTTGCTTCACGGCAATCACCTTACCATCCGATAGTTCACCCTAAGATCGATAAACACACGGGATATCATGTTCTGTTTCTTTCTCATTTATTTTGATAAGTCATAAAATATCTTGCATTACCTTGTAAACAGGTCCAAAACCCCCTTCCCCAATCTTGTTTGCTGGATCAAAGTTATTAGTAGCCGTTTTAATGTGTCTCAAAGCGAAATAACCTGTTTGCATGTCAAGTGCACGAAGTTCTGTGGGAACAAGAGATATTATGTATTAGTGAAATGGACTGTAAATTAGCAACCTGGACAAAAGTTACTAATATTACCTTTGTCTTCAAGATCCTTTCCACCAAAGTAGCCCAGCTTCCAAAGAAGTAGCAAAAGCAACACGACAACCACAACTGAAGCAGCAACAATACCGAGAATAACTCCGATCGATAGTCCTGTGCTTACCTTAAAGTCTAGATTAAGCAGATAAATTAACCAGCTTAGATTATCAATTCGATGGATAAAATAAATGTATATTGGTTGTAATAAACTTACTCGGTGTGACAGTAATAGCTGATATAAGAGGTCCATAGACACCCCTGTCAGGTATAGCAGTAGTTCCTTTTCCTGACCAAAGCAAGTGTATCTCCAATGTGCTTCCATCCACGGTAATGTTATTGAATTCATCGGTAAATTGCTTACCCACACCACCGGCCTTCTCCGCAATATTAAACTCCTTCCTAACCAATACACCCTGGGGGAAAATGTCATATCAGAATTCAAGAACCATAACACGAAAATAAAAACTATTAAGGTTAGAGTAGGGACATTTATGACCCCAATGAATTTTCGAGTAGATCCATAAACAAAAACCGTGCTGGATTTGAGTCATATAGTTTCTTTTATTCAACCGGAAACCAAAACAATCCTTAACAGAGTAAGAAGAATATAAGCATACTTGAATATATATGTCGAAAACTCGTCTCCCAAGGCTGGTAAATGTCTTGTCGTCGGTATACATTATTTCGGCGAAATGGAGTTTTACATTGTAACTTCCTTTAATCATACATAGACCATAGTACTTGAGTGAGTTTGAGGAAAGACGGGCCGTATTGTACAATTCTGGTTGTCCGGCCATGTTCAGTCTAACATTGTTGGCTAAATATGGAGCGTCGTCATTTCCTGTAAAAATGCCTGTACTGCTGTACGCCCAATCTCCCATTGAAGCGAAAGTTGACGGCCCAGCCTGGTTTAAGTCCTCTTCATATGCTTTCCCGTCAAACACCATCCTGCTTCCTCCACAGTTAATAAACAAAGAATGATCTGCGAAAATAATGGAAATGACAGTTTAGTAGATTTAATAATTGGACTGTAACATGCATGCACATATATGCAATGTGGTTAAACTTACGTGTCGCCTTTCCAGGGCAGGGAAGATCTTTTTTTAAGCACCAAGGAAGTCTGCCAATTGAAATAAATTATGTTTTGAAGAATATTTATACTTGTATACACAAACTTAGCCAAAGCCTATTAAAAACCGAATGCTGGAAGCAAAAAACTTACGAATGGTTATTCGTCGATGATAAGTAACCTGAGATAAAGTTCCTGTTAAGTGATAATAGAGAAAGAAAAAATTAGGCTCAAACACGTAATTAGGCTCAATCATAAAGCTAATGGATCGAAAAACTTACTGAGACATACTGGTGCAACTAATTTGAGGTGGGTTTGTAAAATTGTTGTATGATAAATCGCTGCAATAATTTGTATAAAGGAAATAACAATGAACATTATTGGATCGAATATAGTGATGTGAAAGAGTAGAAGTATGAATGAGAAAACTTACTAGGCCCTTTGGTTCTTCTTCGGTAAGAATTGAGGAGCTGTTCCGCTCAGTGAATTATTTGTCAAAAACCTAATAAGATATCACCTTTTTAGTTCGATTGACCGTGAGAAAACTAAAAAAACATTTGATTGAAACTTACATATACTTCATGTCATTCAAACCATCAAATGTTGCAGGAATTGGACCGGTCAATTGATTGAAGCTCAAGTCCCTATAGTTACAAATAGTAAACATCACAAAAACAAGCAGAAACTGGTACGCAAAACAGCAAAACGAACATAATTTAAACCATCATAAAACTTACAAATCAGTCATCGAACTCAATTGTCCTATGTGGTCTGGGATTGGACCGGTAATTAAGCAATTCTTGAGTGTCCTGTGTCGTAAAACAAAAGATAAAAACAAACTTTAAAATTATAAAATAATACGAAATCTAATTATTGTAGTGAATGAAATCTGAATAAACCTACAATTCTTTCATGCTCGTCATATCCTTCAAATTAGGGAAAGTAGAAGCCGGTCCACTCAAATCAGATATCCTCCTGAAAGACAAGAAACATACAACAAAAGTTCTGGTTAGCAATTACCCAAATCCAAAGGTTCTATAATACTTTTGAATCGTAAGTAACGACGTATATTTCCTTACAATAGTTTTAATCTCGTTAGAAGTGATATGGAAGAAGGAATAGGGCCTTGCATGTTTGTACCCCGCATATTCCTATAGAAAAATCGAAAAAACGGACAGAATGTCAAAATGTATAAACAAGTTATATTTATATTAATGGAACAAAAACAATAGAATACATACAAAGTGTCTAGTTTGGTCAAGTTTCCGATAAAATCCGGTATCTTTCCCGATAATGAAGTACCATCAATCCGGCTGTCAAAAAAAAATGATGTTAGAATTTCCTTAACATATGTTGTGAAATCCAGTTATACATACAAGTCAAGTTTACTTACAAATCAGTTAAGTTCTTCAATTTGGAAAAGGATTCTGGTATAATTCCCGTAAAATTATTTGCAGATAGCAGACTACACAATTGTCAAATAACAATCACTCAATTAGCTTACAAAAATAAATCGACAAATTCAACCATAAATCCGATTGATAAATTAAAGTTCAACAAAATCTTACAGTCTTCTCAACGCGGCCAAATTTCCAAGTCTTGAAGGAAGTTGCCCGGTAAACAGATTATTTTCTACAATTCTACAAAGTTCAACTCTAATTATAAACAACCAAACAATATAAAGAAGTATTGAGTTATAAGACTGGGGTGCATGGCTTACAGTTCCTCAAGTGTAGTTATATCTCCGATTTCAGGAGGAATTGGACCACTTAACCGGTTTCCCAAGAGCGATCTGTGACAGCAGAAATAGTTATAAGTCACTACAGAAACACAAAAGAGATGGACGATAGAAAATTAAAACAACTTACAGAATACGTAGCGGAATTCGAGTTAAAGTTGTTGGTAGAGATCCGTTGAGGTAGTTTCGAGTAAGATCACTGTAAATCACACAAGCCATTTCTCTTTGTTTACAATCAAGCTCAAACAAAAGCATTTGAATTATTTCTTGGACGGCAAGGCACTTACATTTCTTGCAGATGAGTAAGATTTCCAAACTCCGGTGGTATAATTCCAGGTAAATTTTGACCCTTAAGCTGTCTATTTGCCCCAAAAAAGATCAAATGAGAATAAAAAACAGGTATTCAATCTTATAACTACAAGTTTTTATCTAGCATGCATAAAATTTTAATATATACAAGATCGATAAGTATTTGCACGAAAAAGAGAAGAAAGGACATACATATTAGTGACATGGCAAAGAGTCTTATTGTTGAAAGTGCAGTCGCAAGTAAAATTGCTACGGCTCACAGTCGTTTGGTTGAAGCTCCATCTGCCATCGGTACACGAAGTTTGCTCGACATTCACCGTTTTGTTTTGCAGTTTTGTCATTATTGTTCGAAGAATTTGCACTATTACAAGCTCAAACAAACAAAATGTGAATAGATCAACAAATATTCTGCAACAATATATAAATATTGGACAAAAAAATTCTATAATATATGTATATATAATGATCCGTCTAGTATGAGAGTATTTCATATTAACCTCATGAAATTAATTTCGATTGTTAGATTAATATTTAACCGGTCTAGATCTTCGACAAAGATGTTTGCCTTCCCACATGTGACATGGCTGGCAGCTGGCTTGATGGTCAAACATGTTCAACTACAATAATATCGTCTTACAAAAATAAAATAAAATATCTATATTATTATATATAAACACACTAGGATTAAGACAACTCTCCACGACAGCAAAGGTGGACAAAAACAACACACAACTAAAACATTGGTAAGAAATATCAATGCCTCCTCTATTATTGGTACTGTTTAGCAATTATTTTAATATAAACTCAACTTGCTACATCTATTTCACAAAATATTAAATAAACTAAAATTCTATATTTTTTTGAGTTGACTGACTGGGTACATCTTTTATGACATAGGATAAACATGTAATTATATAAAAATACAAACTTGAGGAAAAATAAATTATCAGTGTTTTCATTTTTATATTTCTAAATTCTAAATATATCTGTTGAGAATATTTAAAAATTTAAAGCCAAACAAATGAATAAAATTACGCTTGTTGGAAAATACAAATATGATTTAATAGAGGTGGATAAAAATAATTATAACAAAGTTTAAGGGAAATTTCAACCGGTAAAAATGAATATCCGAAAAGTAGGGTGACAGCATGGGTCTACATGAGTGGACCAATTTTAATCCTTGTATTTCTTATATATATGACAGTAAATGCCTTTATTTATTTTAGATATTCAACAATATCCTAAATTAAAACATAATAAACGTATACAGATTAAGATTAACACACAACATGTCCTTTACTTTATACAGGAAACACAGTGCACTGTTTGAATTTAATGATTCAACAATCACCTACTTCAATAAAGAAAGAACACTTCTTCAAATCATTTTAAAATTGATGTTCAATCCATAAATCATTAGGGCTAATCGTATATTGATAAACTCGTCCAACTTCATACTGTAGTATGTAGTGTAGGATTCAATTCAATTTCAGAATAACTGTCAAAAATCGAATGAAATCAAAATTGGAATGGAACGTTGTTCGGAGAAATGTCTATCTTTCTAAACTAATTTTTTGTTAATCGATGAACAAAAAAACAATATCGTATGATAAATTTATACAGATTTGGTCGGATTTTCAATCTCGAAGAAATTTAGAACAGTTAAGTGCAACTAAGAACAGAAATCGCAGACAGAAGATGAAAACTGATAGCAACAAGAAGATCTCTGTTGAGATGTTAGTACCTTCTCGTAGTGGTAAAAGTTGAGCATCAGATCCAAAATTCGAAAACCAACTCAAAAACACGAAACTCGAAGCAAGAAGAAAGATAGTTCTAGTGACCGATAAACTAGGAGTCATTTTGGTTGTCTAGGACCAGACACAATCTTCTTTCTATCCTTCAGTTGCCTATGGTGGGTTTTTTCACATATATAAAGTAAGAGAGAGAGAGAGGAGAGAGAGAGAGAGAGGAGAGAGAGAGGAGAGAGAGAGGTTATAAAAAAATCCTAATTGTTAAAGAAAAAGGAGTTGGGAGTTCAAAAATATATGAGAAATAAAGACAAGAAAATTCGTTGGCTGATAATAGAGACAGTCTTAAATGAGCCGCCGATAAGGACTCTTTCGTTCCGGTGAAATTTGCCGTGGTTTAGAGCAAACACGGCACAAGCCGACGACAACTTTGATTACTTTATACTACATAAAAACGTCTCTAGCTATTGCACTTTTAATATGGATAAATTATAATAAAAAATTATACTTTTATTTGAGTTTTAAAATAGTTCTTATATTTAAAATTGTTAGCATAACTTTTTCTATTAATCCTACACAAATTTACATAAAACTTAAAAAGATCAAGTCTTTTGTAAGATCATATAATTATGTTATTGTAAAAGAGATCATTGTCTTAGTGTTTATAATTTAGTTTTTTTAAAGCAATTAAATATTTAAATTTTATGGGCTATAGGTCTATAAGGTTTATAATGAGATTAGTTATAATTTTATAGTTTTTAGTATTATAACCTGTGATATGGAGATTATTTTATTTTATTTTGTTCTGTTTGATTTTATTTTATTTTATTTATAATCTATTTTTACCTTTTATTTTATTTTTTATTTAGATTTTTATATTTAACAGTTTATATTTTTCTATTTTTATGAAAAAATTATAATTTTGGTTTTTAAAACAATTTATTTGTATTTTTTGTTTTATAGATTAACTACATCATTATATTTAACTTAGGGACCAATTCAGTTGGTTTATTGTTAAAAAAATGGATAAAAATAAAATATTATATATAGCAATATATTTCAAAAAAGAAACATTTAATATATCAATGCGGATTGCTTTTATTTATATGGATTCCTTCTTATAATATAGGGTTTAGAGTTAGTTTTAATTTATGTAACGTTTTAACAACTTAGATTCTTCTATCACTCTTCCCAAAAAACTGTGGATAGATTTCGGAGAAGATGATGGATTCAAGCAACCTATAATATACTTTGATATGCTCAACTATTGTAATTCTTGCAAACATCTTCGACATTTTTCATCTACCTACAAAAGAACCTTAATGGACCAAAGAGGTTAGTTCATATCCACTCAAAATCAACAAATAACAATGGGTTATGAAAAATAACTTTTCCAATTTCAAAATTGATCACATTATACGATCTCTAAATCAAACTAGTCAATCAATCATAAAAATCTCCATGACCCTGTGAAAATCCTCCAAGTGTTTATGAAATTGCTAATGACTCCATTTTCCAATCCATAGAATACTTTATCCAATTACCATATATCTCCAACCTCCCTAATGAAATCATCCAAAATGAAATCATTAATCAATCAAACCAACCCCGTTTCTAATTAGTTAATACATCTAGTTTTCCTACTGAAAGCATTCTTAAATGAAATTAATCGTGTTTTCCAAACTATAGAATTAGCTTACAAATTCACAATCCTTCAGGATATGGTAATGCCCAACAAGGATCATTATCCTTCTAAATCTATCCACTATGGTAGTCTTCCCCTTTCACCAAAAAATCACCTTGATACCCTCGACCTTAATAAATCTGTCTTAGTGGAACTTGAAAAAAATTAAATATGTTAAATACATATCTTGAAGATTAACTAGATCCAAAAACAAAATATTGATTCCCTCAATCAGGCCCAATTTCTCCAAATGATCAACCAGATCCTCCAAAACATCCTCAAAATGACCATTTCCATTCTTTGTTGATATGCCAGAGGCATTGGAAATAAAAGAATTGTCAGAAGAATCAATTTTATCACCAAAGATGAAAATCTTGATTTCATTAATATTTAAGATTCAATGATTTCAAATCACAAAATTAATTCTTTTTAAAAAAAATTGGGTTCAATTCCAACTTTGCTAATATCAACAATAAAATCTGGATTTTATGGAAAATAAAAATTCACATCAACGTTTTAATCAATCATGAGCAGTTTGTTCACATGAACATCACTCTTGTAACAAGAAGTTTTTAGTTACTATCATATATACCAAATGTACCAAAATCTAGTGACTTGATCAATGAAATCATCTCAAAGATATTTCTATCACCAACAAAGAATGGCTCATTGATGGTGATTTTAATGTTATCTTCAATGTCACTAAACAACTCATAATTTACTGTTATTTAAAGAATCCAGGATACACCGGATCCAAATTCACTTGGTCTAATAACTCCAAATGGAAAAGGCTTGACAAAATTTTAATCAATGACAAATCGAGAAATTTCTTTGACATAACAAAGGTGAAGCATCTAGCCAAAGTTGGCTCAGATCATTCTACTTTGTGCATTACCATCTCTACTCTCTATTCTAAACCAAAACCTTCATTCAAATTTCAAAATATATGGCTGATCCACAATGATTTTCTTAATTTTTTTGAAACCAATTGAAACCTCTTTATCTTTGGCCCCCTCTTACTGTTTTTTGGTGCAAATTGAAAAAACTTAAAACTTATCTCAAAATTTGGAATTCTGAGACATTTGGTAATATATTTGATAACATTTTCAACTTTGATATCAGTTTTCAGCATGTTGAACATTATGTTAAAATCTTAAATAACTCTGAAAACCAAATTAAGTTATCAAAAGAAAAAGTTATTTATTTCAATCTGCATTCTAGAGAAGAGATGTTTTGGGAGCAAAAAAACTCTTCAAATTGAGCTAAAACTAGCAACAAGAACACTAAATCTTTTCATAATTTTGTTTAAAAAGACAAAAAAATAGAATTCATGGTATTATGATTAATGATCAATGGTCAGAAGATCAATCTCAATTTGTATTTATGGCCATTGATCATTTCAGTAATCTTTTAACTTGCAATGCAAGTATCTCCCATCTTGATGATTTTAATGATCTTATCCCTAAAGTTTTAACTGACCTTGATAATAAAACATTTATTTTACCTCCTAGTGATGATGAAATCCTCCTTAACATTAAATCCATAAACACCAACAGTGCTCCTGGATTTGATGGATTCAACTCCAGGTTTCACACTGTTTGTTGGTATATTATTAAAACTAATTTATGTAAGGCTATCATAGATTATTTCAATGGCTATTATGCCCCTCGTGGCATATATACCACTGCCACTTGCTTACTTCCTAAAAACGAATCTCCCTCATATTGGCATGATTATTGACCAATAAGTCTGTAATGTCTTCAACATGATCAATTATAAAATCATCATCACTAGATTTTCTTATATCCTCCCTAAAATAATCTCCCATGAGCAGGGTGGGTTTATTATCAACAGGGACATTAAGGACAACATTATTATCACTAATAAGCTAGTCCATCACATAAAAAAATAGAGGTGGCTATATCATCGTCAAACTAGACATGGCTAAGGAATTTTACAAAGTTTATTTCAACTTTATCTTTGCTATAATGAAATTTTTTGATTTTAATGACAACTTTCTAGATTTATTAAAAAAGGCATCAATAATGTTAACTTCTTTATCCTTATAAATGGTACTCCCCTTGGTTATTTTAAATCCAGCAATGGTGTTATGGAATGTGACCTTTTATCACCCAACATTTTTGTCATTGTTGAGTAATATCTTTCAAGAGGTTTAAAAAGTCTTTTCAACTCGAACAACTTTATGTACTACTTGTTACATAGTGAACAAAAGAAGAAAAGAGAACGGCTAGGGTTTCGTTTTATTTAGAAAGTGTATATTACATAGAGTTTAAATCTATTATTTATAGATAAACTATATGGGCTAATGGGCTAAGGCCTTATATCTCTAACACCCTCTCTCAAACTCGCCATGCTTATTCTTGCATTGGGAGTTTGTTACACAAAATAAAAGAAACAAAATTGAAACATCAACGAATCAAAACAAAATATCAAAACCAAAATCGAAACGTCAAAAACCAAAAAATCAAACTCCAATCTTCAAGCTCCAATCGTTAAGCTCCAATCTCCAAACTCCAAAACTCAAAACTAATCCAAACGAAATCCAAACACCAAACAAATCTAAACGAAGTCAAGCAAAGCCAAACAAAGCCAAAACAAAACTAAACAAGTCCAAACGAAGCCAAACGAAGCCGAACCAAGCCAAACGAAGCCAGAACAAAGCCAAACAAATCCAAACGAATCCAAAACAAAGCCAAACAAGTCCAAACGAAGTCAAAACGAATCCAAACGAAGCCAAACTAATCCAAATGAAATTAAACGAATCCAAACAAAGCCAAACGAATCTAAACGAAATCTATAAACGAAGAACGACATCTAAACACCAAAACGAAATCCAGACGAAATCTCAATGCCAAATACCCAAACTAATATCCAAAAACCAAAATAAATTCAATTTCCAATTTCTAATTTCTAATTACCAATTTTAAATTTCCAAAATCAAAATCAAAATCAATTTGAATTCACGGTTTTACCAACAAGACTGCTGCACTGTTCCAATTGTGATTTCTCCCAAACCGTAGCACCAAATCATAATCCGACAAGTCATATTGAAGGGTTGGATGTCCCGAACATGTTCTCCAAAAGTCAGTAAAAATGGACATCGTTTGTCTTTCGATTGGACCGTTTTATTGGAGCTGCACACAGCAGATCCAAAAACTGAAAACTATATCTATTCTGACGAAAAGCAGATCGAAATTTCCAACACAAATACAATCGGAAAAAAAATGAAATCACACAAAAGAAGATCCAAAACAATATCAATACATAATCCAAAATTGTCGAACAGATCCAAGATTTCCAAATAAATCAAATTCCAAACCGAAATCCGATACTACGAAATTAAATACCTGGTAGATCTACAAAACAGGGGGATCGCGACGGTTCCCCGATGAGATCAACCTGGCTCTGATACCATGTTACATAGTGAACAAAAGAATAAAAGAGAACGGCTAGGGTTTTGTATTATTTAGAAAATGTATATTACATAGAGTCTAAATCTATTATTTATAGATAAACTATATGGGCTAATGGGCTTAGGCCTTATATCTCTAACACTACTCTGCCAAAGGCCACCTCAAAATCCCTTGCATATTTTATGCTGATGATGTTATCATCTTCATGAATGGCTCTATAAATAACATAAAGAAAGTAATTAAGTTCTGTAATCACTACCAATCAATTTATGGTCATCTTATTAACACGAATTAGACTGTTTTTATTCCATTTGAAAACATGGATAGAAACAGAATTAATATCATCAAAAATATTTCTACTTTCTCTAATAGTACTCTTTTATTTAATTAGTTAGGTATTCGAATTCACAAATCCAATAACAAATATTATTATGATGACCTAATTGCTAAAATAAAAAACAAGATTCTTGAGTGGGATAACAAATCCTTATCTTTTGGAGGAAGATTGACATTAGTTCAATCTGTTCTCATGGTCATCCTTATTTTCTTCATGCAAAGCAATCTCATCCCTAAATCTACTATTACCATAATCAATAATTTAATGAATAATGTTTTTGGAGGGTTGTCAATAAACTGACAACCCTATCATCTGGTCTAATTGGTCCTCTCTTTGCAACATTTTTGAGGAAAATAGACTGAATATCAGAAAGCTTTCTAATATCTAAGACACTTTCTCCCATCTCCTCTGGTTTTATTTTATAGAAAATAATTCTCTATGGGCACAATTGATGCACTCCATCTACTGTCCCACTTCTCATCATCTCCAAATTAATATTAAGCATAATGACTCTAAAATCTAAAAAAGAATGGTCAAAATCAGTACCACTACTGAGAAATATATCAATTGGAATATTGGTAAAGGTCATATCCATTTCTGGTTAGATAAGTGGAACAATAACCAACCATTTTTACCATTTTCTATCCATGAAAGTAATAATTGGTATAAAGGTACTTTGGTTTATGAGTTTTAGATTAATGGCTCTTGGAACATTGATCTTCTCAGAAACCATGAACTTTCCCTCTGATACTAACATGATGTATACAATCTCTTTATCCAATCACAATGAAGATATTTTGATTTGGAAGCTTTTAAATGATGGTTCTATTTCTTTTTAAAACCTCACAGACTTTTAGAACAATCCACCATAAATCAATTATCCATTCCAAAATTTGGAACAATATCACCCCTAAAAAATGATCCTTCCTTTTATGGAGACTTCTTAATGACTTCATATATAAATGGACAACATCCTTGAGCATAAAAAAATTCCCCATTTCATCAAAATGACAGGTCTGCTCCAACTCTAAAACAACTACTCATCTTTTCGTAGAATATTAAATATCTTGGGAAGTATGGAAATACTTCGCATGATTATTTAGTATTCTCATTAACCCTAATTTATCTTTCAATCATAAGATTAATCTCTAGTTTATGTCAACGATTAAAAATATTCATGTAAGAACAATATCATTTGTTGGACCATTTGGTCTGCTGGAAACAATCCAAGCATAAAGTAAAACATGTTCTTCCAAATACTTAATAAACAAAATCAAAGCTTATCTTTTTAACTTAGATTTCTCCAATTTGTTCAAATATTCTTATTGGACCAATGACTCCAAAGAAGCCAAAGATCTTGGTTGTTTCAACCATTTCAAACCTTGTAAGGTCCATATATTAGTTAAATGGATCCCTCCCTCTTTTAACCAAATTAAATTAAATTGTGATGTTGCTTGTTCTCTAAATGGAGAGTCTAACAGTGGTATTATTAGAGTTAAGTTTGGTTTCCTTATTAAAGCTTTTGGTTATATCTATGGTAAAATTATTGCTTTAATTGCTGAGTTTAAAGCTCTATTTGATGGTTTATTATATTATTTCATCAATAATATAGCTAGAGTTGATATTGAGATTGATTCCATTTTAATTATAGAAATGTTTGGTTCTCGTTGTGCTCATTGGTTTCTTTTACCTTTAATGAACTGCTGTAGGAAGTTAATAGGTTCTTAAATGACAATTAAACATATTTTTAAGGAACAAAACCTAGATGCTGATTGAATTTCTAAGTGAGTTTTTAAAACAAAAAGTGATTGTGACTTTATTTCATATAACTAATATCCTTCTCTTAAAGTTATTATTTATCTTGAAAGCATTGGTTTAGCCTATTTAAGATTACCTAAATAATATAATGCATGTTAACGTTGATTGGCAGGAAAGTACTGACCATTTTTTTTGTATACTTTCTATCTTTTGTAGGTTATTTTTGGTTTTTTCTAGATTTTCAAAGTTTTCAAGATCTGGAATGCATATATAGTTACGGCTCTTCGTTTTCTTATATTCTCCAGTCTTATTAGCTCCAATTTGTACTTATCTATTTAAGATTTAAACATTTCTCCTTTTGTAATTACTTCAAATTAATAGAATCATCTCTTTGCTGGAAAAAAATATACAATCAAAAAATTTAATAATGGAAAAGTTATTGTTTACGACCAAAACCAAAAACCTATTATGGATAAAGGCCTAACAAAATTAACCAATTTTATGCTTAGAATAGCATTACATATAAATTCAGCAAACACATGTACACATTCCATTTCCTTTATTTATTTTTTATTTTTTAATTTTAATGGTTCATATCTTTTAAACCGTAACTTGGAAAAAAAATCCAAAAATACCATTAATTTTGTTTTCTAAGACAAACAAAAGTAGATCCGTTCATGATATCTTTTGATTTTTTTTTAAAAAAAATTATATTTTACACTGGTTTCTTATTATATGGTTTGCATCTATCATATTCCTTGTTTCGCATCTAACATCTATCATAGTTGGTCTAGTTTTTCATATATCATAGTTGGTTTGGTTTCACATCTAGCATCTGTCCTAGTTACCTGGTTTCACATCTAGCAACATAAAAATTAAAAAGGTTTCGCATTTAGAAAAGAAAAAAAAGGTTTTGCATCTTCTTTGTAAGACTCATCTTCTTCATTTACATTGTAAAAACTAAAAATATAAAAGTTTGTATCTTTTAAACCGTAACTCGGAAAAAAAATCCGAAAATATCATTGGTTTTGTTTTTTAAGATGAACAAAACTAGATCCATTCATGAGATGTTCTGAATTTGTTTAAAAATTTATATTTTACATTGATTTCTCATTATATGGTTTTGCATCCAACATCTAGTATCTATCATAGTTGGTCTGAATTCTCATGTATCATTGTTGGTCTGGTTTCACATCTAACATCTATCCTAGTTGGTTGGTTTCACATCTATCAGTATAAAAATTTAAAAGGTTTCGCATCTAGCAAAGCAAAATGTTTTTGCATATTCTTTGTCACAATCTGTCTTCTTCGTTTACACTTCAAAAATTTAAAATTTCGTAATTTTTAAACCGTAACTCGAAAAATAAATATGAAAATACCATAGGTTTTGATTTTTTTAAGATGAACAAAACCAGATCCATTTATGATATGTTTTGAATTTTATTTTTAATATATTTTACACTGGTTTCTTATTATATGGTTTCACATCTAACATATGCATGGTTCCGCATCTAACATATAACATCTATCATAGTTGGCATAGTTTCTCATCTAGTAGTAAAAACTAGTAAATAGCATTCTCATCTTTTCATCTATCATGTTTTGCATCTATCAGTACTTAAAGTAAAAAGGTTTTGCATATTCCAAACTTCATTTTTTTGTTCACGCTATAAACCCTTTCTCGAACCAAATTTTCCAGAAACACAAAAATACACTAAAAACAATCAAAGCCTTAGTGAAATATAATATTTAAACTAAAAAATCAAAGTCTTAGTAAAATATAGTATTTAAACTATAAAATCAAATTAATACAAGATGAAAACGAAAAATCACGAAAAACATAAATCGAGTTACCTAAAGAAATAAAAAATACAATAAACAGTCAAGTTACCTAAAAATAAATTGACTTAACTAAACATAAATCCGAAATCAAACGTGGAAATCAAATAAAAACACAATCGAAATCATAAAAAAATAAAATAAAAACAAAAAATCGAAAGGAAGTTGAATCGTTACTTGTTATTGTTATACTTTTGTAGATTATCATAAAACTAGAGAGAGAACAAAACTGGAGAAAAAAAGTTCAAGTAAAAAATTTGAAAATGTTTTATATAATTAATTAAGGGTATTTAGGGTATAGATTTTTCCAAATGTGGATAATTTGGTGCAATTGTTTGACTTCGGCTATGGTCACATTGGCCTTCTCGTGAGAGAATGGTATGTAATTTTTTTATTGGCTAACACATTTTATTGATAAATAATTTATAAAATAATAGCAAGTCAGAACCCCTAAGACATTATGTGGAAACTCATAAAAACTATCTGAATTGTTGAAAATAAATGTTTGTCATGGATGACCAATAGGAAATTCTCTGTGAGTGCATGAGGGTTCAACGACATTGAAAAATAATATGACTGTTGGAAATAATCTAAATAAATTGTTTGAAATAAATTAAGTAGATTTGTTATTATTTGGATAGGTAGCAGTTGTTTGTTTTTAGGCAGAACATGGGTAGTGCAGATGCTTGTTATTAGGCAGTTTATTTCTTTAAGTACAGTTTAGTATTTCCTTTCTGTTAAGCAAATTTATAGTAAGGTTTTTGTTTTCCATATCCACTTCATTACTTTTGCTTTATATTTGTGTGTGTATCCCGGTGTTTAAGACTTCAATGACTGGCCCATTCCAACTCTAATATTGGGCTCGCCTATAGGTAGAACATGGTGATATCAACAACAATCAAGGGATCTACTCCATGAATGATCTCGACAGTTTCTAAGATGACATTGTTCATGATTACTAGTCGTTTATTCTTCAGATCGTGCTTGGGAACGTCTACTGTGAAGCGTTTTCTCTCGTGCGTGATGTTTTTCACGTTCGTGATGTGATAGTTGGTCGCGGCATGACGAGCAGTCAGCAGCTGGTCGTTAACATCTCATTGAGATAGAGGAAATATCCTTCTTCTATATGATCTTGTTTGTCTATACTATGTATTTTAAACCGCGGTCTTTGTCGACCTGCGGTTCTAGAGATAGATAGTGCTTGTGTTAGGGGTTTGACGATGGTGATCAACTGTTTGATTACCAAACCCTCACCTGCATATGTTTGATGCATGTTGTTGAACTTTATGCTTGATCACAATGATATATATATTTCTTGTGGTGGCGACATATGGGGTTTCAATCACAAAAAGAGTTGTTGAGACAGTGACAAATAACTTTTACACTACAACGATGGTAGTGGGATTTTTATGGTGAAGACAACTAGGTTTTGCATTGCAATGAAAACTACATCATTTTATGTAGTGGCTACAACTAGTGTATGTGTTGTGGTAACAGTATTATAAATTTGTGCGGTGGTAAAACTGAGTGGATTCAAAGGTATTAACATGACAGAGAGCATATTTTCTTTTTCAAATTATTATCATATATAATTTTTTAAGAAAGTATTTTGGGCACCCTAAGTTCTCATCTTTGACACTAGTGATGTGTTTGAAATTTTTTTAGAC